>JAGSMP010000235.1:0-600000 GCA_029286625.1 Parnassius orleans | reverse complement strand
GATAAAAAGATAGCTTCTTTAGAAGGTTGTAGCCGTCTTTTTAGCTTTTTATACACCATAGACAATTCTAGTGGCAGTAGCTAAAGAAAAGAACAATCTCATTTATATACTCGTTTTAACGATGGCGCAACAAAATTCAACATTTAAATAATATAGTATAAAGCTTTCAATAAATATAAATTTAAGGTACAAACTAAGAGAAGGCCTGATACGGACGAAGTGTTAAGCAATGGAACTTTAAAAATGTTTGATTGTGATTCAGTTTTGCTGAACTTTGGTTCAATTTGGCTGAATTTTGTAATTCATGTCGATATTAAGTTAAATATATCGTAAAACCCACTAAGAGAAATTCTGTTTGCCAAATTTGGCGACGCTTTTCCATCAGTTTTACAATAATTAGGTGTGTGCAAAATAACACAAAGTACAAATTCCAACAAAATATTTATTTGGCCTTTACATAGAAAATAAAACCAATTTAACTATATTAAAATAACTTATATAATGTTTACTGTGTCTTACATCTATACTACTCATTTTATTTAGGAAATTCTTTGTACCTGCCACAGTTTCTCAAATCGTCCAGGGTTAACTGGTAGAGAATTCATTAACTCATTATAAGGTGTATAATAAACATGAAATAAATAAATTAAATACTAACTGGTCCGGTAAACGTAGTTCTGCCCTTTCCAGTAGGTGGTGCTATGAGTTCGACTTTGGACTGTTTACAATGTTGATTTAGTCTTTACCCTCGACAAGAAGCTGGCTATGACAAAACATGTAGAAACAATAGTACAAAAATTAAATATTACTGTTATGCAAAATCAATCTTTGTATCACATCAAGCGCATTCACGATACTACAGTTGAGTGTGTGAATGCTATCAAGAACGTAGGGGTCGAAGTAAGCTCATAGGATACTCTGATTGTATACTTTTTTCGCAAAAATCAGACACTGAATCGCAGATATACTGCACAGATCTATGCAGATTATATTGAATCTGTCAAGCACTCACGAGAGAGCTTCAGAATATGTCCTTCACGAGTGAATTATCTTATAATAAGCCTCAGAAATATACAACAAAATATGTATGCTCAAAATATAAATGCTCTTTGTAATCTGTTTGAGTATTTTACACCTAGCATATCCATTAAATCCTATAAAAGTCCACTGCTGGATATAGGCCTCCCCATAGATTGCCTCGTAGGCATTGTATTGTATTGTCATAGTTGCCACTCTCAGCAGACGGGATGGCAATCGCAACTTTTTATTATTTTGAGTTGTTATCGGGAAGATGCTGCTACCCTTCAATTTCCCTCTGTCGCCTCTTACGACACACTCGGGACAATATGGCGTAGTGTATATTCTTACACCGTCACTACACCTAGCATATTACGAAACGGTTATACCGCCATCTGACGGAGGCCGTAGACCTATCTGGCATTTTCACATGCGGAAGAAGAAATTGATTGATTGATTGCCTTAAGGTAACATTACAAAACAAGGTCTATAATAATATTATACATGATTTAATTTTTTTTAATGTCGCACGCCTCATAACGCGAAGTTTTTGAGTTAGCAATTTTGTGGTCTTAAAATGCCTCTATCATAACCATATTGCACTTACACGATAATATGAGTAGCCGTATATTAAGAAAACACAAATTAATCCATTTTATATTTGCTAAAAAACATTTTATATTGCTACTTTGAAAAAAAAACGGATTGAATAAAATTTTACGTGGACGTCCGCATGTCTGTACGCTGATTTTGTAAGTGGTCACGATAATTCCCGAAAATAATTGACGTATCGAGACCGGTTACTTTTATTAGTTTCAGAATTACATCAACTGGTTCCCTATTTCATATCAATAGCCTAGTACGCGTGGTATAGTAGTTTTTTAATAAAATGATGTTGTATTTTTTTATAGATATCTTCTACCTAATAATTTCCATTTAATTTTTTTAGCCCTTGATAGACAAACGAGAAATGTACCATACAACCTATATCGATTTTATACTTTGCGTAATCGATTTATTTTGGTAATTTATTTTTTCATCAAAATTAAATAAAACGCTCATAAGACATCACTTTGGATTTTTCAAATGTTATAAATTATTTTTGTGTCACTATTTAATGGAAATAGAAAATATTACGAAGCCAAAAAAATTTAATTTTAAAATGTCGAAATTTATTTACTTTACTACCTTACTTTAATGGCACGGGCGTTGAAACGTTAATTTACTGGCCACTAAATTATAAACCATCAAAAACCATACAATAAATAATAACCCATTTCGTCCCGTGCTTCTTTACTTTATTAATTGTTGTGTTGGAGACAATTTTATAGACTATTAAATAGGAAATAAGTTTAATATATTCTTAATCTGTGATTGCTTATAAGTGTGTGAGTGATTTTAAATCAAGTCAAAAGTATTAAAAATATAACACTCTTTTGTTAATAGTGAATTTGTTAAATAAAGTTTTATAAGATTTTTGCTCCGTTTAGCCTTGTATTTGGTTTTACATGTAGTGTAGAGACCCTTTTTGCTGGTAATGAGACATTCTATTTTGGTTTTCACTGGTGAAAATGCATGAAAAAAATGTTTTTTTTTAAATTCCGGATGTCTATAGGCCATTACATCCACTTACTATTAGGTAAATTGTGTGCTCATTTGTGACCCTTATTCTGTTAAAAAAATGTCAAAAGGAAAAAATCTTCAGTTTTAAAGCAAAGTAAGGCCTTTTAGGCGACCTGCATCTGAATGTTTCAATATATCGTCTTTCCGATCTTTTTAAAATATTGGGACTCTTGAATTCTGTAGTAAAACTTTAGCTTAGTTTATCACTTTTTATGATAAATGTTTCTTACATACAGTGTTAACAATTTTATAAATAAACTAGCAATCCGCCCCGGCTTTACACGGGTAATCGGATTCTCGATAACAGCGCCACCAATGTAAATCTAAACCATCCAGAGGCCCACTCAAACACAAATTTCATTAAAATCGGTCCATATGTTTAGGAGTTCAGTGACAAACACACGTGTAGAAAAATTACATATATAAAGATTAGCTTATTTACGGCAAATTACGATATATACAAATGTGATTGAAATAGAAACAGTATTTTGTATAAGTAATACTTACGAGTATTAAAAGTCATTCTTATGTTTAATTTACCACTGCTTCGGAGAATACCCTGTCCTGGGAAGAACCAGAAGGAACCCACCGGGAGAATTATTTAAAAATTAACAGTTTACAATAATGTAGGTATGTTTCACAATTAATTATACGGTAGCAACCACCTTGTTGCCTGGGACCGACCGCTAAGAAGCGTTGCCGAAAAAGCGGGACGAGCCGGAACGGGGAAAATGCACGCGTTTGACGGAAGGCGGGAGGTGCTCTTCAAACTAGGTAGAAAAATATAATTTTATTACATTACGCGGATCTTAGCTAATTATTTTTTAACATCTTTAACTCAGGCCGGTGACGCGGAGCAGCGTTAAAGATGCGTCAGTTACTGTGATCGCCAATTCGCCTGCTAATTCTTAATGAAAATCATATTTTTACTTTTACTCCTGGTTCGGTAAAAAACCTGTCCTGGGAAGAACCAGCAAGAAACGCAGCGGGACTTTTATTTAAGGTAAAATTATATAATAAAAATACCGTTTGCATAAATTTATTTAAGAAACAGCTTGGAAGCGACCACCTCATTCCCAGGGGGTTATTATTATCAAATTATCTGCATCAAAAACACTTCTTACAAGGAAGCACCTTTTACGTGCTGAAGAAGACGAATAAGTAGTAACAATAAAAAGATGGGACCAGATTTATGTTGTCAAAATAATTAAACAGTAAGCGAATGTTATATTGTTAGTAAGTAAATAGCTTTTATTTATTTAGGACTGAAAAGGTAACTTTACTCTTGTTGTACAAATACGGGCTTTAGTTTGTGACAAATATATGGACGGCAAATAAACATAAACAAAACAATTTTATTTGTGGGCTTTACTTATATTATGTTCAAATACAAACATCGATCGTCGTCATTGCTTTGCCACTTTGTGTAGGCGTTAGAAAGTCCGTCGTCCAATTTCATCCCGTGGGTGTCATAAATAGAGACTATGGAAAATGGCTCTCAATTTCGATAGATGACTACACAGCATGAGCATAATTATTACACGATTGAATCCTTCATTATTTATTTGAATAAGAAATTTTTATTTATTTGTCGTTTGGTGGCAACGTTATAGAATCCATCACACAAGTCCGTGAGTCTAGTTATGTTGTGGTTGACCTCGTGCTCAATGTGAATATTTGTTTTCTCTTTGACCAGTATTTTAGCAGTTATTAGAAATATTATCAGATGAACCTCTTGTTACAACTGATTCCGCTAGATTCTTCACTCTCGATAACTTTGACAATTTTTTCCTATTTCTTAATGTTCCTGATTTTTTGTTCAAAATAATTGTACATGAGAAAAGCGACTTCAATCACCTTTCGCGCTATTTCAATTGTTAATTTTAATTTTAATCTTAATTGGGGATAGGTGTAGGTATCTCTGGGTCAATGCATCCACTTACGAGTTGCATTGCGATCTTTGCGTAATACAAACATTGTGTATTTAGTTATTGCATCATCCGAAATATAGTGTTTTTGTGTCACAGACTAGACCCTACTAAAATATATATTTGCCTACTACATATATTATATTTAATAGGTAATTATAGTGAAGTGGCGGTGTAGAATATCATATGCGGTAGTGGCCCCATATCGTCCCTTGGGTGTCGTAAGAGGCGACAGAGGGAAACTGAAACAGGGGATTGCAGCAGCATCTTACTGCCTGCCAAGAGTGGCAGCTATGGCAATCTCGATACCTCCTACGTATATTGAGTCAACTACATAATTCAAATTTTACAGGAGCGCCTGTAAAAGATTAATTTTTATAACTTTTCAGTTTTGGTCCTAGAATGTTGATTTTTTTTTAAATTCGTACTATTTTAAGATTTGAGACCCTTAGATAATAAAAGAGTAGACCTATTTTAGTGAGTTTCCAAGATAATGTAGTTGACTTAGTATACATCATATAAACTATGGCCTATAATGAGCTAACTGCCACATACACTCGTTTACAATGTATTTGTATATTTACCATATCTTAAGGAAAAAGTATTAGGTTTATAAAAACACAAAAACAGAATTTTATTTCATTTTCTTGGATTAATTTACTGTCGTTGTATCTGCAGTAGGTATAAACGATAATAAATTAGATGACTCATTATACACTGATTTTAATGTCCGAAATCGGTTTGATGGAGTAGCAGTAAATTGGTATATACTCGTATGCAAAATAATCAAGCCTTTAGCTTGTTTATTTTTCATATAAAAGAAAATAACTTTATTTCTTGTTATTTATTATTTATTAAAACCTATTCAATTCATAATCAAGCGGTTAAAGTATATATACCTTTCATAAAACATTGCTTAATACACCACGCATAAAGGTAGAAAACAAAATTTTAATCTTTTTTAATATTTAAACTAATTAACAAAATAAAACGTCTTACTCCTCTTCTTAATCCAACGAATTTTTGAAAGTATCTGTTTTGGTAGTAAAATTCAATAAAATAATAAAATAAATATCTTCACGAAAAAACAATATCTGAGTAGATGAATCAGGTTCTTTTAATCACAGTCAGACGCATCATAATTAAAATTGCCTGTAATCAGACTATCCATACTTACTAATATTATAAATGCGAAAGTGTGTTTGTTTGTTTGTTTGTTTGTTTGTCCTTCTTTCACGTCGCAACAGAGCGTCGGCATGGCATGATTTTTTGTATGGGGATAGTTCGGTGGCTGTAGAGTGACATAGGCTACTTTTTCCGCGGAAAACATCTCATTCCGTGGGAAAATCGAATATGTTGCACAAGTTTGTCCTTCTTTAACGTCGCAACAGAGCGTCGGCATGGCATGATTATTTGTATGGGGATAGTTCGTTGGCTGTAGAGTGACATAGGCTACTTTTATCAGCGGAAAAACATATCATTCCCGTGGGAAAATCGAATATGTTGCAAAATTAAATTCAGCTAGGTGGCGCCACCGTGATTCTACAAGACGGACGACGGTACGATGGACGAACACAGAAGGTCAGAATATCTGGATTATTATGTCTTTTTACCAAAATTAAGATAAAAAATGTATGGATCTGTATTTTTCCACGCAGGACCGGGAAGAGAGCGATAAAAAACATAAAATTCACCAACGTTTTGGTGCATCGTAATTCACAGAATAGGCGATAACCTCGCAGACGATATTAAGTAATCCGTTAATGCTCTGCCTAATACTATCACCACCTGTCACGCTTTCACCTTTAACTATTACTTAACAATGGTAGAAACAGTTCTTAGTAAGCCTTATTAATAAGCCTTAGTAATATTTATTGAACGGAAATGAATACAGTTCTTATATGTGGTTATGAATGAATCGGTATTACAATAAGAAAAATTGTGCAAAATTATAAGAAAAATATTTTTTGAGAGTTCTTATTAACTAACGTATACATAGTTTAAATTGATTCCGCTAGATGTCGTTACTAGGTTTTTAAAACGCGGTAACGAAATGTTTCCTGACATGTACTTAACTCCCGCCGTTGAGCCGCGCGTCAACTTATAGTGCATACGGTACCTATACGCTTAAATTGTTTCTATTTCGTAGCTTATTCGACTACCTGCTTTCGATTTCGATTTATATTGGCTTTCATTTTCGGATTTTTGTATTTTCTTGGATCGGTTTTGTTGATTTGGTTGGTATTCCTTTATACATATTTGGACTCTGGCTTTGATTTGGTTTTCGTTGTTTTAGGTTGTTTAACAATATTTCAAAGGAATATTAATAGTATAGATAGTGTATACGGTACCTATACACTTACTTCTTTTTTTGTTGGTTATATTTATATTGACTACTGGTTTCGATTTCGGTTTTCTGCGATTTTTTTTGTGATTTGGTGTAAGTTGATTCGATTTTTTTTGGCTATCGTTTTTGGATTCGTGTTGTGTGTTGAATTGGTTTTGTTGTTTTGATTTTAAAAAATATTAAAAAGGAATATTTATTCCTTTTAGATATTTTGGATTTGCTTTTAAAAAAAATATTTATAAGGAAATTTAATTACTTTTAGGTATTTTAACGTTTTTTTATAAATAGGTTTTTTTTTACTTCATAATGCCTCGCAAACGTTAGTCCAGCCTTTTAAGAAGCCTTCTTCTCAAAGACAAGCGAAAAGATTAGCTCGATCGCTAGAATCTTTAGAAGATGCTGAAATGAGAAGGCAAGAACAAGCAGAGCGTCAGGCTGCTTTTAGAGCATCTGAGACACCTTCTCAACGTCAGCAAAGGCGTCTTGAACAGGCAGAGCGACAAGCTAATTTAAGAGCTTCCGAAACACCTTCTCAAAGTCAGGAAAGGCGTCTTGAACAGGCAGAGCGACAAGCTAATTTAAGAGCTTCTGAAACACCTTCTCAAAGTCAGGAAAGGCGTCTTGAACAGGCAGAGCGTCAAGCTACTTTAAGAGCTACTGAAACACCTGATCAAAGTCAGCAAAGGCGTCTTGAACAGGCAGAGCGTCAATCTACTTTAAGAGCTACTGAAACACCTGCTCAAAGTCAGCAAAGGCTATTCGAACAAGCGGAACGTCAGGCCGCCTTAAGAGCCGCGGAAACACCTGATGAAACTCAACACAGACTCATTGAGCAAGCTGAACGTCAATCTACTATAAGGGCATCTGAAACACCAGAACAGACACAGGCGCGAAGAGATGCAAATGCACAGCTCCAAGCTGAACGTCGACAAAATTTCCAAAGAAACAATTGGTCGGTTTTTAATGACGCAGCAGTCAATTATGATCCGTTGATTGATTATAAAAATCACAGGTTAGTTGTTATCGGACTGATGGACAAGGCGTGTCGATTTTGCAGCGCTTTAAAATGGAAAGATGAGACCGCAGGCATGTGCTGTTCCAATGGCACGTGTCTCTTCCGTTACTTGGGGAACCAGAAGAACCTTTGAAAACTCTCTTTTTATATGATGCTAATGAGTCACGGCGCTTTTTAAATAGGATCCAGAAATATAACTCATGCTTTCAAATGACGTCCTTCGGAGTTGACCGGAAATAATAATGCCGGGATTTTCGCCTACATTTACGGTGCAAGGCAAATTTATCATAGAATAGGTTCACTTTTTCCAGCTGAAAACGAACAGCATAAATTTTACAAGTATATTTTATGGGTGACGAAGAAATTGAGGTAGACCGTCGCTGCCAATTTATCCAGGGAGTTGAGAGAGACACAGTGTTCAAAATTCAAAGATTCTTGCATGAACGTAACATTTTAGTCAAAACATTTAAAACTGCTTTAGAAAACCTACCTGTAGAGGATTATAAAGTCGTTATTCCCGCAGATCAGACCCCTCGAGGAGAGCATGAAAGGCGCTACAATGCACCTTTGATAAACGAAATAGCAGCCGTAATTAGTGGTGATCAATTTTCTTTACGAGATATTGTCTTGCGAGCACGTGATGATACGTTGCAACGGATAGCCGATACACACAAGTTTTATGATGCTCTGCAATACCCATTGATTTATTGCAAAGGACAAGAGGGTTATCATTTTAAAATTCCACTTATTAACCCGGTCACTAAGGAGCCTACTCCGAACAAAAAAGTATCATGTATGGATTTTTATGCGTATCATATGATGTTGCGAGAAAATGATTTTAACCTCTTAGCCCGGTGTAGACAATTATTTCATCAATTTTGGTAGACATGTATGTGAAGGTAGAAAGTGAACGTCTCCGTTATATATCTTTAAATCAAAAAAAGCTGCGCGTTGAGAATTATATACATTTACAAGATGCCGTTTCTAGCAACGCCAATGTAAACCCCAGGGATTTCGGTAAAATGGTAATTCTGCCCTCATCATTCGTTAACAGTCCCCGCTACCTACATGAGTACACACAAGACGCATTCGCCTATGTACGAACTTACGGAAGACCTGATCTTTTGTTACTTTTACTTGCAATCCCATGGAAAAATAACCGAGGAGCTAATGCCGGGCCAAAAAGTACTGACAGACACGATTTAGTTGCTAGAGTATTTAGATTAAAAGTACAAAAATTAATGTATGTAATTAACAAAGGAAAATTTTCGGAGAGGTGCAGTGCTTCATGTATTCAATTGAATGGCAAAAGAGGATTACCGCATGCCCACATTCTAATATGGCTTAAAGAAGTTGCAGCCCAGCCAAATAGACGACATAATAAGCGCCGAGATTCTGGATCCTGAGCAAGATAAAGAATTGTATGATACCATCGTCCGAAATATGATTCACGGTCCATGTGGAGCACGAAATTCAATATCGCCATGTATGAAAGAAGGAAAATGTACAAAGAAATTCCCTAAACAGCTATTAAAAGAAACAGTGCACAATGACAATGGCTACCCTTTATACAGACGCAGAGCTCCCGAAGATGGTGGCAGGAAAGTTACAATCAAATCTCGCTCTGGAGCGTTCGAAACCTTAGATAACGGCTGGATTGTCCCGTATTCGCCCATTCTATGTAAAATGTTTAATGCCCATATTAATGTAGAAGCATGAAGCTCTGTCCGCGCAATCAAGTATATCTGTAAGTACATAATTAAAGGAAGCGACCAAGCAATATTTAATCTCAGGAGTGAAGGTGAGGCAAATCCCGTTAATGAAGTATAGACCTTTCAAGCAGGGCGTTATGTCAGCAGTAACGAGGCAGCGTGGTGTCTCCTTGGCTTCCCTTTACACGAAAGGCACCCAACAGTTACTCACCTTGCTGTGCACTTAGAAAATGGAGAGCTTGTATATTTCACCGAAAATTTCCAGAAAATTGCATCACCGCCAAAAACTACACTAACAGCCTTCTTTCAACTTTGTCAAACCGACCTCTTTGCAAAACGTTGTTATATTCTGAAGTCCCCGCTATTATACTTGGAACACATCTAGGAAGGAGTAGAAACGCCGTATTCAAGGCGCGCCTGTTGCAAATTGGCCCGTGTAAAGTCATCAGATGCCCTTGGTCGTGTGTATACCGTCCATGTAACTAATTTTGAATGTTTCTGTTTACGATTGCTGTTGCACTATGTTCGGGGTCCTACAGGATATAAAGACCTTAAAACTGTCAACTGTCAGGAATGCGCAACTTATAGAAGTATGTGAAGCTCTGCATCTTTTAGAAAACGATAATCACTGGGATGAAACCATGGAGGAAGCTGTGCAGTGCCAGTCACCAGCCAAAATTAGGGATCTTTATGCAACTCTCATATCATCTTGCGGTCTACCTAATGCACATAAATTGTGGGACAAATATAAAGTACATGGCCGAAGATATTTTGCGAAGGTTACAGCAGACACACGCGAACATGACATACAATGAACATTTATAATGAAGCACTTGGAAAAATTGAAGATAAAGTAATGGCAATGGTAGGCAAAAATTAACGACTTTGGAATGATAAGCCCTCAGCGAACAACCGAAAATGAACTAAGTGATGAAATTATACGTGAAACAAACTACGATATACCAGCTTTGCAGCAGCAAGTAGCCAATTTGTACCCTTGCTTCCCGAACAAAAACGAGTTTTTGACAAAGTATTAGGACAAATTGAATCTGGAAATGGTGCACTTTTCTTTTTAGATGCCCTTGGAGGAACTGGGAAGACATTTTTATTAAATTTATTATCAGCGCAAGTACGGAAAGATAAAAACATTGCTGTGGCCGTAGCTTACTCCGGTATAGCCGCCACGCTGCTAAGCGGGGGCCGCACTGCACATTCTGTTTTAAAACTCCCTCTAAATCTAGCCTAGGAAGAATCGCCGATCTGCAACTTTATCAAAAATAGTGCACGAGGTATAATGCTACGACAATGCAAACTTTTAGTGTGGGACGAAAGTACAATATCGCATAAAAAAGCTGTAGAAGCACTAAATCGAACGCTCCAGGATTTGCGCAGCAATACCGATGGAATGGTGGTTTTACTGGCTGGTGACTTTCGCCAAACTTTACCTGTCATTCAAAAGGGCACACCTGCAGATGAAATTAAAGCATGCCTCAAGTCGTCTATTTTATAGAACAAGGTGACAAAATTCAGTTTAACTACGAATATGAAAGTGCATTTGTATAATGATATCAATGCTGAAAACTATGCTGACACACTATTAAAAATTGGCGATGGGCGGTTGGAAACGGATGCTGAGGGCTGAGTTAAATTGACGAGAGATTTTTGTAATTTAGTACAGAGTCATTCCGAATTAATTGCGAGCGTTTATTCAGATTTAACGAACAACATGCATGAAGACAAATGGTTATGTGAAAGGGCGATTCTTGCTCCGAAAAATGAGAGCGTTAAAAAAATAAATTCAGATATATTAAGCGAAGCAGCAGGAGAAATAACAGAGTATTTGTCAGTAGACACAGTTATGGACACAGAACAGAGCACTTCATATCCCGTAGAGTTTCTAAATTCTCTAGAGTTGTCAGGTGTGCCCTCACATAAGCTTCAATTAAAATTAGGCGTCCCAGTCATGCTAATGCGAAATTTAGATGCTCCTCGGTTATGAAACGGGACAAGGCTGTGTGTGACACATCTTGGACGGAACATAATCGGTGCTACAATTTTGACAGGCGTAGGAAAAGATGAAAATATTATTATACTACGGATCCCCTATAATTCCCACAGATCTTCCTTTTCAATTCAAAAGGTTGCAGTTCCCTATTAAGCTCAGTTTTGCAATGACAATTAATAAAACGCAAGGGCAAACGTTACAGGTAGCGGGGGTCAACTTAGAAAAACCGTGCTTCTCTCATGGTCAGCTGTATGTAGCATGTTCGCGTGTGTCAAATGCCCAGAATCTCTATATTCTTTCCCCGAATGGAAAAACATATAACATTGTGTACAGTAGCGTCTTAAAATAGTGTTCAGTTAGTTTTTTTTCCAAAACTCCCACAATCAATTAATCAGAATTCCCACAGATCTTCCCTTTCAATTCAAAATTTCCTATTTACGAGTAGCTCAGTTTCTTTTCAATTCCAAATGCTGCACCACTGACGGACCTATTAAGCTCAGTTTCCTTTCAACTCAAAAGGCTGCATCTCCGACGGATCTTTTATTTGGCTCAGTTTCCTTTCAATTCAGAAAACTGCATCTCTGACGAATCAATTTAGCTCAGTTTCTTTTCAAAAGTCTGCATCCCTGACGGATAATTATGCTCAGTTTCCTTTAATTAAAAAAATATCCTATTTCCATTTGGAATAAACAGGCTATTTTCATGCTTTCCTATACGCTACGTTTCAAAACATTTAAATAGGCTGACGAATCAATTTTGCTCAGTTTCCTTTTAATGGCTGCATCTCTGATAAATCTATAAAACTCAGTTTTCTTTCAATTAAAAAAGCAATGGATAGTTCATTTCCCAGTGACCATGCGGGCGAAGCCGCGGGTAACAGCTAGTTATAAAATAAGTGATATTCTTTTGGTATCTGACGTGACTTTTACGAAGATCCAAAAGGTCTTTGTGTTTAATTTTGTCAATTCGCAGGGGTTTTTCATAAGCACTGACTAGAAGCACGTCCACCTTTTCTTTTTTGTTTCGTGTGTTCTTCGGTTTATTCATGCCGTTAATCCATTTAACAGCATCGTATTCATAATTATACTTAATTATAATTTTAAGGTGATAATTTCCTTGTATTTTAAATTCACTTACATTGTTCATGAAATTTTAGTTCCATAGCTAGTAGTTGTCCAATTATTGCAGTGCTTGAAATGTGTTTTAAAATCAACTCCTGTGACATTTCAATGACATTATAGGGCTTTCCATCTGTTTTAGGTTTGGGGTATAAATAATCCTGTATTTAGTCCGTCTGTCAATCAAGGCATGCATGCTGTCCCCTTCGTTTTGGGTATGACCAAAGACAAGGAAACGATGAATAATATTTTTATTAAATTTGTTACATACATTTGTATACATACATTAAAAATACGACTCTGTTTCAATTCTAGCCGCCACAATTGTCAGATCAGAAACGATACTCTTTTTTACCTTTGGGTATTGTCATTTCAATAAATTTATAAACAAAGCTTGCAATTTAATTAGTTTCCCTTTTTGCTGTCTGTTGATTCCACGTATAGTAAACCTTGTAAAGATCATCATCATCATCATTACAGCCCTTCGCAAGTCCACTGCTGAACATAGGCCTCCCCCAAGGAATGCCACAAAGTACGGTCCTGAGCCACCTGCATCCATCGACTTCCTGCATGTCTTACCAGGTCGTCACTCCATCTAGTGGGGGGACGCCCTACACTTTGTCCGCCGGTACGAGACTGCCACTCGAGAACCTGTAAAGATACCATATCAAAAATGATAAAATTTTACATGGACGATTTTCTTTTACATTAGAATATACATTTAACATTTCTGTAAATCAAAAGTACATGCTAAATCCTCTTTATTTGCATTGATAATTCCTTGTCTTTTTTTTAATTTTCTAGCTGTTTCCTTTTCTTTCAAATTATTTCTTTGTTTTTGTATTTCTTCTTCGGTAGCCTGTGTTTTATTTCCAAATGTGTGACATTTTTCGCATGTGTCTTTTTTGGGCTTATGAAGGGCAATATTTATATCTTTGTTTACAATATCACGATATTGTCGTATATAAGACGATTTGCCAGAATAAACATTTGAATCAAACCACTCTTCATAATGCTTGTAATTTTTGGGAAATGGCAATGAGCCATCCAAATACTTACATTTCGAATCTTTTCGAGTGTAGTGAGCTTCAAAAGGTGCGATAGATATTGAATATTATAGTTTTTGGATGGTTATCGGATTCTACAAACACTTTTCCACGATTAAATTTTTCTAGAGCGGTATAAACAAAGTTGAAACTTATCGAGAGGGTTCTAAGAGACATTGTTTTACAAACAGATATTCTTGTTATCTCTTCATTGTCATTTGATTCCAACCATGGTATACAATATTAAATATTTTAAAGCTGCTTCGAATTTTCAGAAACAGTAAAACGCACTTTTGGTATTTTCAAAACGTGTGTAGTGATAAATTCCCACTGTCGTGAAATATTTCTCGGTTCTCTTCTGATATCCTATCATAACATTTTTGACGGCAGCATTTAGGACCAGGGCAGGATGTATTTTTCCATTTCTAATATTCATTTTGTATTTTCTCTAGCTATCCTTCCATTCTTGCTTAAATTACTCCCTTAAGCAACCCTTGTCCTTTTTAATATTTGAACTTCGCTTGCGTCGATTGCTTGGCTGATTAGGATTAGTTACTGCAGAATCGGTATCTTCTATGTAAGACCAATCGCTTGTATGATTATCAGGTACAGTAAAACTTAAGTTTATGTAATTATTTGGACTAGAAAACGAAATTGCTGGTGAAGGTATGGGGTTATAATGTTCTTAGTCTTAAGTCCATTTGCAGATATCTCGATAGATGAGGATTCTCTTGAATTTTCTATTATTGATGGCGAATAGACTGACTCAGGTGACGTATCAATAATACTGTCAGGAAATGTGGAGGCTTTGGATGGCAAAATTTCTAGAATACGTTCACTATATTCTAGGTCTACGTGATCGATAATTGACAGTTCATCTTTGGTAAAGTAAGCACCAGGTGGCAAAAGGGACTCTCAGAAAATAAAGTAAACATACTTTTTACATCATGCCATTAATGAGGAAAATTATGACAGCACAGACTGACACACAGAAGACTGTTTAAAATTAATCCATTTACTACCAAAAATTAGAATACTAAGTCATGTGTAATATTACTGCAATGTATCACGACGTATACTGGTCTATTTCAACTTAACCCAGTATAGAATGGACAGATGTCTTATGTACGCCGATGATCAAGTCATATTTGCATCGTCGGCGGCCGAGTTGCAAATGATGGTTACTTTAAAGAACTGGTCATTAAAAGAAATGGGGATTGAAAGTGAACGCAAGTAAGACGAAAGTGATAGTTTTTGAACGAGAAGAAAGTAAAACGTTATGTGAAATAAGAATATAAGGGGAGTTGATTGAGCAAGTGGATGAGTTTGTATATTTGGGATGTTTATTTAGCAGGGATGGTATATATGAGAAGGATATAGAACGACGAGTGAACGCAGGAAATAGAGTGAATGGGGCTCTACACGCTATTGTGAAGAGTCAGAATGTGTCAAAAAAGGCACGTTTGGCAATTCATGATGCTGTGTTAGTCCCTACTTTAATGTATGGTAGTGAAAGTTGGGTCTGGCAGAAGAAGCATGAAAGTAGAATAAGTGCTGTAGAAATGCGGTCATTAAGGAGTATGCTAGGGCTGAATCTGAATGACAGGGTGAGAAATAGTGTGATAAGAGAAAAGTGTGGTTTGCAAGATGACATTGTGACCAGGATTAAGAAAGGAATACTTCGGTGGTTTGGTCATGTAGAAGGAATGAACGAGGAAAGAGTGACAAAGCAAATTTATGTTGCAGTAGTGAACGGCAGAGTCGGGAAGGGACGCCCTAGACGAAGGTTTATCGACCAAATTGGCGTTATATTGAAAAAAAGGGCCAGATTAGGAGTACCCTTAACCGACGAGCGTGTATGCGTAGATATATGGATGTAAAGGAGGCAAGATAGGTGTGCCAGGACCGTGCCAAATGGAAGTCCGTAGTCTCCGCCTACCCCTCTGGGTGACAGGCGTGAGTATTTATGTATTATGTATGTATGTATTATGTAGAATGTACATAACTAAAAATAATGTGATTATTTACTGTCGTAATTATAATTTATATAAGCTAATGTAATGAAAAACTTAAACTACTTACTATTTATATGAAAAGATTCCACTGACTCGTTATTTTCAAAATTTTCGTTAATATCTAATATAATTTGAGTGTCTTAAATCTACTAAATTAAGCATAAGTTTTGCTCTAGCATTTTGCAGTGTTCCCTCCATGCTTATTAAAATTGAAATATAGTGATTTAATAAATCAAATATAATATATTGATCGCAAAAATATTCACTTAAATTGACATAGTCACGTGCCACGCGAACGCTGTATACTGGTCCAGTTTGCACATGTCGCTCAAAGTACCTCACCCGCGTCCCGCGTAAACTGAATCCGAGTAGTTAGCTTAGAATACGTCGTATTGAAATTTTAAATAACACTATATGAACCACTATACTTAGATTATTTCCAAAAGTACTTATGAATTTTATGTTTTTTCGACATAGTCTGATAAAAAACATGTTTTTACAATCAATACCGTCAAAACCTAAAAATACTTAAAATTTTACACTCATTTAGGAGGTATCGATCTATGGGGAGGTCTATGTTCAGCAGTGAACTTGAATAGGCTGTAAAAATAATGGTGGTTTCGTATGGTTAACGACGAAAACCGGAGACCATTTTTACTGGTAACAAGACATTCCATCTGGCATTGATGGACCCAAGATAATTAGCGGTGATAGATTTTGGTTCTTAATTGAGGCTAGGCCACAGTAGCCGCTTACCGTCAGTTGAGTTTTGTGCTCGTTTTTTTTTACTTATATTACAAGACAGTTCTTGATGATTATCTCACCTGGTTGTAAGCTGTGATGAATCTCTAGATAGTAAATCGCATTTCCATAGCGTAAGAAAGCCTACCCATTTTTAATTTGAAGTCACCCAGATTGTATTTAGACGGAAAGACAGACGCCGATAAATTATTCTAACCCTTTGCTGTACGCATTACACAGGACAAATCAAACGTTAAATTCAAATACGTGGGATGTCGACAACAAAGAGTTGGAAGCTCGCCGTCCGTCCGGTTGTACAATGGTGGATAAGGGATTACTGCGTATACTCTCTGCTTTCAACCTTAATTCTGTAAAAAAAATTCTAAATTCACATCTATACATATAAATAAAGTTAAAGTGTTTGTCTTTAAGATCGAAATATAATAATGAGTTGAAGGGGTTATTTGCATTACAGTAAGACATGAAATACTGTTTTTGAAATTTTTGTCTGCCTGTCAGTCCGAGCTTATCTTCGGAATCACTGAACCGATTGTAATGAAACTTCACGAACAGAAAACAATGCCAGGCGTGATCTAGGCTATTTTTTTTTCAAAAATGTTGGATTCTTTAGAACGGTCTTTGATGTTATATTAAATTTAAATAACGCCACATTAATAGATCTTAACCAGACGAAGCCGGGGTGGGTCGTTGGTTATATATAAAGTAATAAATAAGCTTCAGGGACTTAAACACTAATCGCGTCTGTCGTGTTAAGAATATATTATAGTTCATCAAATAAGTAGTTATATCACGAGTGCTCCAATTAATTTTCATAAGGATTATTATAGTCGTAGGCCTGTAAGCAGAAGCGATTAGCATGATGCGATAAAAGGAGACAATTTCTTTTTGTATGGAGAATGGGCCCACTACAAATTTTAGGGATACTTAATGAAATGTATGTCGATTTATTCCTTATAATCTATAGATTGCAAAATTAATATTAGTTTTATCGCATCTAAAGGAAATTCAGAGAAATTAAAATATGCATATCACAATAACCTAAAAAGAAACTAAACGCTATTTTTTTTAATCTGGCTTTACGGCTCTGGGTTCTAGCCCTTCTGAGCCTAAACTAAAAGTTGTTTTCTATTAGTATTGTGAGTTAGAATAGTGTATATAGAATAGAATAGGACAGCTAAATAATTAATAGCATAAAACAAAGTTGCAGGTACATTTAACATTTATAGGTACTCGTACTTTTAGACTGATGGAAAATCCTTTTAGTAGTTCCGGCAAAAAATAGTACACTGACCAAGAAACATGGTGTGGAGGCTATTTTTTACATGTATTGATTGATTAGTGAATATACATCACAAACACCATTACAGTAATTAAATAAATATGATTAAAGCCAAAATGAATAAAAGATAATATGTTCATTTATAATATTACCTTTACATGCTATATAGTAAGAAAGATGTTTTAATCTGGTTGTAAAAGGATAAAAAACACAAAGTAAAATACCACTGTATTTATTACTGTAATCATTTCAAAAGTAGTCTATTAATAGTGGAACAGACAGACAGGCGCGGTGTTAAGACTTTATTTTGATATATCTTTGTTGGTTAGTAAAGGTGCAGTGTGTAAACATTACTTTAAAATATATTAACTGATTAGTTATTATACCCCAAACACCATTAAAGCCAAAATGACTAGGTAATATCATGTTTATTTATGTTGATAAATATGAAGTGAGATATTTTAAACTAGTTGTGTAAAGATTACAAAACACATGTATAGTTTAATTGTATTTATTATTGTCAGTCATTATCATTCCACAAGATTTTTTCAAAATAACTTGATAATAACATGTCCATTTATGAAATTGTTAGGAATCATAAGGATATTTTATGTGATATAAGACTATTGTCTTTAATATCCATATACTTTTTTGTCTCTGCTTACGAGCAGCTCTGCAAGATTTCAGCCTACAAGACATACACATTTATTCTAAGCAACCCACCTGAAAAAAGTTAATGAATATTGAAACAAGCACACATGTACTTATTTATCTAATATCATTTGCAACCAGTAACACGGTTTTAGGTGCATGTGTGCGTCAACAGTGAACTATTAAGGGTGTTTAGCGAGTTTTACCTCTACAGCGATTGAGAAAATAAATAGCACGTAAGATGTTTTGAACTGGTCGTGTAAGGATAAAAAACTCTGTATTGTCACTGTATTTGTTATTGTAAAATCATCACATTCTTAAAGCAGTATTAAAGTGACACATGCCACCAGGTGCAGTGTCAGGACATTGTTATTAATTTGTATTGATTGAATAACATGTTTACATTCCAAGCACCATTAAAACCAAAATGACTGGATAGTAACATATCCGATTTTACGATATTAACCACGAAAATAAATAGCATGTAAGGTGTTTTGAACTATTTGTGTTAGGATAAAAAGAAACACTGTATTGTCACTGCATTTTTATTGTTTATTATTGTAAAATTATCATATTCTTAAAGCAGTCTATTATAAGTATCACAGGCCGCGAGGTGCAGTGCCAGGACATTCTTTTAATATGTGTTCATTGATTAGCATGTTTACATCCAACTGCAATTAAAGCTAAAATGTAAAATTCTCGAGTAGCAGTCTCGTACCGGTAAGCTCAGTGTGGGACGGCTACCCTCTAGTTGGAGTGACGACCTGATAAGATATTCAAAAAGTCTATGGATGCAGGTGGCTCAGGACCGTGCTTTGTATAATTCCTTGGGGGAGGCCTATGTTCAGCAGTGGACTTGTGTAGGGCTGTAATGATGAAGAAGTTTTAAACTAGTTGTGTACGGATACGGCTCGACCGGGGTAGGACACGCTCTCACGGAAAACGCTACCAGCGTAAAATAGTAACAATGCTCCTGTGTTTCGTATGGTGAGTGTAGAGAACCGGAGTCCTTTTTTACTGGAAACGAAGCACTCCATCTTAGTCCTCAGAGGTGACAATGCATCTGCATTTTGATTCTTAAACGAGGATAAATGTAGATGTCTATGAGCCACAGCATCTACTTACCATCAGGTGGACCGTGCGCTCGTTTGTCACACTTATTCTATAAAAAAAACAAAAGGAAATTGTCAATTGAAAGAGATATGAAAAGGTACCAGAGCATCTATTCAACTTGCTCGGCGTTTATTTATAAATTAGGCGCTTTATTTATAATAAGGCACATAGTAGAAACAGGTCAAGTAAGCAACAATAATTACAAGTTTTATTGATTATTATTCGTCATCATTACAACAATTCGCTGCTGAACATAGGTCTTCCCTAAATTAAATATATAATGTAAAATATTGTATAGCCCTTCCGTCAACTGCCATCGCGTTTCGTCCCGTATGGTGTCGTAAAAGTCGTAACAGAGTAAAATAAAGATACCAGAAGATGAGCAGCAACATCTCCCTATAGAATACCACAAAAAGCTTTGGTTGCCACAAGCGTAGCAACTGTGGCAAAAACTACCTAATGTAATGATGCATATTTATATTACTATATAAATATGCATCATTACTACTTGTGTATAAATTATTCCAATCATTGTGAGGTTCATTTAAGTGGTATTCACAAATACGAGCGCACAGTGGCACATAAAATGAGTTATCAATCAGCAATCTCTCTTTTAGGTTAGTAGTTCTTTTTAGTTTAGGTATTAAGAATCTAGATAAATGATTACATAACTTAAAAATACAGTGTCGGGAAGTAGAAGCAGCACGCTTATAACTAGCCACAGAATAGAATAGAATCATTTTTATTCAATATAGATTAGAATACATAATACTTATTAAAAGTCATTTTTTACTTTTACCACTGGTTCGCAAAAAAACCTCTGTCCTGGGAAGAATCAGCAAGAAACCCAGCGAGACTTTTTTAAAAAAAAGCACATTTTACAATATAATTTTTTATACAATTGTTTTGAAAACATTTAGAAACAGCATGGTAGCGATCACCTCATTCCCAGGGGTTATTATCAGTCATTTACTCTCTAGTAGTATAATAACCCTTACTAGACAATTTTTGCTTAAGAAATAATTTAAACCTTTTGATAGAAAAGGTCTGCATATTATAGTAATTGTTGATGCCGCTCTGGAAATGGCAGGAGTTACAGTTACAGGCATAAGGGGTGTTTGTTGGATGTTACCGATGTCTTCAATATTCATGAATCGTAATTCCATATCCCTGTTATCATTTGTGTCTCCATACAGTTGTAGAAGCTCTCGGCCGACAAGATTGCAGACTCATTCTAAATGATCCACCTGAAAAGTGTTTTTTTTTTCATCAACTAACCGTTTTTACAGTGTCTTCCACCTAAATAATGATATTTATTAATATTTTATTTATTTCAATCTTTATTACTAATAAACAGTCTTAATGTCTCTTAAATTATATATAAATAGCATGTACTCGTTTCCCTTCATAATACTTTTGTAGTAAACCAGATTCCACTAAGGTAAAAAGAAATAAAAATACATCAAATCAGAAAGGTAAACAAGTGAAGTAGTTATTTTAGAATTATAACATTATTTGACTAAGTACAAGTTCCTAGACGTTTTACATTTACACTAATTTCATTTAAGGTAAAAAATATTACTTGTGTATTAAGTACAAAGGCAGACAAATATGGGGTAAGGTAAGGAAGAAGTAGCAACTAAAGAAAAAAAACTGTGGTTATCGAATATCTCCCCTATAAGGCAATCTGTGGGGGAGGTCTATGTTCAGCAGTAGACTTTTGATAGGCTGTAAAGTTAAAGATAACCTGGTGGTGAATAGCCAAATTGTTTGTAGTGCGAGGTGTATGATACTACAAACATCAATCTGTGTGCAAAGCGATTATGCCAACCTCCGGGCAACCCTATTTTAGGCAGGGGATCACTTACAGGCTGTTAAAGTAAAGTAAGTACCTGGTGTGATGGTATCCACTGCAAAATAATATCTCTTTCTGCTGAGTTCTTAAAATGAGCTCTTAAAATTGAAGATCTACATGGAATGCAAATCTTCTAATGGAATGAGCAGTTTCAATATTTTCTTGCAATATTCTTAGGCAGTTACAACAAACTGCATCAAGTAGATGTAACTGAAAAAATTAGGAATGCAAATAAAACATAAAGAAGTAAAAAAATATTAAATTCAGAAAGAATGTACATTACCTACAATCAACAAAATAACATAAAAATAATGTAAACAAAATTTTGCTTCCCTGATGGAGTTTAAATATAATAAACATAAATAGTAGATGTATTTAATTAAATATTAACACTAATATGTGTTCCCTAATAACATCCATTTATTTTTATGTTATCTATATCTATAAATATTAAATTCAAAAGGAATGTGTGTACATTCCTTCTGAATTTAAGCAGCGTCTTCCTATTAACAACTACCAATAAAAAAACTGTGGTTGCCGACTCGTCTACTAAGCATGGCAACTATAGCAAGTATCCTCCTTTGAGGAAATCTGAGGGAAGGTCTATGTTCAGCAATGGGCTTTTGATAGGATGTAACGATTGTGGATATAGTTACTCTGACAGACACTTTTAACATAGATTTGTGTATATTTTGTGTGATTTTATTTTCTATTAATTAAATTAGATTTTACCAATAACATAACACTTCAATACTTTGACACTTTTAACATACTAATAAGAATTGTGTTTGTCATATGTTTTAGGTAATTCAACATAAATTATAGATTTTCCAAAATTCTAGGAGCAAAATTAAACTTGTATTATACACTCACATATACTTTTAATTAAACTCGTCAGTTTTCATTTTCGAATGTCATTGGCGAATTAAATACATAATGTGGAATATTTGGCTAACCTATATAATATAATCCAACAGTAGTAGTAGTATAATATTTTTGGACTAGAACTTCGAGAGTGACAAAAATAAGATATATTTCACATAAAAGTTTGAAACTTTAAATCAATTGTAGGTTTTGTACAGTTGAATTCTTCGCATTCCATAAGATAAGATACTCACCTCTTGAGAAATCCACAAATATAAAAGTTGGCGCACATCTGCTCCTGTCTCGGCTAGTTATTGTCTTCGCACATTGCGTTGAAATCCACAAATATTATTTAATTGTTTTCAGTGTATGCTGATTTTCCAGATAAGTAAGTGCAAAAAACAGCAGCCTGACGAATGTCAATGCCGTAAAGTAATACCCAATATTATGATAATATGGCCGTCGGTTTTTACCCAGCACGGAAGTCAATGACAAAATAGCGTTTCGTTCCACGGTGTCTTTGAACCATGTTATATGATATAAGATGCACTTTTAGAAATAGGATAAAAATCTCAGTGGTATCCCTTTTTAGTAATAAATATATAATATACAAATAAGTACAAATATAATATGTATATAATAAGTTATCTTGGTAAAAAATACATTTTTCTTTTAATAGAAACTGCAAAAATGATTCATTACACGCATTTTTCCCCATGTTACATTAACCAGAACACGGAATATCAAAACCACTCATTTTTTTTTAGATTTCTTGATTCCGTTTAGATATTCATAAAATGTATAGGCCATTTATTATAATAAATTGGTAACTTTTTTTTGTATGTAATAACATTAAGGGTCGTTAAAATTTCTAGTGGGCCCAAAAACGACTGACTCCTTTACGGCGTGTTTTGTATATCCCTTTCAAGCCAGTCTAATTAATTGTGCGGATTATAAGATTGCATTTAGCTCATCAGTTTTACGTTTTTGTGGATAGGCCCAGCGTTGAACGGTTGTGCGGATAGCAATATTTCACTCCCCTGCAAATTTTTGACGGCTCGTCAATCGGAAAGCAGGAATCAATCTGTTCAAACAGTCAAAAAATACGCTTCCCGATTTGGCGATAGTAAGTAACATATTTCATTTATTTTGTAAGTGTTAATTATTAGTTAAATAGATAAATATAGGATGTTTCAGAGTTAGTTACAATGCTCGGCGAGAATTCGTTTCAGTGTAACGACGATAATGAACTTTCCTGACACAATTGTGAACCTGAACCTGGGCCCTGCATAAACTAAAACGTGTTCTTGTAATAACTTATATTTTGAGAGATACTGCAAAATATTCGGCATTGTGAGCGATGAAGCTACTGCAGAAATGCTTAAAGATTCTGGAGACGATGGTGATGATGATGAGGTAGATAATCTGGACGTTTCTGCTGAAGAGGACAACGGCTCCTCTTCATCAGACTCAGAGGGCGATGAAGATGTCAACATTTCCCTGAGTCATCTAGCAGGGTGGCAAAAGAAGTCCTTCAACAGTAAACCTGTTCCGCAAGATGATGCTCGACCTGAAGGTGATATGCAACCCAGTTTTGAACGGTATTTTACTGTAGAACTTTTTCAACAAATTGCTTTGACCACTTGCCAGTACTACATGGTCAATACTGGTGTGCAAGTTGTTTGTATTTTAGTAGATATAAAGAAGTTTTTCGGGAGTCATGCCATTGTTGGCATGTCTGTGGATGTATAAAGTTTCTAAGACTTAAGATGTACTGGAACGAGAAATTCTGAGAATACTGGGGCGGTTCTTTCTTCTTATAACAATCCTTTGTCACGACAGACTACATGGAACTAGTATTGGACTTTGAAATTTATCAAGGTAATACGACAAACTTACCTGAGTCGGGTCTGTTTGGCGTCGGAGCTGATGTCGTGTTGCACTTAGATTGCCATTCATTTGTGCCTTACCAAATACCGTAATTTCTTTTCGATTTCCTCAACAAACTTTAATTGTAAGAGAAAATTGATCTCATTTCATGATCAATTTCTAAGAAATGTTGAATTACTCTGTATTTTTCTAATAAATGTTACTAATTTCTTACGTATATTGCAATTATTTTTTCTCAACTAGAATAAAATAACAAAGACAGTTAGGGCCCACCTTGATACAATTGTGACCATCATAATTTTGCTTGGGTTAGGTTGAGCCCAGCATGATACAACTGTGGCACTCACAATTGTGCGTTGGAAATGAAAACCCAAGTATGATACAAACGTTGGTATACGAATTTTCCAAGATGGCGTCGGAAAAACCAGAAAAAAATCTCAGATTCGTAATCTACAATCCAAAATTAGCTAGAATTCGTTTTCAAAATTACAGGTGTCGTCGTAGCTTAGGCACCGGTCCGAAACGGATATCGGAAGCCTAGACAAAATAGAGTGATGAGTTCTTTTACGCCGTCACCACACGGCATATTCATATTATTCAGTTTATTCATAGCAAAAAATGTTTTAAATTAATAGAACATAGCACTTGGGTTCACTGCAACTTGTGGAAATAAATATTTTACTATAGAGTGTAATTGGCTTAAACTAATTAGAAGGTTTGTAAACTAATTCATTCTATTAAGGCAGTTTGAGAGCCGTGAAAGCTCACGTGATTCCACAGTTCACGAACAACCTGTAATCATTCCCCACTATCACCATCATTATCATCATCTTCATGGTTACAACCCTTCACAAGTCATACACACGCTTTCCGAAAGGAATTAAAATGCAATTTGTAAATGTTGATTCATCACATACTCGGTGACGAAGAAAAACATCGTCACAAAACCTGCATGTTTACAGAATAAACAGTTTCTTGGACAAATGAACTCCGCCTGTACCACCTGGTAATGAATTATGACTAAGTTTCATATAAAAATATGTCATACCGTTTACAAATAATAGATTCATTCCTATGTTTCTCGCGTAACAATGCCTTTACGGAAATATTGTTTCATTCCACGTAACTAAAGATACAACATGTCATTCTTTTTGAGCATTGATATGCATGTGTGTGTGTGTATGTCTGGGTAACGTATATACACTTTAATATGTACACGTAACATGTTTTATGTAAATATTTTCTATTGGGCATGGAAATATACTCTAATCTTTCATCTATCGTACTTCAAATAAATGACATACATATAATATTAGGTCATTACATATGAAATTAGCGTTTTGTCGTACTGACCAGTTTGATCTGAAATATATCCTCTTTAGTTAAGAATTCCAAATTCAAATTTATAAATTCATTTAGCTGGTACATTTGAGTTTCGAAAAAAGTCATTCATTTGTTTTTTCCTCATTATTTTCTTCTTTGGCGTCGCTTATTACCGCACAATGGAAAATATGAAATATCGGTATATTTACGAGTACGAGTTCTACCGTGGCACCAGTGCTGCAGAAACAGCTCGAAGGATTAATGATGTGTACGGCGCTGGTGTCGCAAAAGAAAGCACGGTACGTTTTTGGTTTCAACGTTTTCGTTCTGGAAATTTCGACCTTCAGAACCAACCCCGTGGACGGCCGGAGACCAAAGTGGAAAATGAAGAATTAAAGGCTACTGTGGAAGCGGATCCATCACAAAGCACTTCAGAGATAGCTGCAGGCTTCGGGATAAGTGATAAAACTGTATTAATCCACTTGAAGTAAATCGGGAAAGTAAAAAAAAATTGAACGATGAGTACGTCATGAATTGAGTGAATCGAACTTGCATACACGCGTTACTGCTGTGTTACTTTGCTCAACCGACACAATAATGAAGGGATTTTAAATCGAATCATTACTTGTGATAAAAAGTGGACACTGTACGATAATCGGAAGCGCTCGTCGCATTGGCTGAACCCTGGAGACCCAGCCAAATCCTGCCCTAAACGAAAATTGACTCAGAAAAAGTTACCTGTGAGTGTTTGGTGGACTAACGCCGGTGTCGTTCACTATAGCTTTCTAAAATCTGGCCAAACGGTTACGGCAGATATCTATTATCAGCAACTGCAAACCATGAAGGAAGAACTAGCTGCTAAGCAACCGAGATTGGTCAATCGCTCTAGGCCACTGCTGCTTCACGACAACGTAAAACCACGCACTGCACAACAAACAACCAGAATTTGGATAACTTCTTACAAGGAAAAAATTTAACTCCGATGCGGCAGTCCAAACCGCCTTCACAGAGTTTATTGATTCTCGTCCCCATGGTTTTTTAGTAAAGGGATCAATGAACTACCTATGAGATGGCAAAAATGCATAGATATAATTGATTAATCAAAGTATGCACCGTTGTTGTTAAATATATTTTACAAAAAAAATTGACTTTATATTCCTCCCGTACAAAACGCCAATTTCATATGTAAGGACCTAATATATAATATACTTTATTAAATTACTTTATTATTATTGGTACAGTTTCATCTTAATGCAAGAAATTTTTGTATTATATACTACCTACTATTTTTGCTTTAAATAACTTAAACTAAAATCATTGTTCTTAGTTATTATGTCACGTGGTAGAGCCACTCTGCAGTTGTACTATGGCTGCAGCGTGAATGAGTCACGACTAGGGATGGATTACGCTCTCACAGAGTAACAGCGTTAAATAGCAGAATCATTTGTAATTTTGCTGTGTTTCGCATAGTGCACTCGATCTTGGTCCTTATGCCGTTTGATAATTTATCAAGGACAGATGTAGGTGTCTATGGTACGCAGCATTCACTTACCATCAAATGAACTGTGTATTCGATTGTTTCGCTCAGTTATAATGAAAAATACTTTATAATTTAGATTTGTATCAAGAAGTATTAGAAGCTATCGAATTTACAAGAGATATTATATTTTAAGCTGATTCTTTCTTTTCTCAATAATTTCAACATAATTCACTACTGAATAATTTCAATTCTCAATAATTTCAACATAATTCACTACTGAACTCGTTTCTGTAGTCGGTAATAAAACAAAGTGTATCGGAAAATTAAATCCCCGACTTCAAAATGTATTGAATGGTAGTAATTTTTATTTTGTTTTTTAAGGTCGGTCTTTACTTTTTGTTTAAAGTTTCATTTTTCATTGACTAAGGAATATCACAAGGTCAAGGTAGCAATGAAAATGTCCTCCATAGAGTTATTTTAAGAAATTAATCTCCTAATTATTTATTTAAATTTCAGCGGAACCTTTCTTGAGGTCAATCATCAAAATCGGTTTACAATTGGCGGAGCATATATTTAAAAAAGCATACAGCCGAATTATAAACTTTCCCTTTTTTGAAATCTGCTAAAAATAACGTATGTTAAATTAGTGATAAACGTGAATAACTTAGCCAGTAAAACGATTTCTATTATAAAACCTTCTTTGCATTCAAAAACCATTCATTTTTTATAGGATAAGGGTGACAAGCGAGCACACAGTCCACCTGATGGTGAGTGGTTGCTGTGGCCCATAGATATCTACATATCATCGTTTGCAAATCAAAATGCAGATGCGTTGTCACCCGTGAGGACTAAGATGGAATACCTCTTTTCCAGTAAAAAGGGTCTCCGGTTCTCTACACTAACTCAAATAATTTTTGTATCAAATAAAAATCAGATATTTTCCGTGCCAAATTAAAACAAAATGGAACATTTTTGGAATCACTTCGGATTCTGTCTAACTGTCCATCACAGAGGATTTTTTCTCCGAGAGCATTTCACGTAGATGTTTGATATTTGGCAAAAATACTGACAAAAGATTTTTATATTTTTATTATACCTACCACTTTTGTTCAATATAACTACTTTTATGAATTTTATCGCTTCTAATTTTTATATCTGTAAATATGTTTTTATTAAATGTGTAAGTTTCGTGTTAATCTAAAATAACATTATTTATGGTAGTCACTATTTTTTTTCTATTGATGACCAATGGCAAAGTTATTTGGAATTACGTTAAAGCATCGCCATTATGAATATGTAAATTTGTATCACTAAGATCTTAACATTTTGTGTAGGCTAGTAATATTATTATTATTTTTTTACAAAATGACTCAATCTCGAAAGATTATGTATGTGGATATATCTCGAGTGTAAATTCTGTTTTGGGACAAGATAACAAATATATGTCTAAGGCAATGTTTATTATAGTGCGATTTTAATTTGGAAATATTATATAATGGTGTGTTATATTTATTCAATGATCGTAGTTTTAACCATCCTGTATCCCTTAAAAGCTATAACAGTAAAATATTACGAGATGCTGATCTGTACTCTCTCGAGATCTA
This sequence comes from Parnassius orleans, assembly GCA_029286625.1. NCBI lineage: Eukaryota > Metazoa > Arthropoda > Insecta > Lepidoptera > Papilionidae > Parnassius > Parnassius orleans. Next base: position 571,353 of record JAGSMP010000235.1, on the reverse strand, counting down.
TTTCGTATCTATCAAACGAAGAAATATTATCTAGGATTACAATAATATACACATTAGCAGTTTCAATTTATGGAAAATAAGAGGTATATTTTTGTAAACTAATACAAATTTTAAAGTATATAAAGAATAATTCATAATACATTTAGGTGATTGCATAATAAAAAATGCAGAAAAACCCAACTTATATCTGTTCACTCAAATGTTATTTATCTCATACGGAGGAGCATATTTACGTCAGCAAAATGTGTTGATGATATAACACATCAACACATATCGCTGTCATATTTGTTATTATGAGCTAATTGTTCTAAATACAGCGAAAAAGTTTCTTTGCATAAAAAAATAATATCTAAACTTTATATTCATTTTTATAATTTGTGAGTACCGAGAAGTACCACTTTTATTCTTTAAACGTATAGTTCTTTTTGAGTCAACATATTTTCCATTTTATGTTGGAAGTCACGTAAAGCCATTACATCATAACACATGTACCTAGCGTGTTGCTCTCGTGGGAAGGGTGGCTTGAGTTGAATTACCGCTATTAGCACTGGGGGAATAATACCGAGTTTCCTCTATAGGTTGATCACTTCTTTATAATTCATTTTGTTTGAATATATTTTGTTTTTCAGTCATTGATTCATCACAAGTCCTACATGTTAAAATATGTTGAACATGTTGAACATAGAATAATGAATAGAAAATCCCTTCGAATACGCTGAATATTAATACCACAGGCTGGTGATCTAGAACACTGTTACGTAAGTATATACTAAATCTATGCTGTTACCAGTGCACTGGTAAATTGCACTGGTAATTGTGTTTTTTTTTTAAATAATAAGTATGACAAACGAGCACACAATCCATCTGATAGTAAGTGGATGTAGTAGCACATAGACGACATCTACATTTATTCTCGATTAAGAACCATAATATCGCTGCAGTGTGACTTTACCACGTATGTATATAGTGTGTTCTGTAATTCTTGGTGGCCTGTGTTGTGTGATTAGTAAGGGCAAATATTTCAAGTCATGCTTTCCAACTAGCCTATATTTAGAAAGATCTTTGACCAGTTCTTGACTCAAAGCTGTTGATGATGATAATGATGGTCATATCTTCTGGGTTATAATGGCAAGAGCAGTGTGATGAAACACGCAGGCAATCAATGTATGGAAGTGGCTCAGGACCGTACCTATTGGCAATCTATGGGGAGGCCTATGTTTAGTAGTGGACTTGTGATAGGATGTAGCAATAGTGTGATAGTGATGTAACATACATCTAGAGTTTCTCAATCGATTGAGGACGTAAACCCATCTAAAACTGCTGAAAATAAATAACACACATTGGTGATGGGGAGCAGAATTACACACTGGTGATGGGGAAACCGACGTGAGCTTACCGACACTGCAGTTCGATTGTGTAACTCTACTGGGCATCGTTGCTAAAGGAATCACTATGTAACAGTGTTATGCATTTTCATTATGACAAGATTTTATAACCTTAAAAAAATATATATACATATATATTTAAAAGCATCTGTACCGTCATCGATACCGATACATTTACACAATATGACGAAACCAATTTTGTTATATCAAAAGGGTGACAAACAAGCTTATATAGTAAGTGTAAAAACAATAAGAAAGGTTGAAAAGTAGTCCTATTACTTGGTATTTTTTAAGACATTTTAAACACATTTTGGTCACGGCGGCCAGTCTCAACGCAGACTAGCCATCGGCGCAGGAAATGTTTATAGTGCCAGAGTGTATGCGTAAGCACAGGTGCACTCTCTATTTCCTCACTCTCGTAGTCCGATGGGACGGTAATCCGACACAACCGGAGAGAGATCAGGCACAGGAACAACGGCTTTACGTGCTTTCCGAGGCACGGGGGTGAAAGACCGCCAACTTCCTGACTCCGTTGTGTAAAAATCACGAAATTCGCTTCAAAAAATATATGACTCCATTTTGTGACGAACGCGACTTTTCACGGGATTGTTAGCTCTAACTAGCTTCACGTGACGAGCCACGTGATAAATGTACTATCATTTCGGACGAGCTCCAACCGAATAGATTTGTAGCAGAGCGTAACGATCTTGTCGTTTGAACGTGGCCTTAATCTCATAACGCGGGCTGAACGGCTTTTATGTTACTAAATTTATGGACACGTTAGTGTTTAGTAGTAAAACATGGTGTTTCAATTTATACAACTATCTGCAGATCTGTCAGCCATTACATCAAATTACACGATACGAAAGTATTAGCTGTCACGTGTCTGACAATTCGTTTTTACTCCCCTTTCGATCATGTTTCTGCATTGAAATTCCTCTAATGACACAAAATTTTCCCTTTCTTGGGAGCAAATTTACAATTATCATCGTAATGTACCAGTGGTTAAAAGAATTCCTGGAAGTGCGAGGATGCAGCTTGCTAAAGCATTGTCATGCACTATTCAAAATTGTTTCACTAATAGTGAAAAAAGTTGGCAAAAATGATTTCCTTTTGGGTATTCCCATAAATAAATCAATTACGTCTCGACTAAAAGAAACATCTTTTCAAAATCTAGATTACCCAATTAATACTCATTTATCTCGACCTTGTCCTAAATTTGATTTAAAAAAAGTAGTTTAGTCGAAAGTAATGGATGGGGACTTAAAAAATTCATTCCGTATTTTATTCTCAGACGACATCCTGGCTCCTCGTATTGTCGAAACTCTTGAAGGCCTTCGTCAGAAGCATCCTTTGGTCAATCCTCCTCAAAGCTTACCGCTGCCTCCCAAGACTTCTATGCAACCTTTACAAATTTCTGAAAAAGACTCTTTAGAAGCAATTATCTCAATTTCGAATGGCTCTGCTGACGGCATTGACGGAATTACTGAGAGATGACTACATATTTGTGTCATTTGCTGTAGAGACTATCGGTCCGTGGGGTCCACGTGCGATTAAGTTCCTAAAGGAACTCCATCCGTGACTGGTCATTGCTGCTGGTGATAAGAGGGCTGGTTCTTTTCAAAGGCTCAGTATAGCCATTCAGCGGGGAAACGCAGCCAACTTTCTTGGCACGAGTAGGACTGTATGATAATTAACTTAGTAGTTTTTTTTTTATTATAGTTTTTAATATTGTATATAATAAAGTATTGTATATTATGTTATGTACATAAATCACTGCCACGCTTAGTAGGCAAGTTGGGGTACCGTAGACTCTGCTCCCAATGGTTGGTCTGTATTTTAGGTCTAGCGTTAGCGATATGATTATACTACCATCTGTTGGAAGCCATGGCACCTCTCTGATACTTCTCATAGTTGCCTCGTAAGCACACACGCCACGACGATGAATTTTCTAATAACGCCACTATATAGCGTTGCTAATGGTGCTTATATTTATTTTTAATCAAAACTCAAATGGCAGTGTAGGACAGACGTTCCTAGATTTAGGTCCAACTGACGCTTAGAAGTCGTTAAATATGGGTCAAGCAGGCCGTGCTATGTGGGATATTTTTTAAAGATGGACTATGTTTGACTGATATGATATGATATGATATGCTTGATGACGATAATGATGACAATGAAATTTTACAAGTTTCCATGATCAAACTTCCTCGTGCGAAAGCACATAATATACGATGCAGCTTAGGTAATGTATGTATTCCTTGATTAAACAATCCTTTAGCCTTAAAACAATCACTTATGATGAGCGCAGAGTTAGTACCCTCGCACTAGAAACTACCACTAGCAGGAGATTTTCGTGCGTTAATTTCATCCGCATGATACCTCATATCCTCATGATACTACCACTTTCATGAAGGTACGATAAAATACCGGAATATGATGGAGGTTGAATCAAGAAGCACATGGTTTTCCGGTTAAAGACGTACCGTGCTAGTGGGTCTTGCCACTTCTCGTTAGTCAAGGATACCGGAGTATTTCTTTTAACCCACACATAACGTAAGTATCTTCTTTTTATGCACCAGTCCTGAAAAGTTCACTGCTAGACTTGAGCACCTCCCATTGTAGGCAGGATTTGCCTTAATTGTAACGCTTGGCAGGTGGATTGAGGATCACATTACCAGATGTCTCGTACCTTTGACGCTGATGCCCGTCGCCGGTCTGGGTATTTTATGTCTTGCATAAAAAGTTACACCGCCATCTATCGGTAACCGTAAGATTTTTCTGCACTTTCCCTTTGCCACCTTTTACTCTTTAGTCTTAAGTACTCGGCCAGCCTCTTCGGAGACTCATCTGAGCAGGGCAGCATTATAGCATACAGCCTGAGTGTATGCGCTAACACAGGTAACCTGACTAAAAATCTAATTACTGATTTTGGCGCGACCCTAATCGAATCGAAACTAGGGTTTGAACTCAGGGCCTCATGATCATCAATCGCGTTTACGACCACTAGACCAAAAAGGTAGTCATATAATTCCATAGTTCTATAGTAATAGAACTATAGAACTTGCTATAGTAATGAGATACTTTCTACAGTAATAGGTAGCTATATGATTGTTTTTAGCCGAGGGAATATTATTATTTTATTATTTATCAGGTTAAAACTCTGAATATTGTTTATTTCATAAAAGTAAAACTCTTTTATTCGCGACAAGATTCGTAGCAAGTACAGTCAAACTTAATTCAGAAATTGATATTTTCAACTACAGCACGATTTATGAAAACATAAATTCTAATAGAGTGCAGTTCAAAGGAAACTGAAAATAAAAATTAATTCATAACCGTAATAGAAATAAAATAAATCGATGTGAAATAAAATTCTTCACATCCGAATATGTAGAAATTATGTTTTGACAGTCGATCTGGGGAACTGCATAATTTGCGATTCAAATAAGAATAGGACTGACCAGGCGCCATATTGTGACGTCATAGCTGTCAATTGAAACCAGTAAGGCAGGGTGAATAAAACAGATATTAATGAAATTATATTTATTTACAAATAAAACAAAAGAACCATGAAAGAAAAAGTTATAATCGGAATCTAGCACTTCATTTCCGCATCACTGTCTGAGTAGTCATCATAATCATCATCATCACCATTATCGACAAGATGACGTCCTCTTTGGTTTTTGCGAAATGTTGTAAATAATGTAAATAGAACCGAAAAACAGTTTTAAATTATTTTTAAAAGTAATTATGACCTATAGATTTTGGTAGTACTAGGAGAGTAAGACTCACTTAAACATTAGGTCTTTACCTATGAAATTGCGGTTTATTATGAAATAAGTTAACGTAATTATTTTTCTATATTTATTATTTCTATTAATCAAAGTCTTTGCCAACGCAGTTTATTATTGCCCTTCTTGAATAAATCAGCTGGACGGGAGACAACAAATTCTTCAAAGGCATTTTGTACTGCCTCTCGGGTATTGAAATTTTTTCCCGTCAAAAAGTTATCCAAGTTCAGTGTTCAGTTCTTCACAGTACACATCTGCAGTAATGATCATCTCGTTTGGTAAGAAGCTGTGGTAAATCACACCGACGCTAGACCACCAAACAGTGACCCTCACTTTTCTAGTAGGGTAAGTTTTCGTTTAGGGTATTATTTAGGTGCTGAACCAGGATCCAACCAACTTGCTGAGTCACAATGCGGTTCAAAATTCCTTCGTTTTTGTGTCAGTTTAGCTGTGCAAGGCACGCCTCGACGCGTACTTCGCGTTGGCGATCATTGAGTTCGTGGGGCACCGATTTGTCAAGCCTTTTTACCTTGCCAATTTGACGCAAATGGATCAATATTATTTTGATGCTAACGTCGAAAGCTGCTGCTAATTCAGCCGTAATTTGAGTATCGTCAGCTTCCACAATCGCTTTTAATTCGTCATTGCCAACCAAAGTTTTCGACGACCACGGGGTTCATTTTTCAGGTCGAAATTTCCAGAACGGAAGCAGGCAAACGAATAACAGATGATGCGTTCGTTTGTAGTATTCGCTCCGCAAACGTCGTTAATGTTGCGTGCCGCTTGTGCCGCGCTGCTGCCACGACGGTACTCATAATCCATAATCACCCGAATTTTTAATGTATCCATGATGACTAAAAATATTCAAATGCGATGAAAACATAACGCTAATCAATAAACAAATGACTAATTTTGAAAAAACAATTCCATGTTTTAAAAATAAAATAAATTTGAAATTAGAATTCTCAGCCAAACAAAAACTGTGGAACAGGAATTTCATAGGAAAAAAATACTTTTCAAGCGACTGTTGACATGTCGCGATCATTCGAGATTATTGACGTTCCTATTCTTATTTGAATCGTATGGCGTAGTGGTGTAAGAATATTCAATACCCCATATCGTCCGGTGGGTGTCGTAAGAGGATAGAGGGAAACAAACCAGAAAATGGGCTGCAGCGTCTTCCTATAGGAACTAAGAAATAAGAAACTGCGTTTGCTTACCCGCACACCAAACATGACAACTATAGCAAATATCCCTCTTATTAGACAATTTATGGGCAGGCCTATGTCCAGCAGTGGACATTTATAAGATGATTAGGATGAATGAAGGCAAACTAGGGTTATTATTCATTACTTTTTATAATCTTGTAGCTTGCAATTTTTGCTTTCATCAGTTTTGTAAATATTCAGTACCTCTAATATTTATAAAACTGCTTTTTTAAAATGAATATTTAAAGCACCCGTTTTTTTTGGAAAAAATCTATTTAATTACAACGCTTTACTTTTACCTTTTTAATTACATTTCGCTATAAATAGATTGGGTGTGTTTTTTTTTAATGAGGCTACTATGATCAGAAAAGAAACCTCGAAATAAAAATTTAAGATTTTATTATATGTATAACTCGAATAAAACTTAAAATACATTATGTCGCAAATTGTTTAAAATACTTCCATTTTAGGTTTTTAAAACATATTGGCCACGGTTTTTAAGCAAATATATTGTCATCACTCATTATTATTACAATCATTTTCGTCAGCAATCATAAAAATCAAAAATTTCAAACAGATTATTAAAATTAGTTTAAGTTCAATCGATAAAAATAACATTAGGTTTTTTTTTGATAAGCGTTTAGAAATAGATAATTACATACCATTTTAATTATAATATTATAATTTGAATAACATCTTATGTTCGTAAATGGTTTAACGTCGCCAAAAACCATTATTGTTGTTTTGTAGATAAGTGAAAAGAGACTACGAAATAAAGGTAACCTCATTTCGATACCGGGGTGTTGATTAAAGCCGATACTAGCTTCCTGCGAGTCTTCATTATTTTTCTCATTAGTACAGAGCCGCCTGGTGCGATTAAGATGATGGGGTCATGTTTACACAGATTTTTTAAAACCTCTATTTTTAATATAACATGTGTGTGTGTGTGTGTGTGTGTGTGTGTGTGTGTGTGTGTGTTTTCACCAAATTTGGTGATTACCCAAATTTGGTCAAAACCAATCTTACCTTACCAATCAATTTGGTGATTACCCAAATTTGGTCAAAACCAATCTTAACAGCCTCGAACACAGGCGCAAAGTAGCCAGCTATTCGGTTTTCTACAGAATGCATTTCGGAGAGTGTGCGCAGGAATTGCATAATTTAATTCCTCCCTCTCCTTCCACCATCGGATAACCAGACGTTTGACCAGTCTCCACCCTTTCGTTGTTGACTGACCACGCATTCGAACCAAACGGTTTGCTGCGTCGTTCTTCATGCGTACAGCAAAGGAGTGGAATAAGTTGCCAGCATCTGTGTTTCCATCCGATTACAATGTGGATGTCTTCAAGGCAAGAGTGAATAGGCTTTTGTTAAGTCAGTGTGCTTCAACATCTTAGGCTACATCACCACTTCACATCAGGTGGGATTGTAGTTAAGCGCTGGCTTAAAATAATATAAAAAAATATATGGAAATATATGTATCTTTGTGTAAACCGCTTTATCATTGAAACTTGGCCTTATATCGCTACTAGTTAAGAACAAGCAGGTAGATTAAGCTCTTACTACTTGTATCATAATCTTCGAATCATGTTGAAAGCGATTGATGAAAGGGTTATTAATTTACTACATAATAGCCTAAGAACGTACCTTAATTGAAATTATGTTTTAGTTCTCTTTTATCAGGTAAACTTCTTAGAAATTTATTGAGTACTTATAATTATCTTAAATTTCACTTTATGGGATATCTGTATTATTCATCAACCCCTAACAAACAACAAATGGATATGAACAGTACAGTACAGTAAGTGTAACAAGGTTTTCCCTAATCGCCATTGCTAATTTTAGGACTGCTTTGAGTCAGTCTGGTAGGTATAGGTGACACCTGTTTCTGCTGCCAAGCAGTAGTGCCAGCACTGCTGTGTTCCAGTTTGAAGAGTTTAGAGAGCCAGTACATTTATAGGCATTAACATATTCAATCCAAGTCCTCAAAGGTGACAACGCATTAGCCTTCTTTGTTGAAAGTTGGTTGCAGGTGTCTATATATTTCAGTTGCTACTTAATATCAAGTAAAATTTAAATTCGTTTTCACTTCAATTTTATAAAAAGGTAATAGGAGAATAGGCAATTGTAGTACTAGATATCTCGCACCTGGCCGTGCGATATTTTTAGCATTTCCAACGACACCAATACTAGTTGTACAACTTTTACAACTAAATCCTAGAAAATATATTAAATTTGACTTCCTCGAAGTCCAATAACTTTATTAAACAAAATTTGTATAAAAAGGGTTATTATATTATCAAGGAATTTAGGAATGATAATAACCCCTGGGAATTAGGTGATCGCTACCAATCTATTAAATTATCGCTCCCAAGTTAAATGTGTAACATCCATATATAATTGTAAGCTGCTATGTTTTTTTTTTCTTCTTTTAAAAAAAAGGCCCACTGGGTTTCTTTCTGGTTCTTCCGAGGACAGAGGTTTTTTCCGAACCAGTGGTAAATTAAAAAAAGTAACTTTTAATGAGTATTAATTTATATTGAATAAAAGTTTATGTTTCTATTTTTCTTACACTTACAGCTCGAAATGGATCAATGTCAGCTTTGTTAAGCTAGTAGTGAAAAGTTAGTAGATACTTATGAAAACTGTACAAGAATTTGTAGCTAATCTGTTGCTAATTAGATACTAAAACCTAAAGGCCAGCTCAAGTCAGTTTGCATTCAGTCCAGACTCCTTGTGAAGTCTGGACTGAATGCAAACCAGATATAAGCCACTTACGTATTTTTGGTAGCGAAGTCGTGGTTCATATGGCTAAACAGAAGCGGTAGAAATGGGACAGAAAGTCGGAGAAGCACATACTAGTGGGTTATCCAGATATTATCAAAGTGTACAGAAACGTGTGACAACTAGCAGAAATATCATTTTCATGGAAGATGAGAAGAACTTTGAGATCAGTATACCAATAACTGAAAAAGGTCAAAACTTGTGTTCAGTCGGGGACACTATTGTCAAGGATACAAGTTCAAATGAAATAAATACACTACTCGAAACTTCAAATAGCTCAGATGGTACATGTTCCTAGTGAATATGAAGAAGCTCATGGCTCTCTTGAGCTCGCTTTGAGACCCAGCAGAATAAGAAAGAGACCAGAAAGATATGGGATGACAAATATGTGTATTCCTGAGGAAGTGTTTGATGATGCTAATGGACTGAGTCTAGAAGAAGCACTACAATGAGCAGAAAAATAACAGTGGTTACAGGCAGTAAAAGAAGAATTTCAGTGTTTTGAAGACAATAATGGATGGGAGTTAGTGAATATGCCAAAAATGGTTAAACTATAGTGTAAGTGGGTACTACTTAAAAAGATGAACAGTGATAAAAGTGTTCCTTACCGAGCTCGCTTAGTTACCAAGGTATACATGCAAAAGAAAAATATGAACTATTCAGAGATTTTCTCGCCTGTAGTCAGGCATTTAACTCTGAGTTTACTGTTTGCATTATCTGTTAAACTTGAATAAGATGTGACACATCTCGATATAACTACAGCATCCTTGAATAGGGACCTTGAGGAAACAATTTACATGCAAATACCAGAAGGTTTGTCAAGTTCTCAAAATAATCATAATAAAGTACTTAAATTGAATAGAGAAATTTATGGTCTAAACTAATCCTCAAGGGCCTGATACAAGAAAATTGATGAATGTCTTATTAGTAATGGTTATAAACGCTCTGAATTAGAACCATGCTTGTATACTAAAATTCATAATGATAAGAAAACAATAATTACTTTTTATTTTGATGATTTCTTTGTGTTTACAAATGACAATATTGAATGTAAAAATTTGAAAAAAGGTATTGGCTGTAACTGTACCACTAATTTTAATATATATATTAAAATTAGTGGTACAGTTACACTAAGCCAAGAGAATTATGTAAATCAGTTGTTAAATAGATTTAACATGGTAGTTTGTAAAGTAGCTGATACACCTTTGGAGTCTAAATTGAACATTAACTTAGCAGATAAAAATTACGACAGTCAAATACCTTATCAGCAACTCATTGGCGAGCTCATGTATTTTTCAGTGTTAACTAGACCTGACATAGCATACTCAGTAAGTTTCCTTAGTCAATTTAACAATTGCTATAATCACGAAATTTTGGCATATGCTAAACTAATTTTGAAACATCTTAAGAAAACTAAATATTTCGGGTTGAAATATTCTAAATGTGGTAGTTTTAAATTAGAAGGATTTGTAGATGCAGACTGGGAAAATAGTATCATAGACAGAAGGTCTTACACAGGACTATGTTATACATTAGCCAGTAGTGTTGTTTCTTGGGAGGCAAAATATTAACAAAAAAAAACAGTCGTCCTCTCAAGTTCAGAAGCAGATCCTTTGCTGTTATGGACATGACCTAGACGAATGTGAAAATAAATAAGGTTGAATATTAACTGAATGAAAATTGAACAATTGATATATAAAACAGACATAATACGATTGTATAATATAATCAATCATATGTAGTTAAAAATAAACCATTAAAAATAATTCTTGTTTTGATTAACCCGCCCAAACATTATTCTACAAGGCAGATTCTTTCTGAAAAATACAGTGAACATTTTTAGTAAACGCCTAGCTTTCCAGTGGATTTTGGCCTTTTCATCAATGCTTATTTGTGGTTTTTGGCATTGCTATAAACAAAAATCATTGAAGTTGCTTTGGCATTGCAAGACACAAATAAAATATCAGTTAAACAAGATTGAACCTGAGCCTGTGATGATCATTGTAAGAATACTAAGGTTATAATTATATAATTATTGTACATATTGTTGTCGTTTCTTAACACGTTTGCAAAATTACAGATTATTATTGCGACGTCAGTGAGTAAAAAATTCCATTAAAGTCATACATACACATATTGAAACATAAACATACATCTTAAAAGAAAGGTTACGTGAAATTTTGAATTTTTATTCTAATACCTATTCAAAGATAAATTGGTGCCTTCTGAATATTAAAAGTTAACAATTAATGACCCATCGCTCTTATCTAAATAAACAAGTACAATTGCTATGAAAAATTCAATAAAATATTCACGAAACCAGATCCGTCACCTGCCAACTTAAAGGTTTAAAGATACTTATTAGTCCCAAAAGTGTCAAACAATGGCGATGGAAATTCTGATTTAAATGCGACCTAAACCAAAACTTTTCGGACACATTATGTATCTTTTAAAACATGATTACAGTCATGAAATTTTCTTGTTTCTTTGCATGTTTTGTTTGTTTTGGAACAGTTATATCTAGATTGTAATAGAAATTATTATAGTAGAATCCATACCGAGAATATTTAAGTAGAAGTAGAATAAGCGACATATTTTAATGTATAAGGAGTTAAAGTAGCAATGCGCCGGCTATAGCTTAAATAACTAAATATTCTTCTAAGTCTTCTTTAAAAAGTACCTAAGGATTTTATCCTTTAGCATGAAGGCATTAACGTATATAAATTACACAACGGAAAGCATCCAGACCCGGAACAAATATTTGTAGACCATACAAATACTTCATCCTAGCAGGATTCAAGCCCACGGCCCTTAACGCCGCTTCACTGTGTCACGGAGCCGTCAATACATTAACGAGAGAAAAAGGTTGTCAAGTGGCAGCTTCTCCTTCAAATGCAATCACCCCTCCCTGCTCCATTAGCTACCTGCATATCTTGAAGGTCGTTCCCCTACAAGATGTGTACTAAGTAGATGGCAGCAAGTAGCTCAGGATGAATCGCGTATTTTAAAAGTCCCTCAAAGGCAGTATGCCTATGTTGAGACGTACTGCCAACCTTCTGTCGGCAAGGTCTACACCTCCCATATATTTATTATAACTTCCCACCACGTTTGGTCTATTGACAGTCACGTAATGCATTTGCTTTGTGCACCATCTTTGACAAACATCTACAGGTTCTTTGCTTCAACCGTTGACAATAAAATGACAGGCTTATTGTCATACCATTTGGTTATAGCAATCGGGTTGTCGTCGCTTACAATAGTCTGAACACTTTCCCTACCTCTTGTCTGGAGTTTTTATCATCTTTTAACACAAGTCATGCAGCAGCTGGAATTCTGTTCTTTATGATAGAAGTTCATTTGCCAGTTTTACTGAGGTAAAGTATCGGTCAAGTAAATGATGTAACCTGGGACAAGTGTGTTAGCTAAAGTAATTACAGCTTTTTCTCCCAATCCATGGTTTGAATCTTCTAACTCTCTGTAAGTGGTTGACCCTTGATAGATATGAAAATCTGTTACTATTCCACTGGGATTTGCAAGAACGAAAGCTTTCATACCAACTGGGTTTGATTTGCCGGGGCAATATTGTTTAATTCCACATGCCCCACTAATGCCTTCTTGAATTCGCTATATCATTGGTCTGATTTTCCATAATTTATCTTCCGCACGTTCAGCTTGACATTGTCATCAAATACAAATTTGATAGAGTTACTGATTTGTATAAATCTGTAACGGGACATGTTATCCGCAATTATCGCTTTCATTACTTCTATAAACCTGTAACGGGACATGTTATCCGCCCGCAATTATCGCTTGCTCTTCCCCTCGGACCTCGCCTACGAGTAGTCGTCTCTAAGCCCTTACATGATTAATATTTAAAAATAAAATAATACTCAAGTAATAAATAGGAGTGCATAAAACTAAGACACGTACATACACAACAAAGTCTACGCGTGCGCTCCTGGTATACGGAGAATCAACACGCGTAAGATCCTCTTACAAGTGCAAATTTGGAAGGTACGATTTTTCAGCTTTGTTGCTTAGCGGTTTAACACAGTTTTAGTGCGAATACTGCCAAACTATTGTGTCTTCACAAAACAGCCATTGGACTTATGAGACCCTGGTACATCTGATAGTTGGAGGAAAGTGTAGCCTATACTTAAAGCACCTGCCACCTTTAAAAACTAGTATATATGATAAACGATATCGCCTTTGGCTTATGCTACCTTGGCATTGTGCACACAGTACACACAACAGCTACATTTCAGATACTATTTTCTTGGATTTTTATTAACTTTCAATTATTTTCTTATGTCCTAGTACAATATTAAACGACAGGTCTTTTTTGGAAAAGTGGCCTGGTGATAAAACTGTTATCTAATTGTTAAAACATCTTACCAAGTTATGCAGACTTAATAAAATGCCTCTTAAACGCAGTCCACTGTCTAAAAAAGCATCCGCAACAACGTCTATACTGAGGTATAGACGTTGTTGCGGATGCTTTTAACTCCCTATATGGACAAATCCGCTTAGGATTCACGCATAAACGAGCTGACTGATAGCACGCAATCGAGTTATATCACACAGAGATTGAAACGAAGGAGGGAAGATAACATAACTACTGAATTAAACAATTTCAAAGAGGAAATTAAAACTCTGCTATCATCGTTTATAACAACGCAACAGTTGGAACTTCAAGCTATCACTAGTAAAATCAAGAAAATTCAGCAATCGAATTATAATATTAATAACTCCGTCGCTATCCTGACTAGCCAAAACGATGAATACAAAAAGGAAATAAGAGATCCAAGCCAAAACAGACAAAGAATATATTACCTTACTAGAGGATAAAATTGAAGACATACAAAGAGAGAATCAGAAAACGAATATTGAGATAAAAATGTACCACTTATAAATAGCGAAACAAAGGAAGATTTGATAACCATGGTTCAACACTTGTCCAATCACATCGACTGTAAGATCGAAAAGTCCGATATAAAGGATATATACAGAGTGCGTACAAAAACCCGAAAAAATTAAAACACTAAAATCCTTCCCATTATAGTAGAACTGGGATCCACTATTTTGAAACGCGATATACTGAGGATGTCGAAATCATTTAATATTAAAAATAAATATAAACTTCAAGCAAAACACCTCGGATTTACGACTAAGGAAGATACACCCGTTTATGTTTCCGAACAACTAACTCCCAAAAGCGCTCGGCTATTTTTTCTAGCCAGAGAGCTCGCAAAATCAAAGACCTTTAAGTTTTGCTGGACGTCCTTTGGTCGAGTCTATGTGAGAAAGGACGAGAACTTTCCAGTTATTATAATAAGAAACGAGTCACAAATACACCGTCTTCTACAAGAAACAACACTAGCATGACTCCATGGTTTCATAGAATTCTTGTTGTTTTTATTAATTTTTTTAGAGATAAGTTACATTGTGTTATTTAAGTTTATTGTCCTAACTGCAGGTATTGATATCTTTGTTATCATTATGTCCATTATAATTTGTAATTCAATTACTGACAAACAACTCACTACGGTATCATCACTCACACTAATCTATAACACACTTTTCAATCATACAATACACTCATACACAGTCCTTACTCACGCTATTATCGCCCATTTACATGTTGGTTCTTATTTACAACCATTAACTCTAAGGTTGGTCGTTCCTATTTATTTCAGACATTTCTCAAATAAGCTTCATTACAGCATTACACTAGAAATAAACCGATTGTTTATAGCATACACAACATCACCTGTTTTCTCATACACCTAGTCATAATAAATCAGGAAAATACTTTATTTGTTTATATCGCAAACATTGATATCGTTAACTCTTTAGTTATAATAACGGACTTGGATCAAGTTGAAATAGCTAACCACATAAGATGTGATATACAGGACCTAACAAAGTGCATTAGTATTGGTAAAACGTAACGTAACATTATCGTAACATTGATAACTTCCAAGCTACCCAATCAACTTTGAAATGGACTACCTACCCTCAATTTTGAAATGGACGTCTTAGTTCTAATATAATGCAGACTAGATAAATCTAAGCCAATCCCACAAATTCCTAATTACACTGCTCTTGAAACAACATATAATCTTAACCAAAATGACGGTTGATTTATGCTAAATCTGAATTTAAGGAAATTAAACTCAAACATGCCTCTTGCATACAACTAAGGATTCTTGATCTGACGATATTAGGCGTTTATCGTTCACCTTCGAACTTAAATGCATCTGATTTCATTGAGTCCTTCAGTGCATACCTAGCAAGCATAAAATTATATCATAACATAATCATCTCTGGAGACATCAACATCAACCTCATTCAGAGCAGGAATGAACAAACTAATGACCGCAACAATAGAATTGACTATCTAAATATGCTAGCTAGTCACGGCCTACTTGCTGGTCACAAACTGCCCACGTGAGCTTCCAGCTGCCTAGACCACTTCATGGTAAAATTAAACGAAATAAAATTTTCCGCTAATATTGCTGTATTAAATACCGTACTTACAGATCATCTGACTATACTCATGTGTATATCAAAACTTAAAAATAAAATAATTAAGCATAAAACCATTGAGTGCGTGAATTTTGAAACTGCATATGAGAGGCTACTCCAAAAGAACCTGGAGTCTTTGCTCTTTTGCGAAGATCCCGACTTAGTTACCAAGCACCTTTTGCTATGGCTTGCGGAGTCACTGGAGGAGAGTAAAACAATAAAATGTCTTACTAAAAATCTCCTTAAAGACTTACTGTGCTTTCTCTGCATTTCCTAGGTCGCGCTCAACCTCTGCCTCTTTATGGTGTGATCCCTTGGACGCTTCCTTATCTGCAGTGTCGGGCTGTGTTAAACTAACCGGCGCGCTCATTATGGAATGTTGAACTCAACTCCTTACAAAAGGTTCCTCTTGAGTATTCCGCTCTTCATCATCCTCGCTCGAGTCGATTTCCTCTTCTCGGTTGAGGCGTGCTAACTCAATTGTGACTTAGCCTACTATTATTTCGTGATCCAATTCCGTTTGTCTGCCCGATCACCGTTTTTGTCGATGCCGCTTCTTCGGTTCCAACCTGACCGACGTTCTCGGCTATCGCTTCACTTCTGGACACGACGAATTTCTGTGCGACGCTAGACTGCATCTCCATCCTGCTGCTTGTTGCTGCTACAGACGTTCCCAAGTCCCACGTGTGTTAGTGGATGTCTCGGTGGTAGCCCCACATGAAGTAGTAGCTGTGGTCGTTCCAGATAATTACGTTTATTTTACCTTCCTTGAAACCCCTGTCCTTGTCCCCCTCTTCATCTTGCAGGAGGGGGACTGTTGGCCTACGGTATCCCTAAGGTCCGTACTTCCCTATCAGTCTCTAACAATCCCTATCGGTCCCTATCAATCTTGGGACGGAGACCGGTGAACCGCCCTAGGATGGAATCGTGCAGGAAAGGGAAAGGGTAGGTACTGCCAGTCAGTGAACGTTACGCTTCACAGATGGCTAAGGGTGAGGGAGGAATAGAACCGACCCCTCGACGTGCCTACTGATACGACGTAATAGTGCAGCCGAGCTTTGCAATGCAAGCTTGCTCGTTTAGTCTGCACCATCTCGAAAGGCGTTAAACCCAAGCTCCGAATTCAGCACCGTTAGGTGTCGGTGTATAGTATACTAGTGACTCGCTGTCCCGTCGCCGGTGACGCTTTGTCTAGGCGCCCTCGCACGGTCTCAGCGCAGTCAAGTGACTTCCACAAGCACCCTCGCCCGGCAGCAGTGAGTGCCTTCCAAAAGCACCTTCGCCCTGCAGCAGTCAGCTGCTTTATACAAGCGCTTTCGCCCGGCAGCAGTAAATGCCAAGCACCCTTGCTCGGCAGCAGTAAATGCCAAGCACCCTTGCTCGGAAGCAGTGAGTGCCTTACACAAACATCCTTGCCCGGCTGCAGTGAGTGCCTTTCACAAGCACCCTCGCCTTGCAACAATCCTGGTTTCTTTCTCCCGGCAGCTATTCAGTTCCAGCAGGCCTCCTATGCTGGCCTAAATCCTCAGCGTCTTCTCCGGTTCATCATCAAATCCGGCAGGCCTCCCAAGCTGGCCTGGGTTAGCTCCGAAACTCCAAACTGGAACGGTGTCCAGGCCTCTTCCTTCGGCTGGCTTCTTAATCCGGCTGCGAAGGTCCAATTGAAAGGGAAAGGAAAGTCTTCATCGCCCGCCCTGTAGCAGAGATCAACCAATTATTGATCTTCTATTTACAGATCAATACCACACCACGTTGGGTTCGAGAACAACGAGGTGGGCGTGACTCCTGAGCAGACGTTCGACTCAGAACTTGTCCGTCCTCTCAAAAGAAAGGTTTGACGACTAAGATTACGTGTCCCTATGGAATGGTCCCAGTCTTGACGTCAGTCATTGTGGACTGTATTTCTTCTGGTATCCTAATAATTTAGGGTAGATGCTGGGTAACTTGAAATTAAACATTCATTAAATGGTGAGAAAACCCCCTTTTGGAATAGCGATATTAAAAATTTCAAAGTCATAAATCTTAAATATCTATTACACAAATTCGAAACGATGATCTTTATTAATAAACATGGTTAACATTAATGTTTATTTCTATCTTAATTTTATTATACAATTTTCTTTTCATTTCGCTATTCTATCCATAAAATTAGATAAATATTTCTTATCTTATTATTCTATACAATGTTCCTGAAATATTTATTACATATATTTTCATACATTACTGAAACGATTATTACTTTAAAAAAATATTTTTTTTTATATTTTATTACTATATTTGGGCGCTGTTATAAACTATTACAAAATGAACAACCAATCTGAGCACTACCTCTGTTTAGCATATAATACTATTTCTTTCTAACATATGCTATCCGTATAAATCTAGCCATTATGTATCTTATCTCTTATCACACGAACATAACACATGTTTTATTTAAACGAATAATTATACATTTAATTATTTATTCGTATAACATAGCCGACTGCTATATAATGCATGAATCTAAGTTAATTCAAATTATATATCTATAGGATTGAAACCATTTACTTATAATATAAATTTGTCTTTTAATGCAAAATAAGAAATATCTTATTAACTGGAAAATAATTAATGATTTCTTATATTTACGCGAACACTGCACATTGAATAAAACTACTTTTACGGATTATATCGCGTTTAATAACTAATTTTTATTAATTCCCGACGTTTCGGGTGCTTTACAGCACCCATGGCCACGGGGGACCATGGGTGCTGTAAAACACCCGAAACGAGTTAATAAACGCGATATAATCCGTAAAAGTAGTTTTATTCAATAGAAAATAATTTTTGGAAATATTAACTCGCGTCGCCAACAATAATTACAATAAAAAATGTATATGTATATAAGAAATACCTTAAATTTTAATTATTTTATTGTTTTACTTATTAATAGGTAAGCATTATCGCGATACCTTAATTTTCTTCATCAACCTGCATAAGTCCTCTGATCCACATGGATGTTTTCACAGTGGAGAAGATTTGGCAATAGGCAGAGTTGGGAGGAGCCAGATGTGACGTATCTTCGACGTTGTTCCCTGTAACTAGTCTCAGATTTTATATCTGGAATAATATACACTCTTGTGGGGTGGCATCGTCAGAGAATACAACAACGAAGGTCCCGTGGTGTCTTAAGAGGAGACAATTAGATGGGAAAAATGGGTTACTTGTAAGTCAGCACTTCATCCAGTTGGAGGCCACCTTACACTCCGCTTACGGGTAGGAGGCTGCCTCTCAAGAACTTTTCTTCCCCATCGGTTGTCTGTCCTTTGAGCTATGACCAGCTCATTAGTGCTCCAGCTGACTTAGTGACTCATCAGGCTTAGTCGGTTACTGTAGTTTTACCGAGGATACCTACACTACGTATTCTATCACGCACACAATCCCGTGCAAAGTCACTCGCCCCCGTCACTACATTAGATTTGATAGACCACAAATCCTCGCTAAAGAACACGGATTCCTTCCAAGGATGATTCGCGAGGCTATTGAAATCAAAAAACATCCTAATTTCAATAGAGAAGATGGCTGGGTGCTACCATCTGCTTGGGATCCTATAATTAATAAAATTAAATCCCAACCCAAGTATACAACTTCAAGACTTCAAGATACTGTAAGTTCATACTGCGTAGATCGGAACAAAAATTAATAATTTTTAATCTGGAGGTAACCGTTGTTAACTATGACATTAGGACGTCAAATACCTTGGTCCCCCCCGTGACCATGGGTGCTGTAAAGTATTCGAAACGTCGGGATTATAAAATAAGTAAATAAAATAGATAAAATCCGTAAAACTAGTTTTATGTGTTTTAAGTGTTATAACTTTGCCAAGGTCAGGTAATAGTTTGGTGGTGCTTGAACAAATGTTGTAGGGACCGACAAGAGTCAATTGCTGGCGATAAAAATAAATCAAAATGGCAAATCTAAGTTGGCGATCATAACTTAGCTCCAATCCGTCTGTAAATTTGTTATCCCGGGATTTTTAAAATTCCCGATTACGATTTACCGGTCGGATCGTTCAGATCAAATTTTGCAACAAAATTTTAAAAGTATGCCTAGCTAAGTGACGTCATTCTAAATCCAATATGGCGGAGCACTAAAAATGGTGGACTAGTTATTTTTTATACACTCCCATGATATGGGTATGAAATGAAAGGGTTTGCTGAGAAAAATACGAAAAATAAAATGACGTCACTCTAAATCTAATATGGCGGACCGCCCAAGATGGCGGACTAGTTATTTTTTCTGCACTCCCAGGATATAGGTAAAAAATGAAAGGGTTTGCTGAGAAAAATACGATAACAAAGTGGCGTCATTCCAACCCAATGATGGCAGACTATTGTTTTTTTGAATATACCCCCATGATATGGACATCAAATGAAAGGGATTGCTGAGAACAATACGAATAAAATGACGTCCGCATTCAGTTCTCTTCGAGGAAGTGGTGTACTACCCGGCTAAATGGTAAGTCTTGTATTTACTAATATAGACCTTCACCTTGGGCAAATTGTAGCGATGGTGAAAAAAAAATTTCCGAATGGTGGAAAACAAAATGGCCGCCATACCAATTTTAAAGTGTTGTAACTAGGCAAAGGTTAGGTAATAGTTTGGTGGTGCTCGAACAAATTTCGTAGAGACCAACAAGAGTCAATTGCTGGCGATAAAAAAATTCAAGGTCGCGGGTTTTGCGATCCAAAACTTAGTGCTCCAATCTATCTGTAATTTTGTTATCCTGGAGTTTTTGGAATCCCCGATTACGATTTTCGGGTCGAATTGTTCAAGTCAAATTGTTCAAGTCAAAAGCTACTGAATTTTAAAAGTATGCCTAGCTAAGTGACATCATTCTAAATCCAATTGGCAGATAGCCCAAAATGGCAGACTAGTTATTTTTTATACACTCCCATGATATGGGTATTAAATGAAAGGGTTTGCTGAGAAAAATACGAAGAATAAAATGAAGTTACCCTTAATCCAAATATGCAGACTGCCCAAGATGGAGAACTGGCCATTTTTGGTTTTTGTTATTTTTTATACACTCCCATGATATGGGTATTAAATGAAAGGGTTTGCTGAGAAAAATACGAAGAATAAAATGAAGTTACCCTTAATCCAAATATGCAGACTGCCCAAGATGGAGAACTGGCCATTTTTGGTTTTTATTAAAAAATAATAGTCTCTTTTCTTGGAGGTATCTAAGTCCTGTCGGTCTGGAAAAACCGCTGGTGGTAGTCGATTCTACAAGGAAGTTGTGTTTGGTGATAGTAAAAGTTCTTTAAAAAAGTTCGCTGGCTTCGTTATAAAGTGATCATGACAAGATATTTACTTGTCTAACAACACTATACTCTTAAAGTTTGTAACTGCGTGGCATCCAAACACCCAATTTCCTATTAAACTTTGAGATAAAATATAGCCAAAGTCCCTCGGGTGCAGTTGGTTGGTCAATCTACTCAAGATGGTAATGTTGTGTTAATTTTTCTAGCTTTTTCCCCTTTTCTGTCCATGCAAGCAAAGCTTCGGAATAAATAAACCTATGAGTAAGACTTTATATAGCAATCGCACCAGATTTGTTGCCTCAATTTATTACAAAAAGTAGATAATTTGCAACGGCTTTATCCCTTTGATTTGAAATCTTGTTTTTTATAAAATCATACTGGTTGTTACAATGCTTCAGAACACGTACTGTGCGATAGTTTTAATAAATAGATTGTTTTCCTTGGTGATTTTAAACATACTCGTATTTATTTATTTATTGATCGTTTGTTTATTCATTTACTAGCTTACAAAGTTTACATGCTTCGTATTTTTGTGGCAGAGCCAGTCTATAGCTGTCTGCAGACAGAACCAGCCAGCTCCACCGAGGTAAGGCAGAACTCTTGCACAATTCCAGCAAAGCATCTGTATTCCTTATGGAGATGGAGATTGGCGAGAATCGGAGATCCTTTAATCCGGTAACGAGGCTTACGGCTTAGTCTCTCTTAGACCTCTGTGTCACAACGCATCTGCATTTTAGATCTTAATCAAAAATAATGTAGGTGTGTATGGACCACAGCACTCACTAACCACCGGGCGGACTATGTGCTCGTTTGTCAACCTTACCTCTAGAAGAAAACCACTTGTGGCACTATATTACGAGTATCTAACGTACAGTTGATAGCTTTCGATTATTCGGAGGATGTTTTTTTTATTTAGGTCAGATGTATGTGTGTATAGGCCACAGCATTTACGTACCGTCAGGTAGATTTTGTTTTTATAGTGCTAATACATCATCATCATCATCATTACAGCCCTTCACAAGTCCATTGCTGAACATAGGCCTCCCCCAAGGAATGCCACAAAGCACGGTCCTGAGCCACCTGCAACCATCGACTTCCAGCATGTCTTACCAGGTCGTCACTCCAACTAGTGGGGGGACGCCCTACACTTCGTCCGCTGGTACGAGGCCGCCACTCAAAAACCTTTTCTCCCCATCCGTTGTCGGTTCTTCGAGCTATATGGCCGGCCCATTGCCACTTCAGCTTACTAACCCGTTGGGCTATGTCGGTCACTCTAGTTCTACTGCGGATATCCTAATTTCTAAGTTTATTACGCAGAGAAACTCCGAGCATAGCCATCTCCATAGCTCGCTGAGCGACCTTGAGCTTCCTTATCCGGCCAGCAGTGAAGGACCACGTTTCAGTTTCATAGGTCATCACTGGCAACACGCACTGGTTGTACAGTCTCGTTTTCAAGTTTTGAGTTATACATGACGAGAAGATGTGCCGCAATTTCCCGAACGCTGCCCAGCCGAGTTGAATCCGTCAATTGACCTCTCGATCGCAGTTGGACTTACCTAGTCGGACTATTTGTCCCAGGTAAACATACTCGTCAACAACTTATAGCTTAGTGCTCCCAACAACTAACGGAATAAGTGTGACATGGACATTAAACATGATTTTTTGTTTTGTCCATGTTCATCTTTAGACCTATCCGTTGGGAGGCACTATTGAGGTCATTGAGCATAGTGCTTAGGTCCTCCAGCGATTCTGCCATAAGGACTATATCGTCGGCAAATTGAAGGTGAGTGATGTACTCGCCGTTGATGTTAATACCGTATCATTTCCAGTCCAGTAGCTTGAAAACGTCTTACAATGCAGCGGTGAAGAGTTTCGGGGATATAACGTCACCCTGTCTTACATCTCTCTGCAGTTGGATAGGTTTCGTACTCTGGTTCTGTACTCGGATAGATCATAACGCTACTGTACAAACACTTCAGCACTTCGATATACCGACAGTCATTTTGGCACCGCTGAAGGGACTGCAGCACTTTTCTACGTGGTAGAGCCATGCTGCAGCTATATTTACAATATAGTTGTAGCACGAATGGGTCGGTTCGAACGGGAAGGACCACGCTCTCACAGAATACCAGCGTAAAATAGCAGCTTAATGCTGCTGTGTTTTGTGTGGTGAGTGTAGAGAACCGAGACCCTTTTTACTGGAAAAGAGGCATTCCATCTTAGTCCTCAAGGCTGACAACGCATCTGCATTTTGATTCATAAACGAGGATAGATGTAGATGTCTATGGGCCACAGCAACCACTTACCATCACGAGGACTGTATGCTCGTTTGTCACCCTATTTCTATATAAAAAAAAAGCAACGCCCAAATTTCGACGGAATCAAAGGCTTTCTCATAGGCCATATACGCCAGACATAATGGCAAATTGTACTCCTTGGATTTCTGTACAATTTGCCCTGTACAATTTGCCGAAGGGTATGTAGTCTATGGTGCTAAAGCCTATTCGGAAACCGGCTTTTTCGGGAGTCTGGAAGTTGTCGAGTCTGCATGCGAGACGATTCGTAGTGACTCTTGAAAACAGCACTTAGACGCGGCTCAGAAGAGAAATCGGTAAATAATAGTTCTTTAAAAGAGCGTTGTCGCCTTTCTTGAAGAACAAGACCACCGCAATTCTGCCCCACGCCTCCGCTGTAGTACCACCATGGAGGACGGAATTAAAGAGCTTCTGAAGGACTTCAAGTACCGGTTTTCCACCCGCTTTCAGAAGCTCCGGTGTAATTCCATCCTCGCCTGGGGCCTTGCCGTTTTTAAGGTGCTGGAGAGCTATTCTAATCTCGCTCAGACTGACGTCCGGCATATCATTGGAATAGTGTCAGATAAGACTTGCTATTGGATTGTTAGTCACACTTGCATGTGGCTCCAACAATGATGTGTACAGCTGCCCATAGAACCTCTCCATCTCACTCGAAATCTCAGGTATCCCAGAAATGACGCTACCACACTCGGTCTTCAGCTTCAAAAGTTGGCTCTTTCTGGCAGACATATCTCTAGCAAAGACTTTGGAGCCCTGGTTCCGCTCGAGCGCTTCTTCAATACGAGCAGTATTCAAGTTGCGCAAGTCCCGCCGCATGCATTTGGAGATCTGTCTGTTCAGTTGCCTGTATGCTGTCTAATCTACTGAAGACTGCAGCTTCATTTCCCGTCTAACAGCTAAGAGATTAAGAGTGTCATCGGAGAGTTTTTGTGTTCTTCTGCGGCGGGTCTTGCAAAACTTAGCTCCGACCGCATGGACAGTTTCCACGAGCTTGTCATTCATATCATCCACTGCATTATAATCTTCTAGGCACTGAAAACGGTTTTGTAGCTAGAGCTGAAATGTTTCGGAACTTTGGATTAGAGCAAGAGGGCGACGGAGCGTTGACTTCATTAGACGTGACCTCTTCAACTTAACGAACTATTCAGTGAACAGTGAACTTAACTGAACCTATTCAGTGTGCCTCTGACTATTCGGTAATCGCTGCCGGTTTTCACCCTCGCGATCACAGAGACATCACTTAACAGTATTCGTTTGGTCGTCATAATGAAGTCAATCTCATTTTTTGTCGCACCGTCGGGGCTCGACCAGGTCCACTTGCTGTGGGGCCGCTTCTGGAAGAAAGAGTTCATCATAAAGAGTCCCTCTTTCTCCATGAAGTCGGCCAGCTGCTGGCCCCTTGGGTTCCGATGCCCTCTTCCAAATTTCCCTACCTTCAGCTTTCCGTTCTCTCTTGTGCCTAGTTTTGCGTTGAAGTCTCCCATTAACACCGTATGGTGGGTTTTGGAGGAATGCATGGCTCTGGATATATCATCATACATTTCCTCCATCTCCTCATCGGGATGTGCCGAGGTTGGTGAGTAAACCTGTATGACCTTCAGCGAATACCGTTTGGGGATTCTGAATATAAACTACGCAACCCTCGTCGACACACTCTCAATCTTTACAACGTTGTTAACGAGAGACTTGTGGAAGATAAATCCGACACCTCCTTGAGACAGATGGTCGCCCTTCCGGTGATAGAACAAGTTGCCGGATTGGAGGATTACCATGTCCTCCCCCTCTCTTCGGACCTCATATAATCCTACGATATTCCAGCGCAACTTGTCTATCTCTCCTCAGGGTGCGTGCGTTATATGTTGCCAGGTCGAGTCGTCTTAGGTTGCAACCGAACCTCCACCGGAGATTCTTACCACCCCCTGCCCCGCCGTTACTATGGTCGCCACCGTAGCCAGAAATAGCGGGGCCGCCGGGGACTGGGGGCCGTCTCTTCGTAACTTTAAACATGGGGGGTATATTGCCATAGTTGCCACGCTTGGCGAATGGGTTGGCGACCGCAGTTTTTTATTGTTGTTTTACTATTATCAGAAAGATGCTACTGCCCATCTTCTGCCTCGATTTCCCTCTGACGCTTATTACGACACCCACGGGAAGATATGGGGTAGTGGGTATTCTTACCCGCCACTACACGGGGCTAATACGATCCATCCATAATAGGTGCTCACAACGTTTTAAAACTATTTTACTTATTATTCAGGATGTGTTTAAAATAATAAGTACTGCATTATACTGATTAAAAGTTATGTAACATATTAAATAATTAACCAAATTAATAATTGATGAATTAAGAGAAAAATGAAATGAACCGGTTTATTTAAAACTACAAAACATATTGAAAGGAAGAAATCGCCAAGTAATTTTAAGATATAATTTGATGTGCAACTAGCGTACAGTTTAGGCGCAGCTGCAGTTTAAGTCGGATCTACTTCCTCGGTTCTTCAGTATCACCTTTATTTTCGGGCGGCCACGAGATTCATTGAGGTAAAAATTTCCTTAACAAAAGCGATTGAACCAATAACGCAGTTCGTTGGTAAATAGTGCTAAGTACGTATACGTCAATAATATTACGTGCCGTTTGAGACGAATTATTTTATTTGAAAAAAAATAACACTATTTTTCTCTGAGTCCAACGCTAAAAGATATAATGAGTATTCAAAAAAAACAAATAAACAAAATAATAAGGAACTGATTTTGAAAAAGGAATAAGTAATATGCCTTAAATATAAATTTTATTTGAATTTAGAATACAAATCAAGTCAAGCCAAGCCTATTACAGTTCCAAGTGGCCAGTTCGATAAAATGGCAATTTGATAGGTAAAAGCATAATATTTGGGGGAAAAGGTATAGTGTTCCTAGTAGGCGTATTCCTCCATGAGATTATTATATCTATATAAGTTGAAGCAATATAATTTCTTACACCCTTAATCACTTCCCATAACTGTCGACTGGCTCCTTTGTCTAGTAGTTGGCGTCTACTTACCAAGCGCGACTGCCGGGTTCGAATCCCGGGTCTCATTACTAGCCTGGAAACAGGAAGTTGCCGGTATTACTACCCCGTGCCGTGGAAAGTATGTAAAGTCGTTGGTGCTGAACTTGATATCTTTCTAGTCGTGTTAGATTGCCGACCCATCAGAGAGAGTGCACCTTTAAATGCACAGTGCGCACTCCTGCACTATAATTCTGTCCTGCTCAGATGGCTAGTCACCGTTGAGACTGGCCGACGTGACCGAATTTCTGTCTGGAGGTAATTTTCTTGTCATGTTATATATAAGCTTAAAAACTTTTTAAAACATAATATAAACTTAAAAACTTTAATATTTCATTCAAATATATATATATATATATATATATATATATATATATATATGTATATATAATAGCTTCTATTTGAACGGATAATACATATTTAGATAATACTATTCATTACGTCTAACAAGTAAATATAACTAAAGCTGCGTGTACAGCGTCAATTGGATGTACGAGTATATTTTTTTTTTATAGTAGAGGGGGCAAACGAGCATGCGGCTCACCTGATGGTAAGTGATGATTACCGCCGCCCATGAACAACTGCAACACCAGGGGAATTGCAGATGCGTTGCTGGCCTTTTAAGAAGGAGTAGGCTCTTTTCTTGAAGGTCCCTAAGTCGTATCGGTCCGGAAAAATCGCTGGTGGTAATCGATTCCACGAGGAAGTTGTGCGAGGAAGAAAACTTCTTCTAAATCGCACAGTGGTGGATCGCCAATCATCCAGATGGTATGGATGGTATCTCGAGTTCTGTCGCGATGTGCGATGGTGAAATTGAGCGGCTGGAATTAGTCCGAACAATTCCTCAGGGCACTCCCCGTGGTACATGCGATAAAATACGCAAAGAGATGCAACATCTCTACGCAGTGCCAGTGAGTCAAGCCGATCGGACAGAACTCGGTCGTCGACGATAAGTGATATTACGCTTAGTTTTTATTTTTTAAATATTGTTTAGGTCATTTCAATACTAATAGCATTTATGGTACAACTAATTTCAAATAGTTCCTTATTTCACAGGTAATTCTGCAAAAGTACTTCTTTTAACATAATATTCAATTATAAAAATATTGTATATTGTGTGATTAAAGAAACATATTCTTTGATATTGCTAATACTCGTATGTAATTGTTAGCCGTACTTATTTATATGTCAGAGGAAAAAATCTTCAAAGTGAATTGATGTGATGTGATTAAATGTGATGTTGGTTATGATGGTACCTCAGCTGACAATTGAACAGGTAATTATTTAATTTCAAGTAATTTGTATGATTTGATTGATGCAAATTGTTTGGTAGTTATTTTTTTTTTTAGATGTCACAAACTTTTCAGTTTTGTTTAAGTTTAAAAGCAATTGAATTGTAAAAAATAGACTACAAATATATAATTGTGTACAATAGGATAATGGGAAAAGTTTTAACATCAATAAATCAATTTAGTGACTATGAAGCAGATGCGTAAAAGTGGTGCGATTTTTTGTATTTAAATATCGTCGCACCATTAGTGGAAACCATGTAACAAGTGCTTCGAAAAAATAACGTGAAGATGGAACCCCAATTCGTAATCAGCTTTATTTCCACTATTGCAAAAGGATTTATCCCGTATAAAGCAGGCAACATGTCCATCCATCTTTTATATCTTAAATATCCTCACAGTAGAAGGGGACGCTTTCCTACGGTACAATATTTTTAATAATGCGCAATCTTCACGTTTGATTACGGCAATTCCTCCTTTCTCAAATTCGAATCCTGCATTCAACTCGGAATTTACAAACTTAGGAGGATAATGATGATTGCATTACGAAATTCTACTTAAAACTTTATGTTTATATAGACGAACTCAAAAAGATAAAAAACACTATAAAAATTAATAATAATCCCATTATATTTATGTCTAAGTTTTATCGCATGAATAATTATATATAATTTATTTTGTGCTTTTGCACTATATTCAGCGAGAGTGGTATTTCCCAAACAAACTAAATCTTTTGGGCAGCAGTCGTAATAATTATACACCTGCAGCGTTGTTTTTTCAAGTTATTTTATAGATTTAAGTTTAATTTAATTATTTTCATTCTCCTGATATGTGATTCCCTTTTAATAATGGGGGTAGGTGTTCTATAAAAATAACAAAAGGAAACGCGTATAAAACGTGAAATTATTTATTATTAACAAAATAGTATTATGCAGGAATAAATGCCTTCTTGCTTATGATACATTTAAAAAAATATTGAATATTTATTATAATCACAAAAATAATAAAACTAAATAATAGTATATTGTCTTATTATTATATATTGCAATGCTTATTACGAGTACATACAATGTAATGACAATTATTTTCTTTTTAAGACTGGATTTATAAATAATTGAAAAATAAATACAAAATACTCATCAGTCTTATTACAAAACAGGGTTTGTTATAATAATAATATTTTATTTGCATAAAACATGGTATATAAAAGATTTTACATGAAGTTTCAGATCATCATGTTTTGCTACGGTTATACATAGCATGCATTTTTTTTATACATGGCTATAAAAATCCCTTATCCTATAAAAGTTACTTTCATTCAACCATTGAAACTGTTTTAATTTAAATAATCTGATATTTAATAGTTTTAAGTTATTAGGTATCTATTATATAAGCTTACACACATAAATACTACTTTTGTCATATTTTCTTATTCTGGGATTCTCGATGAGTACAAGCCTATATGGATCTCGGCGACTACGGGGATTTATATCATCTACCGTTGTAAACAATGTCGTAAACAAGCCAAGTTTTTTAAATATCAGCTTACACGATTCATTCGGTCTTAGCCCACATATTGCTCTAACGCGTTTTTTTTGTGGGACGAATGCTTTATTTTGCTCAGTGCTGTTGACCCACATTATGAGACCATAGCGTAGTAATGATTCTACGTATGCATGATAGAACATGACAGCGGTTTTTTTGTTTGTTATGTTTTTGATTTGCTAAAGAGCATACACGAACTTATTTATTTTGATAGAAACATCGTTTACATGTGGTTTCCAATTCATACCATCATCTATATTTAAACCTAAAAATTGCATATGTCTAGCTGCTTTTATTTTTGGTATGTTAAGTTTAAGATTGTATTTATTATAAGTGCATTTATTAAATTGTATATTACTGACAATTTCAGACTTAAGTAATCAATAATCTTATTAACGTTTTCTTAAACCATGGCTTAAACCCTTGGCTATTAAAAAAAACACCGCCTTTTATAATAAGATCGCTTTTCATCAAAACATATTAAAAACTTTCCACATCTCCTTCGAATGCAGAAAATCCTACTATACTATACACAGGCAAAAATCTGATCAAAATTTAGTTTTTCTTATTAAAAAGAGAAAGGAAGCAGTAATAAATAATTATGATGGCGGTGATCATGCCATAATGTCGAAAGCTATGAACTATGCAATAGATGTTATAGTGCCACAAGTGCACGCTCAAACACGGAGGCACTTACTCTCTTAAAATCTTAAATGTGTTCGATGTTTATGAGATTATATACATATATGATAAATTTTAAGTTAAAAATGTAGTTTTGATTGCACATAACGATGGAACTGTGTGAAGACCTCGCACAAAAGCTTTTGCTATCGGAAGTAATCCGCTATATCCAGTGAAATGGAATCTCATGTGGTGACAGCTGTCAAAGGCGTAAAGCTTCTATAAAATTATTTAGCAAGTAAAGAATATTTTCTTCAAATGTGTTACAAGTTGACGTTTCAAATATGCATTTCAGTGTGTTGTTACTGTTTATTGAAGCGTATTCCAAAAATAATAATACTGGAAATTAAAAAAATTGTGAGTATTAAAACTGATTATAAATAAACTAATTAATTCCAACCGTGTTCTAAGAAAATCCACTACCCTATATCATCCCGTAGGTGTTGTAAGAGGCCATAGATGGAAACTGAATCAAGAACACAAATCCCTAATAACAGCAGAATATAAATTACAAACTGCGGTTGCGTACCTGCTTGCATAGTTTAGCAACTATGGCCAACATCCTCCAGAGGCAATATATGGGGGAGACATATATTCAGCAGTGGACTTTTGATAGGTAATGGTAAATGATTAATGTGTATATTAATTATTATTTATTGTATAAGATAACAAAAAAACAATGAAGATTTCACGTTTTCATTACCAATCGAAAACAATGAATTTAACAGATGTCCATATTTAGGCACCAAAAAAGCAGAAAAAAAATTGCAAAAATAAAGCTGAAAGAAATTTAAATTCATGAAAAAATTTAGTAACAGCAGGAAATTAGATAGGAAATAATAACTATAAAGGAGACAACAATGTATGGGAAGACTTGTATGTAGCAATTAATTTGTAACCCGACCCTGTAGATCCGAGTTTAAATTAAATAATGAGTTATGAGTTCCTTCTGGAAGCATATTAGGCTCTTAATTTGTATTATTGTCTTACTGGAAGCAACAAAACAAAGGTATTTTATTTACATATGGCATTTAACTATAGTTTTGACAATCAATAAAATAGCGACATAAAGAGATCTTGACATGGATATAAGTAACGTTTTAGTAAACGCTATTTATGTCCATTTCAATTTTTTTACTAGGTGAATATTTAACTGAATATGTAGTCATATTCATTTAAATGACCACCTAGTGAAAAAAACGCAAAACAATTTAAAGAAAATGTTTACTTATAAACTTTAATAATTACAATATTTTTAGTTATTAAAGCCGGAAAAGCTGCATACAACATAAAAAGTGCAAATCTGATCGTGCATGGCATATTGCTACCATATATTATAGGCACTGGCAAAATAATAAAACATTTAAAATAGCAATTGAAGCAGTTACATTGTTAATTTAAGGATACTTTATAGTAAAATTTGAATCCATTGTCTCTATATTCAAATTCCAATTTATTGGCTCCAAATTCATGTCCCTAAATCTCATTCAATAAGCTCAACCTCAGTGAGCCTCAATACCGCAGTATTGTCTAACAGTATTTTTGTATCTCATTAAGGTATTTACAGCGAGCAGAGACAGCCGATTTGGTAGTAGTATTGAAATCTACTTATAGTTAGATTTATTTATCACTATTATATTTTCTTAATTTGTTTACAATTGTAAGGCTAGCTTTTATATATAATACAGTCAATACTATATATACACTAATAATAGAAGTTTATATATTTTTTTAATACGACAACAAACCGTCATGAAACCATCGCGAAGAGGTTTTGGTGCTAGGTAATTTTTTTATCATTCCACCCCATTCGACGCGTTGCTACGCGTTCTAGTTATGCCTCGCATGCTTCTTTTCATTTTTTTCATCAAAAATTATAATATGGCAAATAAAACAACTCATCAGTTTATCGAAATCGTATAAATAGTTTAGGAACACATAGAAAATCTACTAACAAACAAGTAATCATTTTTTGTCAGAAACCTACGCAGGCGCACACACAATAACTAAACAAAATTTCATCGCAATCCGATGAATGTTATAGAAAGGCATAGTGTGCGAAAAGGCAATGAAATATTCATCTTCATAATATATCAGATAAATTTCACCACAGTGTCAACATTCGAATCCCGTCGGAAAAGATAATATAGACGCATGCAGTCACTTTCATAAGTGTAAGCGATGACATTCATAATTTGTCCCGTAAGTGGCCGTCTATTCGATGGTAAGTAAAAAGGCATATATATACAACAAGGGCTGTCTTGCCTTCCTGTGTATATTAACTCTCCAATCCTTCAAACTGCTTAACAACAGTGGATGCAATACCGATTAGTGATTGAATAAGTGTGAGGACAACTTACACACTTAGATTCTATAACAGAACATAAGGTCTTCTTTCTACTAAAATTATATTACTTTATAGAATACAGATGACAAACGAGCATAGAGTCCACCTAAATTTAAGCGGATAGTGAATAATGTGGTCATAGACGTTGGTACCCGTCTGGACTAAAACAAAATAGCTTTTTCCTATAACAAAGCACTCTAAAAGCTACTATTATAAGGTGGTATTTTGTGAGAGCGTGGTCCTTACATGATCGAGGCAACCCCTTTCTTGCCGCAACCATTATTTAGCTGCAGCGTGGTTCTATCAACAATCAGCAACAATCAGCAACATTCTTTTATTATATTATACATTTATTTACATTACATAATATACAATATTTTATTATATACAATATTAAAAACTATAATAAAAAAAAACTAAATCTAGTAATTTAATTATCAAACGGTCTTACTCCACGCGGTATCGTGCCAAGAACGCTGGCTGCGTTTCCCCGCTGAATGGCTATACTTAGCCTTTGAGCGAGAAAAGGAGCCAGCCCTCTTATCACCAGCAGCAACGACCAGCCGCGGATGGAGTTCCTTTAAGAACTTCACCGCACGTGGACCCCACGGACCGATAGTCTCTACAGCAAATGGCACAAATATGTAGTCATCTCTCAGAGACTCATATTTGCGCCACTTACTCAGTTTAGCTGCCTCTGATGCCGCCCCGGCTCTAAACGAGGTACCCCTGCGATGAGAGGCCGCCAGTGTCTACGCAAGTAGCATCCCACACTAGGGCTTTACCTCTCTCCCAAGGGACCAATGTAATACCGTCGGGTCTCCTGCCATCGTCTCTAAATATTCCACAAGGCTCTAAAACCGAGGGAACATTTATAAAGACAAGAGCCCTTCGGATGACATCGTTCAAAGAACCGTGCCGTGAAAACCTACCCACACTTTTCTTACAAGAAAGTCCGTGGAGCCCAAACTTGTCGACGCTGCTACCACAGGGGCACTGATGGGGTTGACAAATCGCCGCTCCTAATCGAATTCCTACAGCGATGCGCAAGCTTTCCCCATCAAGTAATGTGCCGAGATTACTTGATGGTAAAGCGTGTAACCAGTGACAAGATTCCGTAGTCGAAACAGCTAGAAGGCGTGCCTTATCTTGGTCACTATGGAAATTATGAAACAAATATTTCTGCACCCTCTGTACCAACGGAATATCCCACTGTTTTTGTTGGTTAACTTCCAGTGGAACATTTTCGCCGGGACAGAGCGTTTGCCATGTCTGCCCTGCCTCCGTAGCAAAGCACAGGTCTACTTTATTATTTAAAATTATGTTACATAAATTACTGACACTATGCACGGAAGCAAGGAAAGCAGGCAACGCAACGCTAGAAAGATTTCTCACACCAATACCACCAAATTTTATAGGTAAAGTAGCTTGAGTCCAGGCTGTTGTATTTAAAGTTAAATTTAGAATTTTTTCTATAGCTATTTTAAGATTATTATCGATATCTTTTAAAATATCCGAACATTTCCAGACTGGACTTGAGCGGAGTAAGTATGTAAATCTAGGTACAAGGAGACAATATTTTAAAATAGTAAGCGCAATGTGGGGGCTTAATTTATACAATTTATCAACGTGGTTTAAAAACTGATCAAATTTTGTTTTTAAAACAGGTTTAATACTATCGAAAACAACGGGGCACCTAGCAGGTATAGTGATTCCGTACTGACAGTTTTTATTCCTGGAGAAATATGATTAAAATTTTGAATTAAAGTGTCTCTGTGAGAAGTAGATAAATTATTGGAAAAAAAATATTTCACATTCTTTTTAGTTCTGAGCTTATACCTTTCTGAGAGTGCAGTACATGGTGGGTACATTCTTTTTTATTTCTGAGCTATTATACCATTCTGAGATTGCAGTACCATAAAATTTATGCGCTGACTCCTTACACTGGGTGAGGTGTGTGAAAGTAATAGTACCTCCCATCAGCAGTCTGTGAAATTTGTGTTTTTTTTTTAAATTATAGTAAATATTTTGGTTGGGATTGAGTACCTTTATTATCACCTAGCTGTGCCCCGCGGTTTCACACGCGTAAATCACTTGTCTAAGCCACGCGACATGACACCTCGCTTAAAGTTAAAGTTACGGCGTATAGTGAGGTCCAAACATTTCTGGTTTGAACTATAAAATGAAGGATAAATCTCAAACCGCTATAATTATTTTTAGATATAATCTCCCTTTATTTCAAAACACTTTTAACAGCGTTTTACTGTTATATATACTATCTTCCCGTGGGTGTCGTAAGAGGCGATAGTGTGAAACAGGCAGTAAGATGGAAGATGCTGCTGCCCATCTGTCCAACAGATTGTACTAGCAAAATTACAATAAAAAAACTGCGGTTGCCAACCGGCTCGTCCAGCGTGGCAACTATGGCAAACATCCCCCCATGATAAAAGTTACGAAGAGATGGCTTCCAGTCCCCGGAGGCCCCGCTATTCCCGGCTACGGTGGTGACCATGGTAATGGCGGGGCAGAGGGTGATAACATTCGCCGATGGAGTTTCGGTTGCCACCTTAGACGACTCGACCTGGCAACTCGACGTGCGTTGTACTCTGAGGACTTACGAGAAGATCCTGGAGCTGGAAGAAGAGATAGACAAGTTGTGCTGGAATAATATAGGATTATCTGAAGGCCGAAGAGAGGACGAGGACACGGTAATCCTCGAATCTGGCAACTTGTTCTATCACCGGGAGGGCGACCATCTGTCTCAAGGGGGTGTAGGATTAATCGTCCACTGGGGTAGCCATATAGAACAGGTGTGTAATAAATTAAGAGGAATATTAAGTAAATTCCATTTTTTGAAGAAAGTAACATCTAAATCCGTACTGTATGTTGTTTATTACGCACTAGTTGAGTCAACGTTGCAATATGGATTAGTAGCATATGGAAGGACTTTTAAAACATATATAGATAAATTAATGCAATTTCAAATTAGATTTATGAAAATATTGGCTAACCCAAAAGCTAAAATTAAATTTAGGGATAATTATGAGCAGCTCTTCCAGGAGTGTAATTTAATACCGATTCACGAGCAATTTAAAATATCATTTGCGACATGTGATAAGTATTATTCAATCTTATGTAACGCATTGGGTAGCTTTATGCCCATAAATAAAAACACGTGCAGACCGCGTAAAGCAATAACATTGCAATATAAATGTGCTAATAATTATGGCAAAAGAACATTCCAACACTTAATATCGAAAATTTACAACAATCTACCGGAAGAACGCCTTACGCACAAAACAAAACACAGTTTAAAAATAAGTTTAAGGTAAAAAATTCATACTAATAAATAGTAAAAATTTGACATATGTATCGTGATGATCCATTATACAACAATATAAGCCGTAGTTATTATTTATGGGTGTGTACCTGTGTATGTATATATTGATATTATTGATTTTTTAATTTCTTTTTTATTAAGCTATTTTTTATTTTTATTTGCATGTTAGGAAGTAAGAGAGCATTTTTCTTCTGGCAACAAACTGCTGAGCAGTTTGGCAGACTATAAAACTTTAACAGTGTAAATTTAAATAATTATGTTAAATAAATAAAAAAAAGGACCAATTTACGGTAAATTAGTAATAAACGCCTGTTATTATAAAAAAATATCAATGTTTATCTAATTTTTTATTTATTTTATTTCTGTCCGTATTAATTGAAAATCTATACGCCGACACCGGTAAGACATGTCAATGATACTAACAGTTATAATGCAACAACTTATTGTACCATGTCTCTGAAATAAATTAAGGAAATAAATAAATAAATAATTGTAATATTCAACATGATTTGAAGTCCACCAACACACAGATCCTAAGACCACACAACGTTGGGTTCGGGGAACAACGAGGTGGGCGTGACCCCTGAGTAGGTGTGCCACTAAAGCCCGTCTGCACTCTCTCAAAAGAAAGGTTAGACGACTAAGATTACGGGTCCCTATGTAATGGTCCCGGTCTTGACGTCAGTTATCAGTGGACTTTATTTCGGGAAATGGGTTCGACGCTCACTTGTCTTCTTAAATGGAACATCAATTATTCTTCATAAAGCCCCCTTTGGAAATGCGACATTGAAAATTTCACTAATTTACTACTTTCCCTATCACTTTTCCCTATTGCTTTCTTTTTTGAGTTAAAACTGGAAACTGGTCCCGAACGAATTGCCAAAATACCAACTTCGTATCCTACCCCGACAGCTATACGCGAAAGAGAACCGCGCGCCGCGCGCCATTTCGACATAATCTAACACTGATTTTCACTATAGTGGGAATGCTATTTATATGCCATTTAAACCCATATCTTTATTACCCAAAAGAATGAAATTACATAATTTTACTTCGCAAAAAGTACAAATAAGTCTCATTACAATAATATTCAAAACATTGATATCACATAAAAACATATTAAAATATTTAGCAAAATACAACAATTTTACAAGCTATTTTCGACTCAGAAAAATAAATCTTAAATATCTATTACACACATTCAAAACAATAATCTTTATTAATAAACATGAATATCTTAACTAATGCAATAGTCTTATTCACAAATTAAAACCTATAAGCAGTATTAATTCACTTTAATTCAACTTTAATTTTCTTCTACAATTTTATTATTATTCCGTTATTCTAGGCAAAAAATTAGACACTTTTAGCACATTTGTTATCTTATTATTCTATACAATCATCTTATAACATTTATTACATATATTTTCATAAATTACTGAAACTTTCATAAATTAATTAAATCTTTATTCTTCATATTTTTTTATATTTTAGTACGTTATTGAGACGCTGTTCTAATCCCATACAAAATGAACAACCAATTTCTGCACCCTTGGCATCTCGGTAGGAGGCTAGTGCTTTCTTTGTCTAAATTACAGCTATCTCTGTTCATTATATAACATTATTTATTTACATATGTTATTCTTATCTAGCCATTATATAACTTATCTCTTATCATAAGAACATAACATGTTTTCACTAAAGCTTTTATTCGTATTACATAGCCGATTACTATATAACGCATGATTCTAAGTTAATTTATAAACAAGTTTGTGGAATTCGCTCCCAGACGGGGAATCGAACCACGGTCTCCCGCGTGACAAGCGGAGCTTCTTATCATTATATTGAATCTATTTATTTTTAACATAGATTATTCTTTAATACTGAATATATTTACTTTTAACATAAATTATTATTAACGTAAATATGAAATATTTTAATAATAGAAAAATATTCTAATCATAATTTAAGCGCGTCGCCAACATAATGCTTGTTCGTAATTCAGTTGACTAATTGCCAAATGATGACCAGATTATTTTGACATACTTGGTCTGTGTATTGTGTATTTTTTTGTTACCTTTACCTAGAATTATTTCTTCGTGGAGTGTCGTGGAGGCTCTTTTACATAAACTGCACAGAAACAAATATCGAGATCCAGTAGTAGTAGATCGTAGTCCAATTGATGGTAAGTGGATGCCCTAAGGACTAAGATGTCCCGTTTCCAGTAAAAAGGTTCTTCGGTTGTGTACTCTAACCATACGAAACACAGCAGCATTAAGCTGCTATTTTATGCTGGTGTTCTGCGAGAGCGCGGTCCTTCCCCGTCGAGCCAACCCATTATAACCATAATATAGCTGCAGCGTGGCTCTACCACTGTAAAATGTATTTCAAACAAACAACATCGTTACCGGTGTTTCCGTACGGGATTTGAACCCATGGCTCACACACAGAGCCGAGCCATATTGATGAAAGCTACAAAATTGTTCAGAAATTTCTACAAATTATTTAGCTTTATTAAACAAAGAACATTGGCAACTGCAAACGAGGGTCAATGAATTGAACAACTTCCTCCGCCAACACAGAGCAAACTTACCAATTAATTATTTAAAAATAATTACTTTAAAAAAGGATGTATTTTTACTTGCACAAAATTTTGAAGTACCTACTGGAAGTTTTACTATATAGACTGTAATATTCATAAAAATGTTTGCTATAGGGAATGGTTTGGCAAGCTTCCAAGTTTCCTGAGTTTGTCTAGTCTATGACTTTCGATGAATGATATTTATGCGAATGCATAATGCACTATCGTCTTTGGAATAGAGGTTGCTTAAAACGTATAAAATAGTGTAATGTATAGAGCCGTGATAGCGCAGGGGATAAGGCTCGCCGTAAATTTCACAGCAAGTGAACAAACCGAGTTCGATCCCCGCCGACACCAGTGAAATTGTTTAACACGCGTTTAGCAGTGAAGGATAAAATCGTGAGAAAACCTACATGTCTGACGAATATATATTTAATATACATACAGAAGTAGCAGAATTGTCGCAAAAATTTAAGAAATGAGGGGAGCCTGTACTCTGTACATACGTAGTACTTAGATACGTACGTACAGTATCACGTCTGTAATCCCCGAGAAGTTAAGCAGAGTCCAACAGCAGCGAGTTGCTCGGACCACGTAGTTAAAAAATATAGGTTTAGATCGAATATTGTAAAAGTGATAGGTGACTTGCCCATCGCCTATGCATTCAAAAACCCAATATCCTATTAGTCACTATTTCACTCACTAACAACAATTTTATATTGCATGAAAATACTAGTATGTAGAGCTAATTTATTGTGTAATTTATGTAAGTACCATTTAGGTTGGTTTACACCCAATCTTTTACCTACTGATACCAAGAAATAATTTTATCTTAGTCCAGCGGGTTAGTTGTAATAAATTGCAGGCGTTTATGGGCCATCATAGTAAGTTCATCATCACTACAAATTTCACAAGTCCACTGCTGGACACAGGCCTCCAAAATAATGCCACAAAGCACGGTCTTGAACCACCTGCACCCACCGATTGCATGTCTTCTCAGGTCGTCACTGTCTCTTGTGGGCTGTCTTACACTCCGCTTACGAGGCTGTCACTCTAAAACCTTTTTACCTCATGGGTCGTCACTTCATTGACCTTGACCATTTTTATTTGGATACTAATCCTATGCATACTGCCTTGCGGGTTCAAGGACCCAGAATTACTATTCTTACCGGCCCAGCAGTGGATATGTTCTATGATCCTGCTGCCAACCACATTTCGGACGCGAACGTTAGCGAGTATGGTGCATCGTGATACCGACACTTCCTTCACCCCACGGCCTCACAAAAGTCGCCTCGACACCACCTCAGCTGTGAAAGCAGAGTGAAAGCCCTCCCGCCGCAGATCTCTTACACGCATCGCCATCACGTGAGGACGCCAAGCCTACTTGGAGCGGCAACCTTTCACCTTGGGTCAGCTAAGTGGTTTCCACTTCGTTCTGGATCACCGTGGGTGATCAAGCCACGGCTATGATAATATGGGCTATGTTAACCACTTATCGTCAGATAAATTATTTTAGCACTCCATTATTTAAAAAATCAATTTTTTTAAATGCACTAGGTTAGGTAAAAAAATATCATTTTATCTGTTGTTCCACATACCACACAAAATATCTACCCTTACATACTTATTCATTTTAATTTGTAGAGCAATCAACAAATATTAATGGCAATATTACGGAAAAAGAAACTTTATTATCCATACAACTTAAGTTTAGCTATTATGGTAGGTACATAAAGTGTTATATACGTATTATTCAGGATAACTCAAAAATAACTTGTCAGATCTTGATCAAATTACTATGGGACCACGTGAGAAGCGTCAGCTTTCAAATAAAAAAATAATCATCAAAATCGGTTTACCTAGAAAAAAGTTCTGAGGTAACACATATAAAAAATACAGTCGAATTGAGTACCTCCTCATTTTTTTTAATTGGTCAAATTTTTTTTTATAGGATAAGGGTGACAAACGAGCACACAGTCCACCTGATGGTAAGTGGTTGCTGCGGCCCATAGACATCTACATCTATCCTCGATTACAAATCAAAATGCAGATGTGTTCTCACCCATGAGGACTAAGATGGAATGCCTCATTTCCAGTAAAAAGGGTCTCCGGTTCTCTACACTCACCATACGAAACACAGCAGCGTTAAGCTCCTATTTTACGCTGGTATTCTGTGAGAGCGTGGTCCTTCCCCGGTCGAGCCGACCCATTCGTGCTACAACTATACTACTAATATAGCTGCAGCATGGCTCTACCACGTAAAAGAAATTAAGACAATGATAAAATTTATCATTACAAATGTCTAAAATTCACTAGAGTTCCTTGTAAATTAAAATTAAAAAAAAAGCCAAAGATTTATAATAAAAGTAAAATATCAAGCCACCATTTGATTTTTTCATTATTTTCAGCCGCTAGTAATGGTTGTAGTGGAATTTTGGTAAATTTTAATAATGAGCAAAATGCTATCATTAACGCCATATCTACCTAGACATGGATGAGGGAAACAAGCATTACCTGTGGGAGGCCTATGTTCAGCAGTGAATTAGTAAAGCGCTGTAATGATGATGATGATGTCATAAAAGTTAAGTGAATTAAAACAAAGTAATATCAGATCGCTGGATTAATATAAATAATTAACGTATATTAACCATCTTTAAGGGGAGGTTATCCCAGACCTGTAGGCCACTATAACGCTTTCCCAGCTTACGCCATTTAGCGCGACGTACGACGTATTTATTCACCATGCTGTGGGAACCATAAGTACTCTATGCGGTAATTCTATATGCTACGTGCGATAAATACAAGCTACAGTATAAATATTTGCAGTAGGTCAACTGAATTAAATACTATAATAATTTAATTGTTACTTTTATTCCTTGGTAGGATTTCTTTTTTTTTTTTTTTTATAGGATAGGGTGACAAACGAGCACACAGTCCACCTGATGGTAAGTGGTTGCTGCGGCCCATAGACATCTACATCTATCCTCGATTACAAATCGAAATGCAGATGTGTTCTCACCCATGAGGACTAAGATGGAATGCCTCATTTCCAGTAAAAAGGGTCTCCGGTTCTCTACACTCACCATACGAAACACAGCAGTGTTAAGCTGCTATTTTACGCTGGTATTTTTTATTTATTTCGTCAGATTTACATTTTATTGTTTAGTACTTTACTTTTATTATCTATCACTTTATGGAAGTTTTAACAATCAACTAATTTTATTAATGAAACAAAGGTAGGTTGTTCCGTTACCGTTTC
Organism: Parnassius orleans; assembly: GCA_029286625.1. Classification (NCBI taxonomy): domain Eukaryota; kingdom Metazoa; phylum Arthropoda; class Insecta; order Lepidoptera; family Papilionidae; genus Parnassius; species Parnassius orleans. Next base: position 529,945 of record JAGSMP010000235.1, on the reverse strand, counting down.
AGCTTATTGAAGTCCACTGCTGAACATAGGCATCCCTCATAGTTTGCCTCATAGGGGCAATATTTGCAGTAGTTGCCACGCTTGGCAAGCAATTAGGGAGACGATGAAAGTGAGACGAAAAAAGTGATTGAAGTGCACCAGCAATCACTTTTTTTGTTAATCTTTATGGTGCTAGATTTTTTTATCATATTTCTATATTTTTATTTTATTTGCCTCACTTGAATTCATTAGGCTTTTTTTGGATTATGTAATAGGACGCTTCACCTCTACTAGCATGTCATCACCAATTAGTCCGTCAGGCGTAGCTCCAATAAAAGGATAGGGTTTATCAATGAACAATCCAGAAGGCTCTATACTAAGGTTATTTTGCTGCTATATCTGCTGCAGGGCCTGCTCAATACCATGGGCAATTGACACCACATGAGATACATTTTTCATCTACACATTGAAATTGTTTTTTCATCGATGTTTAAAATCGGTTTAATATTTATAATTTTTAATATTGTACGCTAAACTCTTTCCAAAAATATTGTATAATATATAACTGTTTTAGCAGCACCTCAAACCGGGATACTATAAATAAGGAGTGATCGACATAGGACACTGTTTACCATATTTTTTATGTGTTTATCAGCTACTTTCCTTAAAGTTTTAAATGAGTTACTGTCAGTGTGGATACCCAAATACTTTATGTTATCTACTCTTTCTATTACTTATACATAAAGTTCACGGCCATGAAGATCACATCATATAGGTCGACTTTCAGTGCTACATCAGCTCCAAAATTTTATTGAATTTGTTCCATCCCTCTGAAAAAGAAACCACAAAGTCAAACTGACATTTTACACTTTTGTCAACTGACACAATGATTGATATTAGCAAAACAAACTATGTATGTCTAATAATCTAGGTGTACGTCTATGACTTGCGCGGAAATATGATCAATTTGCATATGCTCAATTAATGCCCGTTGGGTACTTACTGTTCTTCTGTGCATTTTTTATGTGCCAAGGTACCTTTCTCAGAGCGGAGTATTGATTCACTGTAATCAATAAAGTCTGTTTTATTTGTTTACATAGACTTACTAAAATAACTTAGACACATCTTAGGCTATACAATAATGTTCATACTGTACGCTTACACTGTTACAAAATCTTCATAGAAATACATTTTCGGGAACAGTAATGATCGTACTGATTTCCTTAGAATAATAATGTTAATGTGGCCACAAGATGTTTTTTGTTTTTCAAATTTTATATCTTATTTTTATATGTCATCTTAAAAAACTTGACATAGGTCCAACCTTAACGACGTTCGGCTGGACACCACAGAACACAATTATTCTCCTGGAAACTACGCACGAGGCGCGCGTCTCCGCGTGAGGCTTTATAATATTTTTCTGAACTTAAATAATGTAGTAATTTGACTATATAAAGTTAATTTTACAAGAGCCAATATTGGGATAACCTCCCGTTAATACGCATGGCGTTAATATTAAGGCGTACTACCCAGGCTACACGTTTGAACATAAGTTCAAACAGCGCGCTGGGTTCTGTGTGTACGTCCGCGCTGACATTTGCTGTAGGCGTCTTCGTTGCTATGAGGTTTCAGGGTTTTCTGCGACGTGGCTTTTGGTGAACACCAGTGTAGAGATAACCCTCTATGCCTATGTCTATCGATCGCACAGCGGAGACCAGGAGACGAACAAGCTCATTGAATACTGACAGAGATGGCAGATAAAGCCCAACAACGTTATCCGTCTGCGGAGTTAGTTTTTCTTGGGGACTTTAACGTCCACCATAAGAAGTGGTTGTTCCCATACGAGAAAACTGACCATACTGGAAGAGAAGTGCGCAAACTTGCGTTATCGCTAGATCTTACACAGCTGGTCCAAGTAGCGATGCGAATACTATGTAGCCGGACATACACCCAATTACTTGGACCTTCTGCTGACAATAGACCAAGACAAGCACTCGATATCAGTCTCAGCTCCGCTGGGATCATCTAACCACTGTCTGGTGAAATCAGTATCGATCATCTCCCCTCCGGATGAGTGTCCAGCAGGCACGTGGAGAGTATGGCGATACGAATTAGCAGACTGGGATGAGATGTGGCACTTTTTTGCATCCTCTCCTTGGCGGCAAGTGTGCTTTCCTTCGGATGAACCGTCCTGCTCTGCCAATGCGGTTGTGGACGTGATCGGGCAGGGAATGGAATAATTTATTCCGTTCACCGACATTCCGCTCGGTCACAAGGCTCGGCCCTGGTACAATGCGGACTGTGCTTGTGCTGAGACCCGAAAAGAGTCCACCTACTAGGCCTGGGTTCTAGCTCGCGATCGCAAAGTTAGGGCTCAGGGGGTTCATGCGAAGAAGAGAGCTTTTAATTCTGCTGCCAAGTCCTGCAAGCGGGTTCTCCGCAGGGCACGATTTGACCATGTCTATCGTATAGGCGCCAGATTTGCTTCCAACCTCATGGTAATAAGCAATTTTGGTCTCTGTCAAAGGCCGTCGAATCCTACTTCTGCCGTCCTTCATTGCCGCCCATGCAGAAACCCTATGGTACCATGGCTCACTCTGCGACTGAGAAAGCAAATATATTTGCATCTTTGTTTGCGAGAAATTCTCGTCTAGATGCTGGCTCTAAACAACCGCTAACCCTGCCTCGCTGTGATTCTTCGATCCTGAAGGTCATTATACATAAGAAAGAGGTACGTAGAGCTTTGCAAACCCTAGACGTGAACAAGGTTAGTGGACCTGATGGCATTCCTGCAAGGGTACTTAAGCATTGTGCGACTGAGCTGTCTCCTGTTCTAACGCGCCTGTACCACCTCTCTCTTAAAACTCTTACGGTGCCCAAATCCTGGAAGCTTGCCAATGAGGTTGCACCATTACCCAAGAAGGGTAGTCGTGCCGATCTCTGTAATTACCGACCAATCGCCATGACCTCAATACTCTGTAAAGTTATGGAAAGGGTACTGAATAGTAAGATGCTGACATACCTTGAAACAAATAACCTCCTCAGTGAACACCAATATGGCTTCCACCGGGGACGGTCCACTGGGGATCTCCTTATGTATGTCACGCACTTTTGGGGCTAGGCCATCGAGAAGAACTTTTTGACAGGATTTGGCACGCAAGTCTGCTGAGTAAACTTCCTGCCTACTACATCCCCGCCGAATTTCGCAACTGGATATCTGACTATCTGAGTGAACGGTCGATCAGTGTAGTTATAGATAGGTGCTCTACTAACATAATGCATATTAATGCCAGAGTTCTCAGGGGTCTGTTCTCTTTGCGACTTTTTTCCTGCTGCTCATCAATGGCCTACTTCTACCAGGAATTGTTGATTACGCAGATGACAGCACATTCACAGAGAGATTCAAGTCCAGTCCAAAGGACGGAGGGGCAGTAATACGTTCATTTAGACAGGCCATATTCGAGCGGATAAATGTGAACTTAAGTCTAGTCTCCAAATGGGATGACGACAATTTGGTCACTTTCAACACCGCCAAAACGCAAGCAAGTCTGTTCTCCGCAAAACGGAGTCTGTTTGATCTGACTCCTAATTTCCCAAGTACATCTGTACAGGTTACTGATCATCTCGAGCTTCTCGGCATACAGTTGAGTGCTAAATTGAATGTGTATTTATGAATTTTGGTTTGAAATTGGCAGTAAATCAACCTACTCGCCTAAAAAGTCAAACATGTATTGACAACATCGCTCATAACTTTACTAAGAATTTTGTTGTTAAAGTGCGTGAACTAGGATTATCTGATCACACAGCAGAAATATTCAAATTTCCTGTTCAAACAATTTTCAATAATAAATACTGGCGAGTCACTAAAAGAGACTATTGTAAGGAAAACATAAGTAAATTCAAAAGTTGTTTAAAAAGCTTATCGTTTTCGAATGTATACGAAACTTCTGATCCTAATGATGCCTACAATATTTTTTTAGATACATTTACTCTTTAATATAAGTTATGTTTTCCCGAGGTAACTAAAATTATTAATATTATCAAAAAACCCAAATGGATATCTTGCGGCATAAAAATATGTAGCAAAAAGAAGCGCCAATTATTATGGCAATATAGGCATAAACCAAATGATATAAACAAAAATATTTTTACTAATTATTCTAAAAGACTAAAACTTATAATTAAGCTTACTCGGAAAGCGCAAAATAACTATACAATAAAGACCTCTGCATGTAAATCTAAAGCAACTTGGAAGATAATTAATAGTTCAAAACTAAATTTACCCAGAGACATTATTAGAAAAATTAAAATCAACAATAATATAATCACTAAACCTAAAGACATAGCTAATTAATTTAATACATACTTTATTGAAAAAATAATCCCCATAAATAATTCTTTTAAAAATTTTACATCTTTAATAGAAAACAGATTAAACTCCTTCTTTTTAGCCCCGTGTAACCCTGCGGAAATATACAAAATAATAAACTCATTAAGAAATACAAATAGTGTGGGTTATGATGGTCTTTCAACGAAAGTCGTCAAAGCTGTTGCTGGAGAAATCTGTACACATTTGAGTTATATTTTAAATCTAAGCATCGATACTGGTATTTTCCAGAGGCACTGAAAATATCGATTGTAAAGCCGTTATTTAAAAAAGAAGATAAGCAACTTATGCAATACTACCGACCTATCTCTCTCATAAGTATTATCTCTAAAATATTTGAGAAACATATATATAAACAATTATACACTTATCTTGAGAAGAACAATATACTAACTCAAGAACAGAAAGGCTTTCGTAATAATAAAACAATAAATATGGCTATTTATGACTTCTTGTATAAAGTCATGATAAATGTAGACAAAAACATTCCTGTTAGCACCATATTTTGTGATATGACGCAGGCGTTTGACTACGTCTCTCATAACATTTTGATTAGGAAGTTAGAAGCTTATGGTATCCGAGGTAACGTTTCGCGTCTCATAGAATCATATATTACGAATAGAAAGCAATATACAGAAATAACATCAGTAAACACACACACCAAACATGAAGAAACTTATCGATCATCAGGTCGAGTAGTTAAATATGGTGTGCCTCAAGGCAGTGTCTTGGGACCTCTATTGTTTATTATATATATCAATGACCTACCTAAAAGCATTAACCAATACGTGACACTATTTGCCGATGACAGTACCATAACTATACCTTATAAAAATAATGATACCTATAATAATGACATTAATAATTCCCTAATATCAATGATAAAATGGCTAGAAAATAATAATTTAAAAATCAATTTGGAAAAAACTAATATTATGCACTTTACACAAAGAGGATCTACTATGTCAAACCTACATACACACTACAATAATAAAATGATTAATGAGGTAGATAATGCGAAGTTTCTTGGTGTAATTATTACCAAAAAACTCAATTGGAAAACACACACAGAAGCCTTAATAAAAAAAATCAGTAAATCTTCTTACGCATTCTACAAATTAGTACCAATGCTCAATATCGATGCCCTTCTCACAGCGTACCATGGTTTAGTTTCCTCCATTCTTAGATACGGCATTATCTTTTGGGGTAACTCTACGAATAAAGAATTAGTATTTAAAGCCCAGAAGCAATGCATAAGGACCATTTTCAAACTAAAGGTCACGGAGAGCTGTTTTTCATACAATACCATACAATACCATAAACCATTTTTCATACAATATAAATTATTGGCATCTATTTTCTGCTATCTGCTGGCGTCTATTTTTCCGAGTGCCTATAACCTGGACTTCTTCAAGGTGCGTGTTAACGGGCTTCTCCTGGGCAAACTCGTTACATAGTAGACCTCATCTTTGCTCTCGGGCTAGATGGAGGTCAACAGTGAGCCCATTTATAATTAAAAAAATGCTAAATTTAAATTGGTGTAATTAAATATTCTATTCTAAAATACCCAAAATTACGCAAAGGGACAAAGATCAAAAGACGAACGCAGTAAAGAATATTGCTTGTGTCATTAGCTCAAAATAATGTTAATATAATATAGCGTCAAATACGTATGTATCTTTTATCCGTAAATGTTTATTTTGTTATATGTAATATTAATATATTAGTCACTTGGATAACACCTCAACAAACCTGTCAACAATTAGACTTCTAAACCCTTAACGATCGCTTTGTGCTCGATGTGACCTAAATAGCTATTTATTAATGAGGCAAGTTTTAATTGTGTCCCAACATCTTCCTGTATGTTGTCACGTTATTGTTCTTTAAGTTTAATTGGTTAGTAACTAATTAAATTAAATAACGCGGTTTCAAAATGCTTTAATGAAGACGAAGGAACTTTAGTACACAATTATAGAAATTTGCTTAATACTCTTTAAGTGATTCGTCACCGTCAACATTATCAGCCTGTAGAAGTCTTTTGTAGGGAGGATTAAAATTAATCATCACACTTGTCAGACAGATTGACCATCGTATCACTACATCTCGTACGTCATACGTCATATATCCGCCATTTATGGAAGCCATAAGATATTTTGAGCATTTTATAAAGTCGCATAATTACATTTTCATATTCAATTGTTCTTTTCCGCTGGATGGGATTGAGATTTATATAAGTAGATGTATAATAGGTCGGGGGAAAAGTTTCTTTATATTTTATATACAAATTAAAGACATTTTTTTCAAAGTTTAATTACATTCAATTATAATATATAATATGTACCCATTTTGTTCGATAACTTGTTGTCATCTTGTAGGTAGTGACATAATTCCGTTGTTGTAGAAATCTTGGGATTTTTTATCAAAAAAATGCGACACGTAGTTTTGACAGTACTCTCTTGATGTTAACCTAACACTACCCAAAGAATTGTGAAGAGACCGAAACAGGTGAAAATCTGAGGGTGTAAGGTGAGGACTATAAGGTGGTGCATTAACACTTCCCAACCAAGCTCTCTCAATTTTTGCTGAGTGGCTAAAGATGTGTGTGGTCTGGCGTCATCATAATGAAAGACTACACCTTTTCTGTTGATCAATTCCGGCCGTTTTTGGGGTTCCGTACCCAAAGAGTAACCAACGGGATCCTATTACTAAGCCTCCATAGTCCGTCCGTCCTTCCGTCCGTCCGACTGTCTGTCAGCGGGCTGTATCTCATGATCCGTAATAGTTAGACAGTTTAAATTTTCACAGAATGTGTATTTCTGTTGCCGCTATAAGAACAAATAATAAAAATAAATTAAAAATTAAAGGGGGCTCCCCTACTAGAAACGTGTTTTACGATGGTACGAAACCCTTCATTCGCAAGTCCGACTAGCACTTAGCCGGTTATTTCTCAATTTCTTGCTTGAGTCTCCTCATTAGTTGTTGGCAGTAGAGATCCGAATCGATGGTTTCGCCCAGCGATTAAAGCTCATAATAAACGATGCTCTTACCCACCATACACACAGCATCACTTTATTGCGTGTTAACCCGGGTTTCGCTACAGACTGTGGAGCTTGACTACCCTTTGACCATGATCATTTTCGCACGTTCTTGTCGTTGGTGATACACTTTTCATCATCAGTGATCAATCATTTCAAAAATGGTTCGGTTTCATAGAGTCTCAATAGAGAATCTTAAATGAGTACACGATTCATTAGGTTTCTTCCAGTGAGCTCATGTGGTACCCAAATATCGAGCTTTTTTGTATAGCTAGACTTTTTCAAATGGGTCAAAACTGCTTTGTGGTCAATACTCAATTCCTCGGCTATTTCGTAACTACTAATATGCCGATCTTGATTCACTTTTTCAAAACTGTCATCAACTTTATCCGTATGAGAGCGACCAGAGCGAGCTGCTCAAAATTCCCGAACTGAAAATGCTTGAACCAACTTTGTGCTACTCTTACTAACACTGCATTAGCTGCATAAACGTCAAAACATTTTTTCGCGGCTTCAGTCGCATTTTTCCCTTTTTTGTAATAAAACTTCGGAATTTATCGAATTTCTTCGTTAGATTCACTCATTTTGGCGGACAGAAAAACAATTGAAAAATGGCGAGAAAGTGTTTTTTATTTTTTATTTTTATTTTTCTTAATGTCCTATATGTATTGATATTAAAACCAGCCAGATAAAAATAGTACAACCAAAAGATTTTTCTTTAATTTTATACAAACAAAATACGAAGAAACTTTTTCCCCGACCTATTATTCATTGTATTTAAATAGGTTAAAAAGGATGTCTCTTAAATATTTTCGAGTAATTTCACTAAAAATATTACTAGAGAATATAACGATACAGATTTCTCTATCTGTATATTCTCCACCTGATTACGAGTCCTAAGGTGTTCGACAAATATGGCGGTATAAGTTAGCTGATTGGGATGAGATACGGTACTCTTTTGAATCCTATCCTTGGCGTGATGCCTACTTCCCTTCTGGGGGTTTGTCGAGCTACTTGATGCTATAAACGATGTGCTGCTTCAAGCGATGGAGTATTTTATCACCTTTTTGGACGTCTCCACTGGTGGCAAAGCTCACCCATGTTTTAACGCTGAATTTACCCAAGCTGAAAAGTGCAAGCATTTGGCATGTCTATCGTGAGTTGACACTTAAGATAGCAAAGTCTCGTCAGACCGCCAAGTCCTACAAAAAGCGTTACGGAAACATATCGGCGCGAAACTCTCTGCCTGACCATCCGTCACTAGAGCTTTTTGATCTCTTAACAAAGCGGTTGAGACGAAATTCTGTCGGCCTCCGCTGGTAAAACCGGATGGCACACTAGCACATACGGCTAAAGAGACAGTGTTAACAAAGTTCCACCTGAAACCTCAAAAAGGTAACTCTTATGTCGGAGATTCGTATAACCAACAAGGAGAACTTAAAACCTTGCGGAGTCTAGATGTGGATTGGAATAGCGCCAAAATCCTGGAAGCTGACCAATTTGTAGCCTTGGCCCTGCCAATCATCGACTAATCTCAATTATATCCATTCTTTAGCCAGCTTATCTTGGCTCCTTCTTTCCAAAATGTATCACTGGATTACACCGAAGGTCTTCCGTTGTTGGAGGTTAAGATTTACTCCAACCTAACTTCGGGCGGTTCATTGAGTCTACGGCCGAAGCAGCTTCAAGTAAGCTTAGATTCCTTGCAAAGGTGCGGCGATACTTCACGCCAGGACAGCTGCTTACTTTTTATAAAGCGCTAGTCCAGTCGTGCGTAGAGTATTGCCGAAATATACGCGCTCGTGATGCTAAATGCCACTTAGTAGCTTTGTACTCAATGGAAAGGCTTATTGGTGACCCGAATCTGATTAAAACTAATCCCCAGTCTCGAACATAGGCGCAAAGTAGCCAACCTTTCGGTTTTCTACAAGATGAATTTCAGGGAGTATGCGCTGGAATTACATAACTTAATCCCAGCCTCTCCCTTCTACCATCGGACAGCCAGACGCTTGGCCTTTCGTTATCAAATTGCCACGCATTCGAACCAAGCGGTATGCTATTATGCGTACTGCAAAGTTGAATAAGTTACCAACCAGCAACTGTTTTTCCATCCGAATACAATGTGGGTGTCTTCAAGGCAAGAGTGGATAGGCTTTTGTTAGGTCAGTGCGCTTTACCATCTTCGGCTGCATCACCACTTACCATCAAGTAAGATAGTAGTCAAGCGCTGACTTAGAATTTTGTATCTGGGATTTTACATTTTACTATGTGAAACACATAAATAAATTGGGTATGCAAGTAGCATCTTTCTGCTAGACTTTGTATCTTGAACAAGAGAAGTTTTTTAATTGAAAAGAAGTAGTTCTCCAGGTTGGAAATTTATTTATATTTAACAACTTCCTGTCCGAGAAATAGACACAATAGTTAAACAATCGGAATGTTCATATATGACTCATGAGACAGTGAAATGGTTAAATAGTGATCAATAATTTTGGAGACTTGTTTAATATGGTGGCATAACATTATTTACCGTGTAGTGACAGTGTAAGAATACCTTCTATCCCATATCATCTCGTGGGTGTCGTAAGAAGCAACAGCGGGAAACAAATTAGGAGATGGGCAACAGCGTTTTCCTTATAACGGCTAAAAATTAAAATTAAAACTGCGGTTGCCTATCCGCTAGCCAAGCGTGGCAACTATGGCAAATATCCTTCCTATGAGACAATCTATGGGGGAGGCTAGAGATATGTTCAGCAGTGGACTTTAATAGGCTGTAACGGTAACATAATTCAGGGACTAACCTTAGAGATAAATTTGTGTAGATAGTACTAATTATAAGAACTCATGGCCCGCTCGAAGCTGAGCTAATATATATATATATATATATATATATATATATATATATTCTGAGTTTTGGTGATATACATAATATTTTAAGCATCGTGAAAACTATACTATATCTTACTACAATACTAACTACATCGTGGTAATAACACCTTTTAATAGAATCAGGCGTTACTTTGCGGAAATCCATTATATTAAAGTTGTAAATATTTACTTTGGAAATATCCCTCAATTGCGTGCACTATCCCCGTCACCACTTATCCCAGCACCACTACTCCCACCACCACTACACTAGGAAAGACACCACCGGACACACACGGACCTAATATTATATATTGCCTTGTAGTACCATGTGTGTAATAGGCAGATGTCCACTGGTAGTTAATTTTAACTCATTGAAATCTATTAGAAAGGTATTTGTAAAATGTATAGTTTTCTTGTTTTTACCCAGATTACTTACAACATAGCCAGTAAGCTCATTAACTACATCATAATTGATTTATCAGGTCTAAAACCTAACTAAGTTTTAGATAGAAAACTGTTTCCGTTGTTATACTTAACTATTATTTTATTGATTATTCGTTTCATGAAGATGTTACATTACATGACTTTCTCCCTGGCTAAATTACTGAATTCTTTCCAGGATTGGAAAACAAGTGTGACTAAAACATAACAATATGTTTAGTGTTTAGGGTTCCCACACTAAGGGATAAATAATGGGTGTTATTAAAGTTGTAAATATTTACTTTGCAAATATCCGCTTAATAAAATAAAATAATGTGTCTTACCTAGGTTGAAGAGCACCTCCCGCACTCCCTCAATTGCGTGCACTATCCCCGTCACCACTAATCCCAGCACCACTACTCCCTCCACCTAAGCTGAGTGAGCGGCGAGCCAAAAACAGCTGCTCGCCGCTCTCTTAGCGGTCAGCCACCGTAGAGTCTATTACACCTGAAGATGCCTCGTGTAGAGGCGAAACACGTGTCGTATTGTCATCGGTGGTGTGTCTTTCCTAGTGTAGTGGTGGTGGGAGTAGTGGTGCTGGGATTAGTGGTGACGGCGATAGTGCACGCAATTGAGGGAGGGCGGGAGGTGCTCTTCAAACTAGGTAAGACACATCATTTTATTTTATTGAGCGGATATTGGCAAAGTAAATTTTTCCAACTTTAATATAATGGATTTCCGCAAAGTAACGCCTGATTCTATTAATTACCTCTGGAGGTTATTTATTATGCAAATGGTACTGATTTTACATATCCAGACTGGCAACTAATAGGAAACTAAGATACCAATCAAAATACTTACGTACTGTTATAACCGGATCTTTAACGCGATAATCGCCGATGCAAGCTTTATCATCATTATCATTATTACAGCCCTTCACAAGTCCACTGCTGAATATAGGCCTCCCCCAAGTAAAGCCACAAAGCACAGTCCTGAGCTAACTGCCGATGTAAGTTTATTACATCTAGTATATAAAAATTAATGTTTGTTTGTTCATATTTCATGCGCTGCCGTACCGTTAAACAGATTGCGTTTAAACTTTGTCAACTTATTGCTTGCACTTGCGTGTAGATTATAGGTATAGTACAATTAACTTACACTAGGTGGCACGCGTATCTTACCGACTATTTATTGGAAAATTATAGATCATACAATTACAATGATTGTAATATCATTGCTAATTACACAATATAACTCTTAAAAATTTAAAACGATATTTCCATAATTATTTCTTCTGCGACAGCAATGCGCCGGGTACCAGAACAATTAATATTAATTTTATAATTAGTTTGTCAGTTTGGCGAAATTAATTAAATTAGCAGTAGAGAAATATTTTTTTAAAGGACCCACAGAGCGTCATCCTTACAGTATGTAAAACGTACTACACAGTATGTTACCTAAGTATATTTTTTTATAAAATTGATAAGACAATTAAACTAACACCTACTCTAACTGATGGTAAGTCGCTGCAGAAGTCTATTGACTGCAGAAGTGTTGTCTCCACTGAGAACTAAGATTGAATGCCTCTCAGTCTGTAATTATTCTAGTTCCCAATAGCTACACTACACACATACTACAAAAAATTCCTATATGTACACATGACACATTTCACTCTCACTCTCAAGAATGTCGCTATGATTTCATGGTGAACTTGGCACGTTAGATCGTTGAAATTCACAGCATGCTGTTGCAGCCGACGATAAATTAAAAGCGTCTCCATGCAGTTTAAAATTTTTATAACTTCAGTTTATATAGTTCATAAAATAAACAGTTTTAAATTTAAAAACGATTTTGGTGTTAAGTGGCTTTGCGCAATAAATTTTAACCATAAAATCTAATGCTAGTTGACCTAGGAGTTTGGAATAAATCTACTGAAACCGGTCGCTCTATATTTGTGACTAGCAAACCTATTTATGCCTTTAGACGAGGGTTTCCGGAACAAAAACGATCGAATCGAATACACTGTGAATTCGTTTGTGGTTGTTGCCTCTTCACACTTGTATATATGTAGTTAACCCCCATAAGACTCGAGTTCCGTTGCCACTACGACTGTACTTTTACTCGATTTAATTTTTATTTTATTGTAAACAGTGATAGTGTAATGATAGTGTAATATATTATAATAAGAGATTTCCACCTATGTAGTGACTCATCACGATATCTCTGGAACCATAAGGCCTAGAGACTTTGAATTTGCTACTTTGAATATTGTTCGGCAATAAGACTTAGTTAACATTATTTACCGTGTAGTGGCTGTGTAAGAATATCCTCTACCCTATATCATCCCGTGACTGTCGTAAGAGGCAACAGAGAAGAACAAATTAGGAGATGGGCAGCAGTGTCTTCCTAATAACAACTAAAAATAAAAATAAACTGCGGTTGCCAACCCGCTTGCCAAGCGTGGCAACTATGACAAATATCCCCCCTATGTGGAAATCTATAGAGGAGGCCTATATTCAGCAGTGAAATTTAATGGGCTGTAGTGGTAACAGTAAGTAATGTTTCCATCCACCACCAATCAAATGGTAAATCTACGCCAAAAGTTTTGCTTATCTATTCCAGTGCTACCTGCAACGACTGAACTTATGTAACCGTCTTCAAAAAGAGGAGTAGGTTCCATCAACGGTGAACCGACTTTTTAGATTCTTTTTGTTTATTAAATAGGTTATATATTTCAGGCGTGCTAAAATAGAAACGGATTTATTAGTGTTACTATTTAGATGATATTGAGATTGTGATAATCCTTAGCCTCTCAAAAGAGTAAAAAAAAGTTAACTTATTTTAAGTTTAGTTCTTTGAAGTCCGCTGTAATTCTTATTATTATTTTTTAATTTAACGCAAGTACGTTATCCACAATCTATAACAGTTCTTGACACAAGTAAGGATGAAAAATAAATACACAGTCTATGTAAATGTATATGGATGCTGTGGCCCATAGACACCCACATCCATCTTCGATTAAGAATCTAAATGCAGATGCGTTGTCAGCCCTGAAGGTTAACCCTGGGATAAAGTATATCTTTACTTTATTACTAGTAAAAAATGCCTCCGTTTTTCGTCATTTACAATATTATGCTGCAATTTTACTCTGGCAATCTTTACGAGCGTAGTCCTTGCGACATCGAGCCAACGTACTCGTAAAAACAGCCAGATGTTTACTAAAAATAGTTTACTTCAAATATATTTTGGTAGTGCGTCGTTTATATTATGTTTTATTTTAATTAAAAAAAACATTAATTTTTTATTATGTACTGTGTTATATAAATTATAGTATGTGACAATTTCCTATTTCTACCTTATTTTATATTATGCAGAAGATGTTATAAAGATAATCTGACTGCGAAAACAAAATCTTTATTTGCGCTAAATCTCAAAGAATGAAAGTTTACTTAGAGATTTTTTTTTCATTTTACCAATGAGTAGAACTGCACTGATAGCATTTCGTCACTTGTGAAAGCCAGTAATCGAACCGATCTGAACGTAACCCTGCCAACACCACTCGGGTATCAAAACTGAGTAGAATTCATCATCATCATCTAGCTGTCCAAATACGATTTCTGAGTTTTTTCACACATACTCAAAAAAAAGTTGCAAACAGTTTAGATATCGGTCAGGTTCGGATCTGGTATGGTTTCCTTAACCAAAGCAACCTGTACGTTACTGTAAGCTTTATGGTAAAAATAAATCAATAAAAATACAGAGATAGCTTCTGGTAATGTTATAAGGACAACCTATTGTTATTTCCTGTCTGTGTCTTAATTTATTGCAATCTGTCGTCGTGTTATATGAATATGAAACCGTTCAAGCGGCTTACTGTGGGATTTCATAAATGACGCGGTTAGCTAAAGCCCAATAGTTTGCAAATTTGCAACTAATATTTGTATAGCTAAAATAAAACGAAAACTAGAATTGTATTTATTATGCATTCCTTTTCTTGTTTTTCTACCGACTTCAAAAGCAGGAGGTACTCAATTCGACTGTATGTTTTTTTTATGTGTGTTACCTCATAACTTTGTTCCGTGAACCGATTTCGATGATTCTTTGAAAGCTGGTGCTTCTCACGCAGTCCTATATAAATTTGATCAAGGTCTGACCGATAATTTTTGAGTTATCCTTAATAATATGAAGAAGGTTGTAAAAAAAAATAATTTTAAATGATTATTTCTTGTGTTTTGGCTTGCAATAAATATACTTTACTGTTTCTAAAATACTTGACTGCATATTTTTAGAAGTATTATAATGTTCTCAGATCGAATTTTGGTTACGGCGGCCATTTTCAACTTAACAGAAATTAGCCGTCTGCACATGATAGTGCGTGTACTATAATTATTTCTTGCGTCTGTGCGCAAACACATGTACACTTTTTATTCCCTCACTCTCATAGTCCGATAGGACGGAAATTCGACACGATTGGAAAGAGATCAGGTGCAGAACCAACGGATTTACGTGCTTTCTGAGGCATGGTGGTGAAACACCACCAATATCCTGACTCTGTACTGCTACTGAGACTTTCTTGGCATAAAAACTCCATAACTAATTATGGTCTAAGAGCCAGTGAGCGGCACACTTACGGTATTTCAATTAGCTTCACGTTTTTTTCAGTTAATCCCCTATACCTGAGGTACATGAAATGGGGACTCTTTAGTTTGACCGGCGGTTGATATAGAGACGCTCAGGTGTGAAATGTGTAAAAAAAATGACCGAAAAAAACGTGAATGTAATAAGTCTGCCGCTTTGATATCTCGAAATATTCAATAAAAAATACCGAAAAATAACATTGACAGACACCTATGGAGGTCCCAAAGTCATGGCAGACAGGTTGAGAATAAAGCTGCAATTTATTTATGTTGTTGATAATATTATTTGACATATATATTTAGGTCCTATCACCCAGGCAGACAACAAACTTCTAACCCGGGATTTAAAACCCTTGATCAGCAGTCCCTCTTACAACCACCAGACGAATGAGATAGTCACAAAATTAGAAGCATTATAGTAGTCGTAAAACAACATAGGAGTCCTTATATATTATTAGGTCCTTACAGATAAAATTGGCGTTTTGTACGGGAGGAATATAAAGTCAATTTTTTTTTGTTAAATATATTTAATTAATCAAAGTATGCACCGTTGTTTTTTTTTTTTTTTTGCCATCTTATAGGTAGTTCATCGATCCCTTTACTAAAAAAACCATGGGGGCGAGAATCAATTCTTCATTTTCCACTTTGATCTCCGGCCGTCCACTGGATTGGTTCTGAAGGTCGACATTTCCAGAACGAAAACGTTGAAACCAAAAACGTACCGTGCTTTCTTTTGCGACACCAGCACCGTACACATCATTAATCCTTCGAGCTGTTTCTGCAGCACTGGTGCCACGGTAGAACTCGTACTCGTAAATATACCGATATTTCATGTTTTCCATTGTGCGATAATAAGCGACGCCAAATTATAAAATAATGAGGAAGAAACAAATGAATGACTGTTTTCAAAACTAAACTGACAACAACTAAATGAATTTATAAATTTGAATTTGGAATTCTTAACCAAAGAGGAGATATTTCAGATCAAAATGGTCAGTACGACAAAACGCTAATTTCATATGTAAGGACCTAATATTAGATTATAAAAATTAATATCGCTTTAGGTATATATTACGAAATATTAAATTAATGCTGCTCCTTTTGTAAAACTGTGATGAAAGGAGCAGGATTATTCTTGTCAAATGAAATAACAACACAATATGTTACCTATTTATTATACATTACAGCCTTTTATAATAAAAGAGAATTTTTTTTCTTATTTAAAATAAATACTAGTAATGCTATTAAACATTACTAATATTCCCTTTAACCACTTCTGGTAAGCCTAAAATGCTTGTGTTACGAGTAGAAGTGGTTCACGACAGTAGTCGAATGGCGGATTCGAACCCACGACCTTACGAGTTCGCGGTCCGCGCCCTGCGATTAAGAAGAAGAAAGAAGATTAATTTATTTCTAAAGATCCACATGTTACAATATAGTGGTGTGTATTATCTACTTTGAAGAGCTCCTAACTCCCTCCCACAATTGCGTGTACTATCACTGCCGCCTGTAAACCACCTTAAAGGGGAGGTTATCCCAGACCTATAGGCAATTATAACACTTTCCCAACTTACGCCATTTAGCGCGACGCACGACGTATTTATTGAACCTTAGGTACTCTATGCGGTAATACTCTGTGCTCCGAGCGATAAATACGCGCCACAGTATAAATATTTACAGTAGATCAACTGAACTAAATACTATAGTAATTGAATTGTTACTTTTCTTCTTTGGTAGGATTTCTTTATTTCGTCAGATTTACATTTTATTATGTAGTAGTCTACTTTTATTATTGCATAAAATGTACATAATTTAATATCACTTTATGGAAGTTTTAACAATCGACTAATTTTATAATGAAACAAATGTAGGTTGTTTCCTTACCATTTCAGCTTATTAAAGTCCACTGCTGAACATAGGCCTCCCTCATAGATTGCCTCATAGGGGCGATATTTGCCATAGTTGCCACGCTTGGCAAGTGGGTTGGCAACCGCAGTTATTTATTTTTATTCGTTATTAGGGAGACAATGCTACCCATCTTCTGACTTTTTCCCTCTGTCGCCTCTTACGACACCCACGGGATGATATAGGGTAATGGTTAATCTTACACGGCCCGGTAGGTTGTTCACAGAAATGTATTTGTAAATTTACAAATACAAACACACGCAGTAATATAATAAAACCAAAAAAAATTAACATTCAGAATAAAAGTAAAATTTGCTAAATTTGGAAAATTAAAATAAATAAAAACTACGCTTGGTTCCTCGGGGAACCATGTGACATCAACAGAGTTTGGGTACTGGGTATCCAACCAACAAATTAAAATTCCACGAAGTCAAGTGGACGTGTGCTAAAGCCCGGTTGAGAATCATTGTCCGATTTTTGCTGTCTAATCGGCATACCGGGTGAATGCCTAGGTTATACTTTTTCTGGCATCTAAACATTATAAATAAAATTTTACTATTATTAGTTTCATTTTCGTCTTCTAAAAATTGTCATGATTTCAAATTCGTTAAATACGTATAGGTTCATTTTAATTCGCCCGAACATATGTTTTCTTGGAAGACATATTTTCCATTCGGTCACGTGTAGTTGCCCCTGTACCTGGTAGTAAAAACCACTGTTTTTGTTAATTGTTATGGTGCTAGATTTTTATCAGATTTCAATATTTTTATTTTCTTTGCGTCAATTGCATTCATTAGGCCTTTTTTTGGATTCTGTAATAGGAAACTTCATTGCTACTAGCATATCATCACCAATTAGCCCGTCAGGCATAGCTCCAATAAAAGGATAGCTTTTATCAATTAACAATCCACAACGCTCTATACTAAGGTTCTTTTGCTGCTGTATCTGCTTCAGGGGCTATCAAAATTTCACTGCTAAGGAAAGGCCTTCCTAATAACTTCCCTCAAATTGGATATATTTGTCATAGTTGCCACGCTTGGCTACTTGCCACCGCAGACCACCGCAAAAATTATTTGTTTTGAGTTGTCATCAGGAAGATTCTACTGCCCATCGCCTGATTAATTTCCCTCTGTCGTCTTTTACGACACCCACGGGTCGTTATAGGGTAGTAAATTCTTAATATCCGTTCTTCACATAGTTTGTTACAGTCTACTCCTCTCCACCATTCTGGGTTTATGTCAAATTCTTTCACAGTTACTTCCATCTCCCTCTGGAACAAAATGTCTGTTGACGTGGGAACAATACCTGCCAAAAATATTAATAAAAGAAAACTATACGAGCATATCCGTAGCTTACAAAGTTGAGTCAACTTACTTATATATATATATATATGTGTGTGTGTGTGTGTGTGTATTTTATGTATCTGTTGCATATATATATTTGAATTGAAATTGATCATAACAACCTAACTGCCCAAACTCACTCTCTGTTCTACCCAAGGTTAGCTGGTAGAGAATGCCATATAGCATTAAGCTCGCCTTTTGTACAAAGAAGACTGATACGTTTTCTTACATTCTTGGGCCCAGATTGTAAAAAGATGAAAGTGGTGTCAATTAATAGCTTATATATTATCAAAACATCACTGAAAATTCTGCGGACATTGGTAATCTGAGAGTACAGTTTAAGAGATTTAGTAAAAGTGAGGTAATGCAACAAGTTGGCAACAACCTATACTAAACAATTCACACAGCGATCCATTGTGTCAATATCCAATCGATAAAATAAAGGCCGTAAAATCTACAATAACGAGCCAAAGTCAAACGATTAAACGAGATTATTGGTGTCCGGTATGATAGCAAGGGTCGCACAAGTTAAATAAGATCAGAAGTCCGTAGAAAGAAAGCAGTGGTGGAATATAAATAAATAAAACAACGGGAAACACGTACTACGTACTACTATACTACGTTATCTACGTTGTAACTTGTAACACGTACATACTAAACGATACGAGACGAATGATCATAGATTGAGTCAGGCAGGACAGGAGTTGTCACTGTCAGCACAGATTAAAAATACAGGTGAAAAAAACAAAACAATCACACTGTAAACGAGAATCGATTTTAAGATTTATTTTTATTATGTTGATATTTTATTTTTTAAACTGTTGACACTATGTTAATTGTAATGTATATGTAGGCGCGTCTGTAAAATACCGGGTGGATCGAGAGTGAGCGAGAGGTTGCGTCACTTTAGTGGAGCGTCATATCGATGGTGGCGAGTTTGAATTGAGGGTATTTCGAGAACCTCCTTTCACTCGTTTGTGCAGTATAAAGTTCAGTGTAGGTGCAGAGCGCAAGGGATTTCGTATAAGTCATTCTACGAGTGCTAAGATAGTGTCGTGATTCTGTTCGTTGTAGTCATTCTTCTAGTGCAGGCAAGGAGTATGGTGTTGCTGAGAGGCTGTCCTGTGTTACACTGAGATAAGTAGTGTTGCTGTGGGTTTGCATACTTTGGTGTTAAGTGACACTGGTGTATGATTGGGCCGGGGACCTATTACGGTATGGTCGAAATGTAATTGCCTATACTGAACGTATAGTGCAGTCACACTGTTTTATTGCCGCTAATGATCAATTGCGTAAGCAAGAGAGCAAGTTGAACATCCGCTCTCACACTTTTACTATTCTTAACAACTAACCTTTAATGACGTATTCTCGCTAGTTCCAACATATATAATTACTTTGATTGAATCAATCATCTGGTGTAAGTTGTTTTTATGTTTAATTGTTAAAACTCATTCACATTAATCGATTAAAGTAATCGATTTCCTATTTTATTCGTGACATAAACTTATTTTTAAGATTTCTCGTCTTCCAGATTGTGAATTGGGCAAATTTTTTATATTTTGAACTAGAAAAATATAACGCTTTTTATAAACCATATTTCAACTTATTACAAGTTGGGCCCAGAAATCCTCGTCTCCTTTTTGGCGTAATAAAGAATAAAATAAATAAATAAATAAATTCTCTTACGCCACCACTACACGGGGAGTATAGTTTAAACCATGCCTCATCCAGTACATATTAATCTATGTAATCTTCTCCCTTAAACCTTTTTATGTCGTTATATGTAAGAAGGGCTGTGACTAATAAAGTAGTCGCAGCTGAAACAACATAAAAAGAGAATGTTTATTATTGCATGTGACGCGATATTGTTACTCAGGGCAAACTCATTTTTTTATAGGATAAAGATGACAAACGAGCACATAGTCCAACTGATTGTAAGTGGATGACGGGGCCCATAGAATAGAATAGAATAGAATAATTTTTTATTCAATATAGGTTACATGTGTAATTCTTATTGAAAGTCATTTTTTACTTTACCACTGGTTCGAAAAAAAACCTCTGTCCTGGGAAAAACCAGCAAGAAACCCAGCGGGCCTTTTTTTTTAAAGTAAATTTTACATTAATGATTGTACAAACTATTTAAGTACAAAATTTATTTTAGAAACTGCTTGGTAGCGACCACGTCATTCCCAGGGGTTATTATCAATCATGTATTCATTTATACTATAATAACCCTTTTTATACAGTTTCAGCTTAACAAAACATTTAAACTTGGTAATAGAGAGAGCCTGTACACTTTCCGGGACCTTGTTGTAATAGCGTATACATTGCATTAGTGCAGGTGACCCGGAAGAACTTTTACCATTGATAATAACTTTCTGCATTCTATTACTTAAATATGAAATAATAAGTTTAAGCGCTGTGTTCTTGCATAGACAGCTATATCTATTAAGAATAAAAATTTTGATGCGTTTTCATCCCTGAGGACTAAGATAGAATGCCTCGTTTCCAGTAAAAAAGAGGCTCTAGAAGTTTTCTACACTCACCATACGAAACACAGCAGCATAAAGTTGCTATTGTGCGCTGGTATTCTGCGAGGACTACAGCTGCAGTATAGCACCACCATCTAGAAAACATTAAACGCTATATAAAATATGTAGCAATTAAAGCAATTAGAATATAAAAAAAATACAATATGAAATAAAATAAAGATAACATTGCCAAAAATATCTTTATTTCATTCTATATATTTTTAATAGTTATGAACTATACATATAAAAGTACTTTATATAAATATTTTCTTGAATTTTAATTTTACGGTTGGTAGGTATCTGCTAAATTGATTAAGATGTAGGATGGAACAGCCAAGTAATTAGGCATTCCATCCCAGTCCATGTGGCTTTCTTTGTTTGAATTATGTTGCAGGTCCATAACCACAATGTAGTTACTAATCTCCAGATAGACTGTTGGTTGGTTGATCACTTTAATGTTCTTAAAAAAGTACGAAGTACTGCTGAAAAAGTTTAATAAATGAGCAGAATGACTACACACTCCACAAGAAATACTTACATAATTTGTAATTAAAGGAATAAGAAGTCTAATCTATATTTTTCTTTTATTCTCGTACCTGAAATTAACAAGTTACCATTTTTTTACCATTAGTATAATTTATGAGAGAATTTTTTTTAAAAGAAACGAATAAAATATTTAACTGTGTTGATTATGTTGTCCAGGGTTGATTTCTTCAAGCTGGTATCATCTGTTCCTTTTAAGATGGTAGCAGCAATTTTATAAAGCAGACTTTTTATGAAATTATGGTATGTATATTGTTAAATTAACAGGCAAGAATTTACTACTTGAGTGACCGGTTTACCATTATATTAGTGCTTTAGGAGAGTTCATTAGTAGCACTCGAATACAAGTGCTCGTCACAAAAATAAAAATTTATTCTATTTGATTTTAGTAGAATGACATGAATCGTATTCAGCGAGTAGTACTTATCAATAAAAGATTAATATTCTTATATACATATTCTTTGTTTGTTTTCTTTGGTATGGAATAAAGAGTATTAAATAATAATAAACATATAAAACCTACCGTTTACAAGATTCTACTAATGTACTCTCCTAAATCACTCTTCTTAAAACAAAGATAATCTAAGTCGGTCATAAGAGACAAAGTGTAATTAAGTACTCAGCGAATGTGCGGTTGCTTTGTTCAGCTTCAAATCAGATAAATTTTAATACGCTCGCCACGGTGATAAGAGGACTGAAGAGGACTTAACGTTTGCTCAGACAACCTATCGAATTAACAACAGTCACTACGCTGTTGCACAAAGCTCAGACAATCTCTTGGGAACACTACGCTCTGTCTTACCTGCAAGCGTCTAATTAAAAATAAAATTGCTTCGTCACATCACAGCCGTTGTAACATTTTCCTACTTAGACAAAAAATTATTAAGGCTTAATTTAAGAAATCACTACGTGTTACCCAATTTTTAATATTTACTGTGCCTAAATGAAAAATTCTAATCATATTTAAAATATTCACTTTAACTTTTAGGTCACTAGTAATGACTTTCGACTTAATAAATGTTACACTAATAAATTACTATGCCTATAATATATGCCTTAATTTACTGTGCCTAAATGAAAAAATCGATTGTTATTTGTTATTTAAAACTAGCGATCCGCTCTGGCTTTGCCTGGGTAGGATCTATTAATGAGACGTTATTTAAACATAAGATAATTATTTAAAATAGCATTTATTTTATCAATTTTTCGATTTCCATTTCTTTACAAAAATCTTCCTAGTTTCTCGAATAAAATATAGCCTATATCACTCCTGGAGTTGCTCTCTATCTGTTTGTGAAGGTTCATTACAATCGGTTCAGCCATTCCGAAGATTAGCCCGGAGTGACAGACAGACAGACAAACTTTTAAAAATGGTTGTTCAGGTCACAATGGCAAGTAAAACGTAGTGATTATATACTTTTTTAATGCCAAGCAAATAAGCCGCTCAGCTACATATTAGGCAATTAATTCGATATAATAGACAGACAGTGCAATTTTATTTATATGTATAATATAAAGATACACACTTTAACTTAAACGCCACTAGTAACAACTTCGAAATGTAAATAAGACCACTCCTAGGTTTTTTGTCGATCTTTTTTATGAATTAAAATTATGAAATAAAACTACTTTTAAGGATTTTATCGCCTTTAATTCTACTTATTTTTAACTCCCACGTTTCGGGTTCTTTCCAGCACCCATGGTCACGGCGAACTGATGTGATTCACATCCCGATGTCAGAGTTAGCCCGGAGCACCTTCAGCTTTTTAATTATTATTTTGGTCCGAACAACGCAGAATGAAGTTACTGTGTCTTGAAGTCTTGCAGTGGTATGCTTCGGTTTAGTTTTAATTAATGTATCCCAAGCAATCGGTAGTACACAGCCTCCTTCTTTATTGAAATATTAATTATAATAAAGTTTATAGATCCTTTTGTTTGCCCTATATACGAGAGACTACATTCACAATCAAGCTTGTACACTCCTGCATCTAATAGATGTCAATCACCTCAGACCGTGACCATGGGTGCTGCATAGCACCCGAAATGTTGGGCATTAAGAAAAAGTAGAATTAAACGCAATAAAATCCGTGAAAGTAGTTTTATTCAATGTGCAGTGTTCGTGTAAATATAAGGAATCGTACTGCGGCTTAACTACTATCTCACCTGTTTGTAAGTAGATAAAATTGAGACACCATGTACTCGTCTGTTTACCATAGTAAGTGGTTAAAATATTAGTATATTTACTCTTCTCTTGGAGACACACATTGTATTAGAATATAAAGACTAATGCACGCAAATTATAATAAATTATTGACATCTGGTGGTGGCTTAAGAAAATACACGAACCTATATCACCCAGTGGGTGTCGTAAAGAGCGACAGTTAAACTAACAAGGAGAATGGAACAGCATATTTCTGATAACAGCTTAAAATAATTAAAAAGAAATACGGTAATAAACCGCCTACCAAGCGTGGTAACTAGGGAAAATGTCCCCTATGAGGCAGTATATGGTGAAGGCTTATGTTCAGCATGTTCAGCAGCAGTGGACTTTTGATAGGCAGTGATGGATGATCGGATGGATTCCAATCATTTGCTGTACAAATTATAAACATTGCAGCAAAACGCCTCGTCCAAATTTAATTAAAATTGAAATGATAGAAGTCTGCCTTGTGTAGATCTTCTTTATCAGTTTCTCTAAATCTACTACTGGATAATGGCATGTAGGAAAAATAGAAATTCGCTCATACTTACGATGAAGAGAAAGAGAACGTTTTTTAGGTATCTATCATGGATTATGCATCAAACTGCACATTATTTGTACAACACAACGACAACGAATTTATTTTATTATTATATACTGTATTCATTTTATTACTGACAAAGATTATGAATGAGATAATTTGTGCACATAATATGAATCCTGATTATGAATTTTGATATTGATTTTTGTTTTCACCCCGGAGGACTAAGCCGGAATGCCTCATGATGCCTTTCATAAATGAAAATAACCCCCGGGAATGAGGTAATCGCCAACATGCTGGTTCAACAAAACAAAATTATTTTAAAGTGAAATATGTCTAAAAAAATGTCCCGCTGGGTTTCTTGCTGGTTCTTTCCAGGACAGGGGTATTTTTCAAACCCGTGGTAAATAAAAAAATGACATTTAATAAGTATTATGTAATAATCTATATTGAATAAAAATTATTCTATTCTATTGTATTATATTCTATTCCTCATTACCAGTAAGAAGAGTCTCTGGTTTTCTACACTTAATACGAAACACAGACATGCCGGTATTCTGTTAGAATTTAGAGTATGGTCCTACCCCGACTGAGCCAACCCACGTGGAAAATATCGATGGCTCCTACGTATACTATGGTAACCCACAAATTGGCGATTTTTATGTTTTAAGTGATTTGAAATTAAATATTAATTTTCTATCTAACCTTTTAACAAAAACTTAAATATCTAAAAAACTCAAAGACTTTTTTCGGGTATACAACCGTATGAAATAGAAGCAGGCATAATATACTGTCGTATTGACCTTTACGATGATGTACGGGGTAAAGGCGCGCGAACGCATAGTAGCGGTGATTAGCACCGCAACAATTACGAGTATATACGGTTTGGTACGCGGAGGGTGTGAGTACGTCCGCCTTTGCCGCGTAAATTGTTATTTAATTGATTAAAGATATCAAGTAAGATTTTAAAATAATGATTAATCTGTCTTCAAAGAATTACTTTTAATTACATTCAAGAGCTCGCAAGCTATGCGATATTGCGTGTTAACCGGCACAATCAGGAGATATTGAGTCCAATTTTTTATCTGAAAATGTAGAAAAATGCCACCCTAATGGTAATTTGGAAGAAACCGATAGAGGACTAGGAAGTAGTTCCCATACCTAGGTATTATTTTTCAATTGTTTTTTAAAATTTGCCTTATTTTTGTTTCTATTTAGTCAAAACTATAGTAAGTAACATATAGCATTATCTATTCTGCTTTGTTGTAGAAAAAAAGTATTGTATGTTACACATACGATATTTTAAGTCGCCTATTAAATTAATAATTTTATCGTACGTTATACATTCGATTATTTACGTGGTTTGAATAGATGTGTCCGTTAGTCTATATATAACTTACGACTGATTACGTCGATAAAATATGTATTCATTGCTATTGTAATATTTTATTACAATTGTATACGTGGTCATTGCAAAATAAAATTATATATTATGTTCTTTTTCTTGATACTTTAAAGCTTTCTGGAAACTAGGAGATCATCAGAGACATTTGGTATACTCAATAGAAGAGATACTCAGTCTCAAAGAAAATATACATTGAAGTATAAATTAACTTTTCAGTCCACTGAGAGCTCAGTTGAAATGCTCATGCTCATTTATGCTCATTTATGCTCATCATGATCACCACGATGTCTGATGACATCTAGGTGATCATGATGAGCATAATAGTCCCTCTCATAAAATAAAAGAAGAAGTCAAGTAGAGGCTATGTGACCACATTAAATTTTTTACAAACAGTAGAATCTCATAACGTTAGAAAACACCGTAACACTCTACTTAAAGAGTGACCTAAACTTATATAAGCTCTTTGTTTTGTATATTGAATGGTTTAATCCTAATTCTTATAAAGTGACCGTGTAGTGGCGGTGTAAGAATATTTTCTACCAAATCCCGTGGATGTCGTGGTAAACAAACCAGCAGACTGGCGGCGGCGTCTTTCTAATAACAACTAAAAATAAAATTGCTAACCCAGCTTGCCAAGCATGGCAACTATAGCACATTATATATGTATGTAATATATAGTATGAGTCCTATCTTCGCCACAAATGGATTATCTGGGTCCGAGTAATTAACTTTTTTATGGGTGACCCGTTACGTTATTTTAATTTTTTGTTAGTGAAATTTATTTTTATCGTAATTAATTCAAAACACATTTCCGTAATTCAAAAACAGTATAAAAGGTTTTAGCTTAACCCTGACAACCCTCCCAAACTAAAAGCATAATTAAAATCAAGTACTCGACGTTACTACATAATACTTGACCAAATTGACATATTTGCGTTTCGTTACCTGCGCAATTTTTAGTGAAATTTATTTTTATCGTAATTAATTCAAAACGCATTTCCGACATCATAAAACAGTGTAAAAGGTTCAAACTTAACCCTAACAAGCCTCCTAAACTGAAAACATAATTAAAATCAAGTACCGGACGTCTATAGCCAACCCCCAAAATGTTCTGAGGAATTGACTTATCGCAATCAATATTTTCTTTCCAAATTTATTGCAACACTTTAACTGGAGCTATAAGGCCTAATGAGTCATAGACTTTAGCAATGTCAGAAAGGACATTTCGCTTAGTGGTTTATTCACTTAATAATGCTTTAGGTACGGACAGCTGAAAGCTATATGAAGACAACTCCCATTTTAAACCTAAAGTCTTTAATGCTGAATTTTGCTTATAATTAAATGAGAAATTACATCTTTCCCTTTTTTCTGAGGGAATATGTTGCAGTAACTCTATGTTATCAGAGTAACATTTATGCAACTCAAATTTTTCTTAGCTAAGCAATTGCTATAGTTTTTTGATGGCATTAACAGTGATCATATAATATTTCATCAACAAAGGTGCCAAAGGAAACTGCTTACCTTCATCTGCAACAAGCTGGACTAACGTTCTTGTAGCAAGAAAGCTAGTTAAAGCTGTACCATATGTAACAGTCTCTAGTTGCAGGATCTGGATGTCCTTCGTAGGGCAATCTCTTCATAATATCATATGTAATCCTTGGTATGGAATTCATACGAACCTGTCTATACATTTTAGTTCTGTCAGACAAATGCATAAAGAAAAGTGGACACACATCAGGTTATACCACCAAAAGTCCATCACTTAGACTGAGCCCCGAAAACGACTTTACGATATTAAAATGAAAAATGTGTATCCACTTCAATGATTAAGTTTAATTTGTAAAGACTTACAAAAAATGAGTGCAGTGCAGTTGGCCATTAAAACCAAAGAGACAGAATAAATATTTTGATTTGAAATGGCCAGTACTGCAGAACGGCAATTTTATAGGTAAAGACCAATTATTTAAATAATAAAGCATTGACCAAGAATGCACTGTATCGCACGTGTCTACACGGGACGAAGTGAGGTTATGGATTCTCTTACGCCGCCAATAGACGTAAGACACAACTTGACTCTTATTTTATCTCTCTCTCTGTCTTTCTATGCTTACTGCGTGGTTTTATTTCTTGTTTTCCTTCTGGAGAGGACTCGAGTTCCTCAAGAGGGAAACAATGCCGATGGGGAAGCTGTTCGGATATATCCCAACTTACAACTCGTCAACGCATACCATCAGACTATGTAACTAAAGTAACAATGAAATTGTACACGATAAATGCACGAGATGAGTCTATGGAACCTAACCTGCTGCTATTCCAGGGGATCCAAATAACGCAAGAGGCCTAGTGTCACACATAAAGTTAGGTGTGGTTACGACTAATGTTAAGAATGAACATCAAGGTCAGCGAAGGATTAGTCTATGGCAGCATGTGAGTAGTTCAGCGGCTTATTAGGTTGGGCCGTTAAAGTGCAAGGCATTTTCTTCTGGACTCAATACTTGGACCAAAACTTTGACCCAAAAAATTCACCGAAGGGCATGCTTATGTGACACTTAGTAGAGTACGATCTTTAGATGGCGTAGTAATAACTGTTGTAAATCAAAGAAAACTCTTCAATAATCCCTATAATAGCATAGCGTTCTGTTACGGTTTCCCAATGCTAGGGAAAACCCTTAATCATGCTCGACCGGGGAAGGACCACGCTCTCACAGAATACCAGCTTAAAATAGCAGCTTAACGCTGCTGTGTTTCGTATGGTGAGTGTAGAGAACCGGAGACCCTTTTTACTGGAAACGAGGCATTCCATCTTAGTCCTCACGGGTGACAACGCATTTTGATTCGTAATCGAGGATAGATATAGATGTCTATGGGCCACAGCAACCACTTACCATCAGGTGGACTGTGTGCTCGTTTGTCACCCTTATCCTATAAAAAAAAAAAAACCTATCACTCACCTTGGGTGACCTCGCCTGGCTACGAAATGGTTCGTGTTGCCGTCGTAGTTGCAGTGTTCCTGTAAGTACATTCATTCTACATCGAAGCTATTTGTGTTGTGAAAAAGTGTCAGTGATTTAACTATTAAGTTCCATTGCATAATTCCAATTTAATTCAAAGTATTAAGAGTTTTAAAGTATTAGACTTAGTAACATTTAATTAATCATTCATTGTTCCATTGTATTATTTCTTTATCGTTCAGTTCTGAGAATAGTGCTACATTCCATTCTAATCGCAACTCCGTACCTCCCGCGTTATCTTTGTTTTGACTAACTCACTATGCCTAAGGACGAGCCTATTGCCATGTCTAAAGAAACAAAAGAAATCGACATGAACTTTCTAAGTAAATTCATTAATAAATTTGATGGAAATCGCGAAAAACTTAATGCGTTTTTAAATAATTGCAGAAATGCAATAAGCCTTGCATCACCGCCTCAACAAGATATAATATTAAAATATATTTTAAGCCAACTCGGAGGCCGTGCTGAAAGTGCGTGCTCCATTAAAGAGTTCGAGAACTGGCAACAGTTAGAGGAATTTCTCAAAAACCAATTTGGCGAGAAAAAACATTACGCTGCACTACTCTCGGACCTTCAAGATTGTTGTCAAAATAATAGTGAAACGGTCAACCAGTTCGCACTACGCGTAGAGACATGCCTATCAAAACTATTAACCGAAATCAATATTTCAATACCCACGAAAAAGAAAGGTGAACTGACTGGCCGTGTCGCTGCAGTGCAAGACTTAGCGTTGCATACATTTATAAGTGGCTTAAATCCTCGATTGTCAACGGTAGTCAGATACCGTGACCCTGAAACTTTAAATGAATCCATTGGCTTCGCTGTATCCGAAGAAAAGATATTGCAGACTTCTTCTAAGCGTAATCCTTCGGCAATTAATACCAGTTCACCTAATCAAGGACGTTGGCCTCAACGTCAATTCCAACAAATTCGAAACCCTATACAGCGAGGCTACTCAAACAATACCAACAGTCAAAGGCCGTCTACTTCAGGTCCTCCGGTGTGCCGTTATTGTAAAAACGTGGGCCACACTATCGAGGATTGTAGGAAACGGGAATTCAATAATAACCGCTTCAAAGACCAAAATAAACAAAGTCTATCTCCAAGACGCTATCAAAACAATCAAGCTCAAATCTACGCGGTAAATATTAACGAAAGCAGTGACTACACGGAAGATCAGGGTAAATCAAACGATGATTTAAACGCATAAAGTGCTCACGGTGGTGTCTCGTGAGACCCAAGCATCGAATTCCAAAAGATTACTATATCAAAGGCACCAATACTACATCCACTGTATCCCTGTATCCCTAACGATAGGACACGCGAATTAACTGCAATACTACTCCACTGTATCCTCTGTATCCTAACGATAGGGACACGCGAATTAACCGCAATACTACCTCCACTGTATCCTCTGTATCCCCTAACGATAGGGACACGCGAATTAACCGCAATACTACATCCACTGTATCCTCTGTATCCCCTAACGATAGGGACACGCGAATTAACCGCAATACTACATCCACTGTATTCTCTGTATTCCCTAATAGTAGGGACTTGCGTACTAAACAAAATACTATATCCACTGTATCCTCTGTATCCCCTTATGATAGGGACTCGCGAAATAAACGCAATACTATATCCACTGTATCCTCTGCATCCACTGTATGCTCTGCATCCACTGTATCCTCTGTATCCACTGTATCCTCTGTATCCACTGTATCCTCTGCATCCACTGTATCCTCTGTATCCACTGTATCCTCTACATCCGCTGTGTCCTTTACACCCACTGTATCCTCTGCATCCTCTGTTCCCGCTGTATCCTCTGTACCCATTAACAATAAGGACTTGCAACCTAGTCGCACCGCTGTATCCTCTGTATCCACCGGCCTCACCAAACGTAAAATCAATCATTCCGTATATGCTAAACCTACCTTAGACTTAACTGTTCCTCGTCCCATTCCTGAAACCAGAATTTATGAAATTAATATTGGTCCATTCAAGAAACGTTTACCCCATATCCTTGTGTATTCCTCAGTGTCGGACACTACCTTATCTCTCCTTGTAGACTCTGGCGCAACTGTTAGCCTACTGAAACGATCTTCTATACAAAAACCAGTTGACATCGCAACAGAAGTAATATTTCTGAAAGGTATTGACCCCATTGATCAAGCTTCACCTACAATGGGCCATTTTCCACTTAAAATAAAAATAAATGATAAAAATAGTATCACATAGATTCCATATAATACCCCAAATAAACTTACCTTATGATGGTATAGTTGGCACTGATATGCTAATCGCTTTTGGCTGCACAATCGACTACACTCATGAAACTTTGAAAATAGGTGGAAATGAAATAAAACTACATTTCAATGAACCTACTTACGTTATTCCTCCCAGATCCGAAACTGTCATAGAATGGTCGGTCTCCAACCCTGAAGTAAAAGAAGGACTCGTATTAGAGCAATATTATCATGAAGATTTACTAATCGCTAATTGCTTAGTCGCAGTCAAAGAAAACAAAAGAATTAACCTATCAGTAATCAATACCTCTGAAACTCCTATAACCCTACAGTCAAATTTAGATATTTTACTAATTCCCTTAAGTTCTTTAACCAAACCTTTTGATCCAGTAAATACTCACACAGTCTGTCATTTAAAAAACACAAATTCTTATCTCCGAACACAAGAAGTATTAAACCTCCTTAGAGTCTCCCACCTCAATCCTGAAGAGGCAAACGCTCTTCACGATGTTTGCTCTGAATACTCGGACATATTCTTAATTCCTGGCGATAGACTTTCCCACACAGATTAAGCATAACATAAAAACTAGCGATCAAAATCCCATAAATGTAAAATCTTATCGGTTCCCAGAGGTACATAAACAAGAAGTTAAAAAACAAATTGATCAAATGCTCGACCAGGGAATCATAAAACATTCAGAGTCTCCATGGTCTTCACCAATTTGGATTGTCCCAAAAAAAATTGACGCATCCGGACAACAAAAATGGCGTATAGTTATCGACTATCGGAAACTAAACGACATCACTGTTGGTGACAGCTACCCTATACCGCAAATATCCGAAATTTTAGATCAGCTGGGACAGAGCAAATACTTCTCAACCCTTGATCTTGCGTCAGGATTTCACCAGATTTTGATCAATGAGGAAGACGCTCCTAAAACGGCCTTTAGTGTACCACAAGGACACTACCAGTTTACAAGGATGCCATTTGGTTTAAAAAACGCGCCTGCCACTTTCCAACGATTAATGAATACCGCTCTCACAGGCCTCCAAGGCATACGGTGTTTTGTTTACCTTGACGACATCGTCATATATTCTCATGATTTGAATTCTCACATTGATAACCTTTCGTCAGTATTCCAAAGGCTTCGAAATTACAATTTAAAACTCCAACCTGACAAGTGCGAGTTTCTCCGACGTGAAGTCACATATCTTGACCATCAAATAACCAAAGATGGTCTAAAACCTAACCCTGAGAAAGTAAAAGCGGTAACTCAATTTCCTACTCCCAAATCCCCGAAGGACATTAAGTCCTTCCTCGGTCTTGTATCCTATTATCGCCGTTTCATTGCCAACTTCTCAAAAATTGCTAAACCTTTAACTCAACTTCTAAAAAAGGATGTCCCCTTTCTATGGGAAAACCAACAACAAGTCGCCTTCGACGAACTCAAGCACAAACTTACCTCTGCTCCCATCCTCATTTATCCAGATTTTTCCATCCCTTTCGTCCTAACATGTGATGCCTCTAATTACGCTATCGGTGCTGTACTCAGTCAAGGTCCAATTGGCAAGGATAGGCCAATAGCCTTTGCCTCTCGGACCCTCAACAAAAGCGAATGTAACTACAATACCACTGAAAAAGAACTCCTTGCTATATTGTTCGGTTAAACCTTCGCCCATACCTCTATGGACGAAAATTCAAGATCATTACTGACCATAGACCACTAAAGTGGTTGTTCAATCATAAAGATCCTAGTAGCAAGTTACAAAGATGGCGCCTAAAACTAATGGAATACGAGTATGAGATCGAGTACCAGAAAGGAAAACTTAATGCCGCTGCTGACGCCCTATCCCGATATCCTGTAAACCCAGTTCAACCATCAGATTCTGATCCTATTCCATCTAATTCTAATCAAAATGAAGATAATTCCACACCTCAATTCAGCCCTCTTACTCTTGACGATCTTGATATCCAACTACCCCCTGATTCCTTAGACCTTGACGATAAACTACCTTCTGTAGACCTCTTGGAAAACGATGATTCACTACCAGGTATCGACGATCCTCCTACACCGACCACATCTAACAAATCCCCAGATCCCATACCAAATCCTTCTCGTGACGATAATTATAGCAAATTTTTAAAAACAATGAGCAACAAAGACTTTAACAATAACGCTAACATCCCAGAACATAACGAAAGCATCCTGAAAACTAACTGCAAGATCATTGTCATACCTACCTCCATCGATCTCGATGACTCCAACCCTCACGTAGAAGAAATTCTAAGTAACCTCGAAAACCCTAAAGAACTCTTAGATAGGGAAAGAACTCTTTACTCCTTCATCTCATTCGATCACAAGGGAAAAACAATATATTTCCTATTCACCAAAGTATACAACTTTCATAATAGTTCTTATGAAGACATTTATAAAAGCCTACTAAATCTTCGATGCGATATATTACGTAATTCCACTGATCCCAATGTAAATTTAGCCATTACTGATTTCCAAAATCCTTTTGACAAACACATCTGGATGAAAATATACAACATGTTCTGCTATATCTTTAACAATACTCAAATATCAGTTTATATTTATCACAATACTATAATTTACCCTACACCCTCCGAGATACCTAGAATACTCCGCGAAAACCACGACATTCCAATTGCCGGACATTTAGGATCTACGCGAATGTATAATCGAATAAAAGAGAGGTATTTCTGGAAAAATATGCGAACAGATATCGAAACATACGTAAAGAATTGCTCCCAATGCCAAAGTAATAAAGCCCTAAGACAAATTAATAAATCACCTATGCAAATAACTACCACTTCCACCAAGCCATTTGAACGAATCAGCCTCGACCTTGTAGGACCCCTTCCAGAAGCTGGACTTAATAAACTCAAATTTATTGTTACGTTGCAGGACGATCTCACCAAATATTCCCTCGCTTACCCTATCGCTAATGCGACTGCAGAAGAGACATTTGAATGTCTAGTGCACTTTATTTCTGTTTTCGGCATCCCAAAGTCTATTTTAACCGATCAAAGCACAAACTTCACCGCAGACCTATTTAAAAGAACCTGCGTATTCATATTCTAAATCTGCGACTTGTCCTTGATAAATCCAAACAAGTATGTAATGATGGCAAAGTCTTTGATCGTTTAGAATGTACTAATATCTTTGAACCGTTGAACACCCGTTATAATGATATAGCCCATGACAACGAAGCCATCTTTCACCTTACGTCTCGCCAGTCGAGAAGGTCTGCACTTCTAGGATTCGTAGGCACTGTATCAAAAAAGTTGTTTAGCACAATGGATGAAGACGATGCCATCCGATACGACAACGCCATCACAGAGGTAGAAATAGACCAAAAGAAATTAGCCCTCCTGATGAAGGAAAATATATTAGTCACTACTTCTTCGCTCAGATCTTTTAACGAAACTCTGTATAAAATTAAACTAAATGAAAACCACCTGAAAAATGCAATTGATGGACTGTCCCAAGACATCCTAAATCTGAATTAAGCTTCAAGAGAACTAGGTATTAGATCTCGCATGCTGGAATTAACTTCCATGATAGAAAATAGTCTCCTAGCCTTGTCCTTCAAAGTTGAGGACATAATTAATGCTATCATGTTTAGCAAATCTAATATCCTGTATCCTACTATCCTAACACTTAAAGAACTTTACATCGAATTGGTCGAAAACTACAGATTCTTACCCGAATCTAAACAACTCCCAGTTCCTTTAAATCTCGATAACATGCACACTATTTTAAATGTATCAGAAATATCTAGTCACTTTAATAAAGAAAAAGTAGTGTTTGCAGTAAAAATCCCTCTTATTAACCCTATACACTTAAACATATATCATAACTTACCTTCACTGGTCCCTCATGACAAAAATAATCCAGAGTCATATTCGACCATCATTCCATCCTCCAAATATAAGCAGAGATAGACCAATGTATTGTAAGTTAGATAACCTAGATTATTGTAGAGTAATAAAAAATGATCATTACCTTTGTCAAATACCATTACTGTATTCCTCTTCCGCGACGCCCTCCTGTGAAACCGAAATTATTACAAAAGTACTTACCTCAATCCCTTTGATTTGTGAAACCAAATTTATTCATGTTCACGTTAGCATCTGGCAGCCACTACGCTTTAATAGATGGTTATTTGTAATGTCTGAAAAAAACTAAAATAAGTATTGAATGTAATAACTCCCAAGCTACTGAAATAGAATTTAGTGGAAATGGTATATTGTACTTACCTCCTGAATGTGTCGCCTACTGTAAAGACACTCGTTTAACACCACGTGAAAATCGTGAAATTCAACTGAAAACTATTGTACCTAATTTTAATATTTTAAATGATTCCTGTTGTAATATTGTAGCGTATAATAACATTGTATCAAATTTACCTGTAATTAATCTTAAGAATGTTAACTTAGATTCCTTAGCTTATGATGATCCTGAAATCCTGAAAAGCCTTAACAGTATAATTGAAAAACCACATATTGTTTTATATCAAAAATATTATTCAGGTATCACAATTGTAATTATAATTTTTATTATGTGCTTTATTATTTATAAGATGTATAAAACTGGCATACACAAGAAAATAATGAGATCTAGAGAAAATAAAACTCCTGAAAATAAGGACACTGAATTAGATGACATTAACCCCTCAAACACTAACACGGGACCTTCTCTTCGAATCGGCTGATTTATATTTCATTTATTTTACCATAAACTCTACTTTTAAGGGTGTAGTTTACTCTAAATCGGGGGGCTGTTACGGTTTCCCAATGCTAGGGAAAACCCTTAATCATGGGTAATAACTGATTACATAGATTTCCTCTAAATAGTCTTGTCATCATTTAAAGGCACCTCTGTTTCCCGCTCTCGGGAACGAGTGAGTCTCTGCCCGACCGCTGAATCCCTAACACCTCTGTATCATCGCGCGTCTGCCAGTTTCGACTCCGGGTCAATTAAAATTTGTAACCAATTCTATTTCTAAATAATACTATTTCCGTTGTGTAATAAAAGTGTTTTTTTAAAACCTAGTTTACGAGGTCCCGTATAACAGTTCGAAGAGTTAGAGAAATTGGGAAACATGTTGTGCGAGTCACAAATCGAGTAAGCCAAAGAAAGGCCACAAATTTGATTTAGATCTGTTGTTATGGCATCAACATAGTAATCACTCTAAAACCAAAATATGCTATGTGACATTCATAAGTACATCTAAATCGGTCGAGCCGTCTCGGGGAAAAATTCGCTACAACGAGTGTAAAAATGTTTATTGCAGCGCCCTCTGGCAAGCTTACACCATAACACCAATTTGAGAACCATCGCCGTTGAATTACAAACCCTGTAAAGAATCCAGTTCATCCCCAGAAAACAAAAGTTTGCGCGTTTACCGCTAAAAAGAACCCCTTGTCGTATCTCCTCAGTTTCAAGGTACTCCCCTTGTTGCTTCAGCCACTATCGGAATCCTCGACGTCGACATATCGAGTGACGTGCAGCTTCGTGGTCACTTGGAAGAGAAAGCTAAATTGGCCTCTTAAATGCTTAGCGTGCTCAGCAGCGCGGGATAGTATTTCATGCCGACACACTGCCTGCAACTTTACAAGGCACAGGTTCGGCCTCACATGGAATACTGTTCCCGTCTTTGGGCTGGGGCTCCCCAGTGCCAGCTCCTTCCATTTGATCGCATCCAGCGCAGAGCGGTTTGAGTCGTCGGCGACCGAGCTCTTTCTGATCGGCTTGACTCACTGGCACTGCGAAGTGATGTTGCATCTCTTTGCGTATTTTATCACATCTACCATGGGGAGTGCTCTGAGGAATTGTTCAGACTAATTCTAGCTGCTCAATTTCACCATTGCACATCGCGACAAAACTCGCGATACCATCCATACCATCTGGAAGATTGGCGGTCCACCATTGTGCGATTTAAAAAAAAAAGAGGTTTTTTTCCTTGCACAACTTCCTTGTGGAATCGACTACCACCTGCGATTTTTCCAGACCGATACAACTTAGGCACCTTCAAGAAAAGAGCCTACTCCTATTTAAAAGGCCGGCAACGCACCTGAAATTCCCCTGGTGTTGCAGTTGTTCATGGGCGGCGGTAGTCACTTACCATCAGGTGAGCCGCATGCTCGTTTGCCCCCATCCTATAAAAAAACCGCACCTAAATCGGCCAAACCGTTTAGCAAATAAATGGGAACATTGGTTTGCACAAATATATTTATTGCAGCGCTCTCTGGCAAGTTAACACCATTTATCTAAGAACCATCGAATATGAATCACACACCCTTTACAGAAAACTGAATCTAAATGAGTTAAACAGTTTTAGAGATAAATGGGAACATTCGTTTGCACAAATATGTTTATTGCAGTGCCTCCTGACGAGTTAAAACAGATTGGAGATAAATGGTAACATGCGTATACACACAAACAGATAAACAAACTACCTCTTACCCTAAACACATACAATACACCTTGTCCGTTCCGTCGGGGGTAAAAAAAAACTGTGCAAGAAAAACAAAATCATTGAAAAGTTTAAGTTTGAGCAAAAAAAGTTGAACCGTTGATTATTTATTTATTTTAACTATGTTTGTAGAAAGGTCAATATTAAAATGTAGTAGTTTAAATGGAAAGCTTTAATTCCACTTCTGATGTAGAAATGTATTATAATGTACAGAGTCACATGAAAATGCTTTAGAATGAATGGAATCACTTTTATTTAATATAGTACTACTACCACTGGTTCGAATAAAACCCCTGTCCTGGGAAGAACCAGCAAGAAATCCAGCGGGACCTTTCATTTAAATAAAGTTAATTTACAATGAACCATTTTATACAATTATGAAATACAGAGATTGCATTGATACGAACAGAGCTAATCTTCTATATACCGGGTGTTTGTGAAACGCTCCCGAAAACGAAGACAGACGATAGTACTAAGGATACCTTTGAGATCACAAATAAATTCGATCCCGAGGAAAAAAACATCTTTTCACAACGTTTTATTAACTTTATTCACGCTCCATCATGTTAGTACAACTAAATGAAACGATAATTTCATAAAAATAATCATGAAAATACTTAAACATAAAATCAGGGTAAAAAGTTTGTATGGAAGTCCGTCATTTTTATAGCTAGAAGCCTGAAACTTTGTTTTTGGTTAAATATTACAAATAAACAATTACGTTTCCTAGGGTTTTTGAAAATTCAACTTCTAAGGGGGTGAAAAAGGGGTTGAAATTTTGTATGGGGAAACAAGATTAGTTAAACTATTTTATTCGAAACTTCACAGGAGTACTCCTATCAATAAATGAGTAAACAAGTGTTTCAGGCTCTTTCAGAATTCAACCCCTAAAAGGTGGAAAAGGGCTGACAAATTCTGAAAATCAACATGGGTATCGTTTATATGGTTTATAGGGTCGCTGATTACGAAAACAACAACTATTTCAAAATTCAACGTAGCAGACGGGAAATACCTACCATCAACCCCTGTGGGGGTGCGATGTGGTTGAAATGTCAATATGGGTGTCGTTTTATGGTTTTTTGTTACGTTAATTACGAAAATGGCATCGATTATTGTTTGAAACCAACATGGATGGAAGGATGGATGGATGTATGTTTGTATGTAAAAATCATCATGTGTTGGGTGACTTGGGTGTCATTTTTAAGGTTTTTGGGTCGTAAATAACGTAAATGATATTGATAAATATTTTAAACTTAATTAATAAAATAGAATAGAATATACTTTTATTGCACAAAAACATAAAACAAAATAGACAAGAAGATTTGTACAAAAAATTTGCACAAACCTGAACAAAAAAATACTAAATTAAAAATTAAAAAACAATGAAAATAAACAACCAAACCAAGTATATTTTTTTAAAAATTAATAAAATGGCAAAACCAAAAGAAATACAAAGGTACCTACCTATTTTGTATTGATCTTCAAGTTCCAATCTCTACAAATAGATGGCGTTGGTATCGTTTTAGAACGCGGTTACGTTGTGTTTTTTCGAACGAATATAATGTGAATGGTGAATGAGCGCTTCAACCTGTACCACATACGGTACCTATTCACTCTTAACGGATATTT
Organism: Parnassius orleans; assembly: GCA_029286625.1. Classification (NCBI taxonomy): domain Eukaryota; kingdom Metazoa; phylum Arthropoda; class Insecta; order Lepidoptera; family Papilionidae; genus Parnassius; species Parnassius orleans. The sequence continues at coordinate 490,761 of JAGSMP010000235.1, read as the reverse complement.
GACTGGACTTCGACTTTGTTTGCTTGCTTACGGTTTAAGATTTGCTTCGTGTTTCGGATTAGTTGCTTGATTTTGTCTTTCTTTTACAACCACTGTTCAAACTTGGAATTCGATTTGCTTTGTGATTAGGTATTGTTGATAGAAGTATTTTTTCTCACTGAAAAAATGACTACAGACACTCTTAATATTAAAGGAAAAATGGAAGAACTTACTTTCATCCCCATTATAGGTGACGGCGCCTGTTTGTTTCGTGCTTTTTCATTTTTAATGTACGGAACCCAAAGAATGCGATGGTGGTGCGTTCATAAATTGTTAAATTTGTGGTAAATGATTAGCCTAGATTTTCAGTTATGAACCACGACAGAAATGGCAATAATTATTCAACAGCAAATGAATATTCAACCGATATGTTAAAAAATGAAACTTACGGTGGACTTTGTGAATTGGTAGCTGTAGGATTAATATTTCCGTTTCGGTTTGAAGTATATCGAAACGGTCTGCTATACACAGAGTCCGGAACAGATATCTGTCCAGTAAGGCGATTACGATTTAGCCATGATTTATCTAATGGACATTTGACGCCTATCTGCCTATTGTTGCGAAGAAAATTACACAGCGTCGCTTGGAGTTACCTGTCGAAGAGCGTGATCCTTTTTCAGAGCTTGACCATTTAACTGTTACACCTTTTGTAAACAGTGAAATATCATCTCCAACCAGTGGAACAGATCAAGCTGTATCGTCGACATTAAAATATGAAAAAATGAAAAATGAACGAAGGTCGAGATTTACTAATTACACAAGAAAAAGCCAATTAAAAAGTGCACAAGAAAGTTATAGGCAGAACAAGCAAGATTCAAATCGTAAAGCTGTGTCCGCTTATCAGAAAAAAGATGGCGATGTACACAGGCAAGCTGTTGCAAATTACCAAACTGCGAATCCACAAGTGCATAGAGCAATTCAGTCACGGTATGAGGAAAACATTAAACTGCGTTTATGGAAAAATAAGGTCCATTCCGCTATGGAGTATAACCCTGATATTGCTTTATAGAACTGACAGCAGTGTAGCCTTGGGTTCTATGACATATTTTGTAGTTTACTAGCTTTTGCCCGCGACATCCAGGTATAATTGTGGCTTGTACCAGCAGACTCTTTTTCACACATGGGCGCGATATAACCGAATTCCACGCGGGCGAAGTCGCGGACAAAAGCTAGTCAACTATAAATTGTACTAAGACTAATTTTGTAGTTGAGAATAATAATTAATTCGTTTGCATGAATTAATTATCCAATGTGCCAAGGATGAGCTAGTAGCGGAATACCACAAGTGCGTAGTGCCACTCCAGAGCCAAAACTCCCTTAAAGGCGGCTGCTCCGTCCGTTTTATACAAGAAAAACAAGGCGCCACTGCAGGTGTTGGTGCGATTCACGTGTTGTTTACAAGAATTCTGGTTAACCACAGAGGCGCCGCCACACCTGCAACGGCGCAGGCGCCATCATGTTCTTTAGTATAGCATCTACATAGTAGCGTAGAACACACAAAAATCCTTAATTACTGCAACATTAATTCATGCTAATGAATTTCATAAGAGCCAACTCAGGATGCCAAGAAGATCTTGTGGCTTCCGCAAATGGCAAAATAATGTCTTATATCAAATTATTATAAGTCAGGACAACATTATCTTGTATACCTCGTACGGCCATGATTTGGATGTTACACATTAAAATATTTTTTTAAATAAACAGTTTTATAACTATGATGACTCCGTGGCGCAGTGGCTTAGCATTGAGATGCAGTGCTGAGGACCGCGGGTTGGATCCCACACGGAACAAGTATTTGTATGGCCCACAAATAATTGTTCCGGGTCTGGATGTTTTTTCTTGTGCAATTTTTGTATGTAAAGTGCCACCACGAAACAGGAGGAAATACTAATGTTTAAAAATTAAAATTATGTGTACTTGTTTATCAAATTCTAAGCGTTTGACTAGAAAAATTTTATTAAAAAAAGCCGCCTTTGGCTTTCATACGGGGCCTTTAACTTTTAACTACGAATCTATAGATTTACGCACTGTCTTCATAGGGAATTTGGCCACTGCTAATTTATTTATTTAAACTTTATTGTACCTCACATCAGTACAGGATCAAAAGGCGAAAGACTTAATGATAAAAGCATTCTCTGCTAGTTACCCCTAGGAAAGATATATATACATATTTGTGTGTGTGTGTGTGTGTGTGTGTGTGTGTGTGTGTGTGTGTGTGTGTGTGTGTGTGTGTGTGTGTGTGTGTGTGTGTGTGTGTGCGTGCTCAAAACTCACCTAGTGTGAATCAATCACTATAATTTTGTTTTTTTTTAAAGCCCTGCTCTGTAATGTAGTAATTTAACAATTGCGGTGAAAAGTATTGTATGAAATTGCGACAAACAGGCCGAAGTTTATTGCATAGTACATGCATTTCAAATTTGAATTCTGAAAGAAAAAAAAATCTTTTAAATTTTTGCAATAAGAAGGCTTAGTAAGAATAGGTAAGCCGTAAGCTTGACTGGGAAAAACCACGCTCTGTAGTACTTTGGAGTTAGTTTTTTGTTACTAAAGATTCTTTATACTGGCGTTATTATGTTTTGACATAATTATTATTCACGCGTAATATATGTTACAACATGAGTGTGTAAATTCGAATATGTCTCACCAACAACGCTCGAATGGTTGCCACTCACGCTAAGCAAAGCTTATAATAATTCGTGCAGCAAAGCGATAGCGATGAGTAACGGAGCTCTTGCTTAGTTCCCAATAATTTCCTCATGCTGACATCGTTGCAAATAACCAATTTTCTGGACTTATATTTAATGTTACTTTTAATTTTATGATATTGACATTGATATTTCAATACTTAACTTTTTAATACGAACATGTCTGTCATATAGTCTAAGGATAGCTTCATTCAAAAACGTTTTGTTAGTGTAAGTAAATTTAAAATAATATATACGAGTAGTATCATAGGAATATAAATGATTTTTATAGACAACGTGTTTCTATAAAATAGTGTAGCACAAACTGATACTAATCCCATTTTAGTTAACGTCATTAGTCGTGATTTTATATTTAACAAAGTGCTAGACTAACTGCCAGCAATTGATTTTTATATATAGAATATAGATTAATGTTAAAAAAACGTCCCGCTGGATTGCTTGCTGGATTTCCGAACCAATGGTAAAAGCATAAACGATTTTAATAAGTATTCTTGTAGTCTATATTTTTAATTAAAATTATTCTATTCTATTCTATTTTATTCTATTCTAATACACTGCTTATTGTAATAGTTAATTTTTCGAACAATCTAAAACAATTAATAGTTAAAATACAAATCAATTGAATGTTCAAATGTTAGTTCATTCGTAAGCAGAAAGCAATAGCTACGTGTATTTTCAGTCAAATTCTGCTTACAATCCAATAAAATTTCACAAGATTAACATGTTCAATTCAAGACCTTACCTTAAATTGTTACATCGACTTTGCTCGGTAAGCTACCTACATTAGTATTATTTAAGGAATGTGTTGATATTTGACTTAATCGTTAGATAAAATATAATAAACTTTTTTATCTGTAATATATGCCGTTCGGTGGCTACGTTGAAGAATCCATCTTCACTTTCCATCGTGGTGTCCTAAGAGGCAACCATAGAAAATGCTAGTAAGATCTCATGGCTTTTAACGTAACTAAATGATTTGGTAGTAATATACCAAATGATTTGATCCAAATCCTTCCTATTATGGACAACGACCATATCCAGCAGTAGACTATGACTGACTGATAATGTATGTCCCACGCCCCCCTCAATCATTGTGATTGGCAGGAGTGAATATAGTTTATTTTTGTATTATTTCAAGTAAATAATTATAACTTAACCCATGATGTAATGCAGCAGTGATGTCCACAGTAGAACCAAAGTAACCGACATAGTCTAACGGTTAGCTGAAGTGACAATGAGCTGAAAATAAAGCTCGAAATACAGACAGCCGCTGGAAAAGAAAGTTTCTCGTGTGACAGCCTCGTACTGGTTAGTGGAATTTAGGTCAGTCTCCACTAATTTGAGTTTTGAACTGGAACCCGGATCTGGATCTCAAGACTATGTTTTGTGGCTTTCTTTGTGGGAGCCTATGTTCGCAGTGGATTTGTAATGGGTTATGATAATGATGACACGCAACATTTTTTGCAGGATCTTATTGTAATATTCATACCGCTATCTATGAGACACTATGAGGTCTTTCTGACACTTCCTATACTCGAACTTTAACATAGGCCTCCCCATAGATTACCTCATAGAGGGATATTTGCCATATTTGCCATGGTGTGCTGGGTGGACAGGTGGTTTGGAAATCGCAGTTTATTATTTTTAGTTGTTATTAGGAAGACGTTACTGACCATTAAATGGTTTGTTTCCCTGCGCGAGGCAATGACGTAATAAGAAAAAATTCTATTGTCTACAGGTCTGGGATAACATCCCCTCAAGCGTTAATTATATTATTTATTGCTACCAAGATATTTGTGATTTGTATAAAATTAAAGTAGAGTAAAGTTACAGCCTATATACGTATACGTACCACTGCTAGGCACAGGCCTCTCATTTCTGAAAGGGTTTTAGGGCAAGGAAATATCCGCCGCGGTGCTCCAATGCGTGTTGGCGAACTTCACATGTCTTCGAAATTTTTTTTCTTATTTCTTGGACATACAGGTTACCTCACGATGTTTTCCTTTAATTCAGATAACGTGGTAAATCAGCACTTAAAATTGCCGGCGGAGATTGAAGCCGGGTTGCCCGCGTACTGTAAAATTTACAGCGAGCGCTTAGCCCCTAAGCTAACACGGCTCTCTTGAGCTACCACGGCTATTATGATTTGTATAATGAATACATATTATAGTCAAATAATAAATAACAAAACTTACATTTTGTTACATTAAATTACATTGTTGAGAAAGCTACGCTCGAATGTTGTGGAATATGTATGCCTAAGCCAAAATGCCCAAATAAGTAAGTCCACCTTCGACCAGAAAATCTAGAGGCGAATCTAGGAATATTTCAACAAATCTTCTTGTCAGATATAAGAATAAAAGAGAAAAGGAAGAAGAAAAAGTAGCTTTCTTCTTCTTCGTTGGCTCTTAAAAATCCAATACTGGACTGGACCACTCCCATTGTGCCTATAACGCCACTCTTGGCAGGCTTGACGATCGCAGTACCATACGTTTCACACAAATCATGAACATGACGCTGCTTGTCGTCGCTGGTTATACTGCCATCCAACGGAAGCTATTAGATCTTTTTAGCATTTCTCATAGTTGGCTCTTACGACATCCACAGATCGAAATGGTGCTATGGATTATTTTTCATGCAAGCTTATTAAAATAAACTTCTACCATCTGTGTTATGTTATGTAGTAAGTAACCAGTGATATAAGAAACATTAACGTGGTAGACTGTAATGTAGGGTGTAGACAGAATTGTCAGTGGGCCGGCCATATACTCTAGCTCGTACTAGTAGTGATATAAAAATGGTTATCAATTAGAATTATTGGCAATCTATATTTGACGAAACTTATTCAAATCTGTTTTATTCTTAAAACTTAAACAGTGAAACGAGTTTGTAAAACTAGGTATAACTCAAAGTAAGAAATTATTTACAATTTAAATTTTAAATGTAATTCGTCTATTATTACACGCTGAATGCTACAAAAATTTTGGAGTGGACCGTAGCATAGCTTTTTTATCCATGACTTCGATGCAATTTTTTTATTGGTACCTACCGCCTCTGAAAATAATATACCGACAAAGGAGAATGCCTATTAATGTATGGAATCTCGTACCATGTTGCATCAAAATCAAACTTTGTTTTTTATAGACTACACTGATCATTTAACTGCTACAAAAGTTTTTTTTTTAAACCCGGGTTATGGAGTTATTTTATAAAATCGACAATAACCTAAAAACTAGGTTTTTTTTCGACGCTACCTACGACCTATTTCAAATAGACACGTTAAACACGGACGAATATTATCGCTCTAAAAACAGTGTAATCCACTAATATTAGTAAGAATTACGAGTCATAGCAACATATAGCCGCGCCACAGGATGCGTGACTAAAACTCTGAGATTTGCACGACCTTTATACATATTGCGAATACTGTGAACGGGAGACTCAGATAACTATAAACCATAGACTTAGGATATACTAGCGTATAGACCAACATAGTGTGCAAGGGAGAAAAAAATTCCTTATGGCAAAAATGCAAGATAGAAAAGGATACCAAATCTCATGACTCTGTAACCGATTTTGAATGACAGGTCGGCACAATTCGGCACGCAAGAAATAGCTCCGAGATATTTTGTAATTTTTTAAAGTATAATAGTGGTTATTTTTAGTAAGTAACTTTTTTCCAAAATGGTTAATTGTTCCGTGAGTGACTGTGCTATTAATAATAGAAATAATCCTGATAATTTCACATATCACAGATAAATTCTCAAGACGTCGTCAATGTTACGACGCGTTTATTTTTGATTAGAATTTATGTTACATACTGTTTAAAATATAGAATATATTCAATTATTTTGTAAATTTTGATATTTTGCAAAGAAAAAAGTCACGTTGTTGATAATTTGCATGAATTTGGTAAATACATTTTTATACAAAATATTTTACATGTACGCTAGGGATTGACTCAACTATATCAAAATTAATGTCGATATTTATCTTGAATGTTTATAATGAGTCGATAGACTTGCCTACACAACAAGAAAATAAATACTCGGTTTGCTTTCTAAAATGTAATTTTATTTTGCCGTTTTTCAAACAGATTCCCTACGGATTCTATAATTAGAAAAAGTGGTTAAGGTTCATTGGACGGGTTGGTTGGAATGCAAAGAAGAACTCAACAATTTTCAGCAAACATTTTCTTGAGAAGTATAAAAGAAAAAGTAGAATAAAAACAATTTTATTAAAAGGAGTCATTTCTACATTATTTGTACTAGTAAGTAAAATATTACAGTATAGTAAATACTCACTACGGTCAATGCCCGATTCATGCTTGATGGCCGACGACATTGTCGCGAGGGCTTAAATAGCGTGGTTCATCCCCTACAGCGTTAGTCGTATAGAAGAGGAACTCGTGGTTAAGTAATAGCTGCGCAGATCAATAGATCTGCGAAATTAAGTTGCACTTGCCGCGGTCAGTCCATGAATGAGTGACCATTTTCTTAACATACCGAGATTGAGAGAATAGAGAGTGCATCTGTATCCTCAGACACTTAGTGCACTTTACTGTGTTAAGATCATTATGTTTTAAAATTCATGCAGCTAAAATGATAATAAGTTTATTATTACTTTATACTTTTCAGGACAGATGAAAGAATATAAACATGAAGCATGATGAAGCCTCATAAACATATTGGCCTTTAAACAGAGCAATCTTATTTAACTGATTCCTACAAGTTTCCTTCCTTAAATTATTAAGTTTACATTCATACTTAAGCCGAATGTGAAAATAAACTTCTATAATCTATTTAATTATTAATTATTAAATGTTTGTAATTATCACAAGTAATACTTATATGAAAAATAAAGCAGCCATTATGTACTCTGTGTCCCTGTTTTTGATTCCCCATCAAAACATTTTATAAAATATATAAAATATAAATAGGTATATGCTTAGTTATGTATCTACCTATTTATATTAACAATATGTTAAAAATAAATTCTGGGAAACTGCCCACGGCAGTAAATATTTTTCCAAAGATCATAGCTCGAAAATACAACATTCTGATCTGATTATTGGGGAGTTTTTTAAGTTTTCGGTAAAGTCACCTGGGATTTTATACATTTGAATTAAAATCCAACAAAAGGCAGGTAGGTTCAGCTTATTCCCAGGAACATGTTATATGAATATTTTTTAATTATTTTAGAACTATCATAGTAAAATTCAGTTAATTTTTGAAGTTATTCAACTTCATGCACTAAACAATTTTTTATAATCTTTTTACCGCTTCCTTAACAATCATTTTCGATAGTCCTTTCAAGTAAAATATACATCACTAGCTAACGCACACAATGACAAATTAAAATTGGTCACGCGTTTTCGGGCTGTCAGGTGGTCTATACGCCAGTATATTCTAAGTCTATGCGTTTATATTAGGCATGTCGATTCATTTAAAAAATGATCGATTTCTGATTCGATTCAAACATAGTAGAATCGATTTTCGATTAAATCGAGTATTAAGTGATCGATTTTCGATTAATCACGACATTTTCCAACATGCCTAATATAGACACAGAACATTATTGATGATAATTTACTAAATACAACTAATTGGATAGAAATATTATTAAATTAATGAACATTACATCACGCCTGTATTTCCCCAATGAACAGACAGAAGTGTGTAGTTCTCCTACTAATCATTATCATTAAATTAATATACATAATATCACACCTGTATTTCCCTGAAGGAGTAGGCAGAGGTGTGTAATACTCCTACTAGTCATTATCATTAAATTAATAAACATAACATCACGCCTGTATTTCTCCGAAGGAGTAGGCAGAGGTGTGTAGTACTCCCGCTAGTCCTCAGTTATGTTATACGTCCCATGTAATAGGGGTTGAGCCTTTTGCCATACACCGGGCACAAATCCAAACTCCGTGCTACTACTGGGAATTTCAATAGTGTAAACTGCAACGTACACTTCTCGATAAATCGGTTTCAATCTAATCACTCACTATTAATCAAATTGAAATGAATGCTACACCAATACAATAGGTAATGTTTATTTCGTAACAATTTACTCGCAATATATTTTTATTAAATATTATTTTTATTTAGATTTTTGGCTTGGATGCCTGTCTTTTAAGCTACGTCTTCATTTATCTCAATATCAAATAATAATAATCCTTTATAGTAAACTGCTTCACAACATGATGATGTGCCACATCGCGTAGTTTTTAGGAGATTTTGACAGCAATTTGAGCCAGCAGACAGTTGACAATTGAATCTCAAGGTGCCTAAGCAGACAGATGCCTTATTTTGAGATTCACATCACCATCGAAGCACTTGTTGCTCCGTTATCGCTAATAGTTCACATGCGCAGACATTTAATATGCAAATTCGAACCACTTTAACATAACAAAATCCACTCCAAGCCATTATTTAAACAAAAATACAGAAACAGCAATCAGCCGGTCAAGTTTCCGCCAAAACTCCTTTGATAGATAAAGTAAATTCACAGCACATAAGGTTAGATGCTGTAATCCACGGGTTAGATTAGAAATAACAATGACTTGTTTTTATTAGTAAGTAGCGTAAGTAACGACGACTTTGGATGCGTTCATAAATATTTATTTTATGTGTTCAAATTATCCACCAAAAACGACCGGTTGTTTTTGCGTCCGACTACAGCAAAAAAATTAAAAACCAATATATTGCAGCCAGTTTAGGTACTTGATTGTAAGTTCTTGAATCATAACGATTCGCGAGGTTTTTGAATCGATTCATCGAATCGATGTTATGTCCCACATCGATCTGAAAATCGATTATAGTACCCTAAATAATCGGCTTTTCGAATAATCGATTTCAAATCGACATGCCTAGTTTATAGTTTATAGCATAGACTTAGAATATACTGGCGTATAGACCACCTGACAGCCCGAAAACGCGTGACCAATTTTAATTTGTCATTGTGTGCGTTAGCTAGTGATGTATATTTTACTTAAAAGGACTATCGAAAATGATTGTTAAGGAAGCGGTAAAAAGATTATAAAAAATTGTTTAGTGCATGAAGTTGAATAACTTCAAAAATTAACTGAATTTTACTATGATAGTTCTAAAATAATTAAAAATATTCATATAACATGTTCCTGGGAATAAGCTGAACCTACCTGCCTTTTGTTGGATTTAATTCAAATGTATAAAATCCCAGGTGACTTTACCGAAAACTAAAAACTCCCCAATAATCAGATCAGAATGTTGTATTTTCGAGCTATGATCTTTGGAGAAAATATTTACTGCCGTGGCAGTTTCCGGAATTTATTTTTAATATATTGTTAATATAAATAGGTAGATACATAACTAAGCATATACCTATTTATATTTTATATATTTTATAAAATGTTTTGATGGGGAAACAAAAACGGGGACACGGAGTACATAATGGCTGCTTTATTTTTCATATAAGTATTACTTGTGATAATTACAAACATTTAATAATTAATAATTAAATAGATTATAGAAGTTTATTTTCACATTCGGCTTAAGTATGAATGTAAACTTAATAATTTAAGGAAGGAAACTTGTAGGAATCAGTTAAATAAGATTGCTCTGTTTAAAGGCCAATATGTTTATGAGGCTTCATCATGCTTCATGTTTATATTCTTTCATCTGTCCCTGAAAAGTATAAAGTAATAATAAACTTATTATCATTTTAGCTGCATGAATTTTAAAACATAATGATCTTAACACAGTAAAGTGCACTAAGTGTCTGAGGATACAGATGCACTCTATTCTCTCAATCTCGGTATGTTAAGAAAATGGTCACCATTCATGGACTGACCGCGGCAAGTGCAACAATTTCGCAGATCTATTGATCTGCGCAGCTATTACTTAACCACGAGTTCCTCTTCTATACGACTAACGCTGTAGGATGAACCACGCTATTTAAGCCCTCGCGACAATGTCGTCGGCCATCGCATGAATCGGGCATTGACCGTAGTGAGTATTTACTATACTGTAATATTTTACTTACTAGTACAAATAATGTAGAAATGACTCCTTTTAATAAAATTGTTTTTATTCTACTTTTTCTTTTATACTTCTCAAGAAAATGTTTGCTGAAAATTGTTGAGTTCTTCTTTGCATTCCAACCAACCCGTCCAATGAACCTTAACCACTTTTTCTAATTATAGAATCCGTAGGGAATCTGTTTGAAAAACGGCAAAATAAAATTACATTTTAGAAAGCAAACCGAGTATTTATTTTCTTGTTGTGTAGGCAAGTCTATCGACTCATTATAAACATTCAAGATAAATATCGACATTAATTTTGATATAGTTGAGTCAATCCTAGCGTACATGTAAAATATTTTGTATAAAATGTATTTACCAAATTCATGCAAATTATCAACAACGTGACTTTTTCTTTGCAAAATATCAAAATTTACAAAATAATTGAATATATTCTATATTTTAAACAGTATGTAACATAAATTTAATCAAAATAAACGCGTCATAACATTGACGACGTCTTGAGAATTTACTGTGATATGTGAAATTATCAGGATTATTTCTATTATTAACAGCACAGTCACTCACGAAACAATTAACCATTTTGGAAAAAGTTACTTACTAAAATAACCACTATTATACTTTAAAAATTACAAAATATCTCGGAGCTATTTTTGTGCGCCGAATTGTGCCGACCTGTCATTCAAAATCGGTTACAGAGTCATGAGATTTGGTATCCTTTTCTATCTTGCATTTTTGCCATAAGGAATTTTTTTCTCCCTTGCACACTATGTTGGTCTATACGCTAGTATATCCTAAGTCTATGTATAAACGTCATTTATAGGGAGTAAAACCATAGACATAGAGCATAGACTGAGCCTTCCCTAGCCAAATGTCAAATAAAATTGACTATACCCAATATCCATACTTTTAAACTTAAAAGTAAATTCCCTATTCAAAAATCAAATCCGGCGACGCGTAATGTCGTAAAAGATTATGAAACTAATTACTATAAAATTTTAGTCTTGATGCGCGAGACTTTTTGGTACCACTTTTGATCATTCTCCTTTCTATGTGTATAAAATATGTCAAAATATATCAAATATTCCTTATCGCTTATTCCGTAAAACAGTGTTTACCGTTACAGCCTATCACAAGTCCACTGCTGAACATAGGCCTCCTCCATGTATTGCCTCATTGGGGGGATATTTGCCATAGTTGCCACGCTCCACCCCACATTACACGGGCATACAAGTTATTTTGTATGACATACATATACCTACTCAATAGATTTAAATAAATAAATTTAAATTTATTCCAGACTATTATTGATGTGGCGTGAGCTGTCACAAACTTCCACTCTGCTCTTAAATTTTTTTTAATTAAAAATCTGTTCTTAAAGCATTGAGTCAACAGCTTTATCTTTATCTTTATCATAGCAATGGAACATAAAATGAAAATAGATATAGTAATATAGGTCTGGCGGGAGTAACAACCGACCTTAATCAAGAACTCTCCGAAATGAAACAATAGTGTTTTTTGTATTACCTGTTTCAGATTCAGGCGAACATTGTTTACGGAATGGAGGAAACGAAAGCGGGCTCCAATATTACTCACCCGTTTTCTGAGTCATTCATGAATGAAATTTTACCATAATTGAGTTACTTGAAATATTCGTTATTGTAGTTACCATATTCGTTTAAAACTAATTCTTGGAAAACTTAGTTCTCTTTCGCGTGCTGCGAAGAGTTTAAACTGATTTTAAAGTTTGAAAATTCAAAAAGCAATAATAGTTATATCGTTTTAGAAATAGTTTTCTTAATAATATGTAAAAGAGCTTTAATTGACAAATGAAAATAGCTGAGATTTCTCTTAAAATTTTTTGAATAAAAATTTTAAAACTCAAATTTATACTTACAATTTTTAAATTAATTGCTTGTGTTTAATCACCAGGCTTTATATAGTTCGACCTTTCTCGCTTGATTTCTCTGATATGAGTAATTTTCACTGCCTGGTAATGGCCGAAATATTTATCTAGATTTTATAATAATTCCGCATACAAAGCATGACGACAGAAATAGATATATCAAGAAAATCCTTAGTTCCGCCTCTGCATGCAGCCTTCAGTTGGTGACTTTTATGGGATGATAAAAAAGAATAACAATATTGAACTCTAGCTCCCACTAAACTAAGTCAAACATTATAATATGTTCAAAACTGGTTGGCGGCAAAAGAACTTTTAATGAAATATAATAACTTTAATTAATCTCAGGGGTATCATCAATTTCATAATCATACAGGTTGTTTGTTTAACATCACCGAGGTAAAATTAAAAGTTAGGGAAACTGTAATTTAATGCAGCGTGGTTTTAAGTTAAATTTGTTTTTGAGTATTTAAAAGGCTAATGAAAATAAAACTACCTTCTTCATGTGTTTTACATTTAATTATTTTTTATATTTACGTGAATACTATAAAATGACTGACAGTCAAAGGGACGTTGTAACGTCATAGTTGGGCTACCATCCAAAGCTAAGCTAAGCTTCCAAATAATAATTTTTGGTCTGATCTCACTGACGCATATACTCACGAGCCTTCAGCATTTTGAGGTCTTGCAGTGCTATGCTTGAGTTTGGATTTAATTTTGTTAATTATAGGATCCCAAGCAGATGGCCACCTGGCCATTTTCTCCGTTAAAGGTGAATGTTGAAAATGGAAGTTGGAAGTGGAAACTTCTTTAGTATCGTTGTTATTTGAAACTGGATGGAACGAAAAGAGACACTAAAAATAGACGAACTTATACATCTATAGGATTTAGCCTGCGAGATAATGAGAAAGAATACAGTGTAGTAAGCGACAGTAGCCTAATGGCAGGGTGCAGACCGCGAACTCAAAAGGTTGTGGGTTCGAATCCGCTCCGCCATTCGACTACTATCGTGAACCACTCCTAACACAAGCATTTTTTTATAAACTTTCCAATTGTGGTTAGAGGGAATTTCAGTAATGTTATTATCATTGCCAGTATTTTTTTTTAAATAGTGTTTCCTATTATTTCGGTCTCCTCTTTGTGCGGTGCTTTAAATATGGCTAATATAATTTTTAACTGTTACAATAAACAGTTAAAAATTTGCAAATTTATTAAATAAATAAAATTAACCATATTGAATAAAATTATCATATCCAATTCATTCATATCAATCCACGATTTCATAGCTTACCTATTTATATTCAATTATTCGCGTTTACGCCATCTAGCGACTATCTTATGTACTATTTTGAGCGTCAACCAATTTTGTTCGATAAAATGACTTTACATATTCGCTATGTGCGAAGTACATGGTGGGGGTATAGTAAAGCGATTGTATCGCTTGCCGTGGCAGAAATACGCAACAATCCGGGAAAGTAAAGTCAATTTGCAAAAATAACGGCATAAATAGTTTTAGTTGTTGTAATTCTATATATTTCCTACATTGGACTGGAAATTAATTCAAAGAAATAAATGGATAGATGTTATTAAAAGGAATAAGTAAGCGAAATAACCTTAAATTATGATCAATTTTATTTGCACTATATTTTATGTGATATTTATTATTGTCTTTATTATTTTAGTGTTGATGTGTCGCCATGGTATCCCAAACCTGACGACACAATTTGTAGTGAACATTTTATGGGAAACAAAATAACAGACGAGGAAGAAAGTCCGAGTTATGCTCCAGCGATATTCCCTAAAATATATCGAAAGAGAAAAGTTAATGATTCACAGGTCCTAGCTAGATATACACGCTTGACAAAACGAAAAACCACAAAAGTCTCAGATACCACATCAAGTCAAATAATAATTAAAGAAGGAAGTGAATTAAATCAAACTCAACCTCTTATGGTCGATCAAGGATGTAAAGTCAATATGTTTTTTGAATCGAAATTGAGAGATACAACTTTTTTTTTGTATTAGATTAATTTACAGTGATCAATGTGATGCTGAAATTAAAGTGGATATTGCAACAACATCAAGAATTGTCATGACAAATATTTCAAGAAAAAAAGATAAAAGCTGTTGCACTGACAAAAAATCGTATGAGGATCAATCTACCGAAACAAAAAGCCAAGAATTTGTTGGTATTTCATCAATAAAAATGATCAAGAACTCCTAGATCTTGCTGGTGTGTCATTTAGCAATTTTGAGTTTTTATTAACAACATTAACTATGAAAAAATTTACAGTTTCCACTAAAGACCGACTTCTAATTTTTTTGATAAAAATGAAAACTGGCTTGACATTTTCAGCTTTGAGTGTGTTATTTGGTGTACACAGAACCACAATCTCACGAATATTTCATTCGATCTTACAAAATCTAGCTTGTAAAACTGCTAATTTAATCCTTTGGCCGAATAGAGCCACCGTACAGGCAACAGTGCCCAAGTGTTTCAGTCCAGATTATATCAATACAAGAGTTATTATTGACTGTACTGAATTTCGAATTGAAATACCGACAGCAGTGGATTAGAATTCATGTTGAAAGAATTATGCAAAGACTAAGAATTTATCGGGTTCTTGATAAAATTTCTCATAATTTATTCCACTGTATAGATGATATTGTACATGTATCTTATGTTTTAGTTAATTTACAGCCTCCAATCTTTAAGAGCAGTACTGTTGTAAGAGGTAAATAAAAACAAAAGTGTTAAAATCAGAACTTTTTTATTTTCTGAAACAATGATGGCATTTTTTTAAATGTACCTAGTTACAATAACTTATACTGATACAAGATCATTTTTAACAAAAGAAAAACGACTTCAACCGGTAAACTAACAAAATCACTAGTCGCCCCTACGATTTTCGAAAGTTCCCCTTGATTTGTCTGGGATGCCATCATCAGATCCTGGTTTTCTTATCATGGGACCACCTTGGGAATATCTCCTTTCCAAAAAAAAAAAGAATTATCAAAATCGTTTCATAAACGACGAAATTATCCGCGAACAAACAAAAAAAAATATACGGTCGAATAGAGTAACCTCCTCCTTTTTTTGAAGTCGGTTTATTAAATAACTATGCTAATTTAATCACATAAATTAGTTTAGATATGTTTTATGATATAAATATGTCATTAAAATAATTTTAAAATATCTTTCCCAGTAAAAGAACGTTCCTGGAAATCATTACAATTATTATTATTATGCATATATTCTGTGTACAATGCTGGTAAATAATGCTTGAAATAAAAACATTCACTTTTCATAATAATTTCTTGAATGAATTGTTCATCTCGGTTAACTTGTACAGTCACACTAGCATTTCTTTTTGGTGAATAGACAAAAAGATTACACATTGTCATTCCAGTAACATTTTTTTTTTTTATAGCATTAGGGTGACAAACGAGCACACAGTCCACCTGATGGTAAGTGGTTGCTGTGGCCCATAGACATCTACATCTATCTTCGTTTGCGAATTTAAATGCAGATGCGTTGTCAGCCTTGAGGACTAAGATAGAATGCCTCTTTTCCAGTAAAAAGGGTCTCCGGTTCTCTACACTCACCATACGAAACACAGCAGCATTAAGTTGCTATTTTACGCTGGTATTCTGTGAGAGCGTGGTCCTTCCCCGGTCGAGCCGACCCATTCGTGCTACAACTATACTATTAATATAGCTGCAGCATAGCTCTACCACGTAAAAATTCCAGTAACATACATCTGTGTTTGAACTTGAGTGTAGTATGGACGGCTTTTCTTAACTTCTATAAAATTATTTCTAAACACTAAGTACACAACATTGCACAAATGATTATCAAAATTAACCAGAGGTTTTTTTCACATGAAATTGGACATTTAACTTCGACTAGCTTTGTCACACAAACATCCTCCACCACTACACCATCAATACTAGCGCACAGCCATGGTTGATCTTTGCTAATAATTGCACCTACTTTTTTTACTTGACAGAAATTCAATTTTTCATAAAGTAATATAGCTTTTTGTTCATTACATAAGCCATACCGGGTTGCAGCACAATCAACTTTCTTCGGATTTAAAATAATTGACACTAAACTTTGAATGGTTTTGGTTGCACGAGTTTTTATGCTATGTATATTTTTTCTTGCAGTTATCCTGACATGTCTAATTGCATACCAGTTCTAGCATGCTGATTGCTTGATTGTGTTACAACAAATGTGAATAATATCTTCCTCTATTACAATTACATGTTTCTCATAATATACATTCAGATTTTCTCCTAGTGTGTAATCACTGTGATGTAATTCAAATTCGCTTCTGATTATATTAAAAAATTAACATGCAGAACAGTCTTCTCACTCAATAAGTGATTCTACTATGTTCAACATTTCAGATATTACATCTGTAATAAGATTTATATCTTGAGTCTGCACTGATGCCACTCGTACTTGTTTTAATGATGACTCTTGCAATAATTCATTATGAATTATTGGTTGTGGTTGACAACATTCAGTCTTGGATACTGGTGGAAACATGTCTTGAAAGTACGTGCCATTGGATTATTTACTTTGAACAATTTGACGAATGCTGGGTTTTCCCCATTGTTGTTCATTGCTTGTTTTCGAAAGACTTACTTTGTTGTTATTATAACATATTATAGCAGCAACGTGTTTGCACTTACCGCTCTGGTTATAAACACAACTGCATTTTACTCCAGTGACAACACTAGAATCATTCATCTGTAATTAATAAATTATAATTGTTAATTAAGGTACGTTACCTACCATAAAATACTAGAGTCTGTGCGGAAAGAGAACCGTCGTGACTGTCGCACAGAGTCTACAGTGTGTTTCAATATGTTTAAGGTTATGAGAGTACTTACGTTTAAACTCGTTACATAGGGCGTTAATGTCACCGATGTTTGACGAATTATGTGGGCTCGTATTAAATAACTATTGCCATTCTTTCGTAGCTCTTCAACATTTCTTACATGTTTTTTTTTTTTTTATAGGAGAGAGGGCAAACGAGCATGCGGCTCACCTGATGGTAAGTGACTACCGCCGCCCATGAACAACCGCAACACCAGGGGAACCAGAGGAATTGCAGATGCGTTGCCAGCCTTTTAAAAAGGAGTAGGCTCTTTTCTTGAAGGTCCCTAAGTCGTATCGGTCCGGAAAAATCGCTGGGGGTAAACTATTCCACAAGGAAGTTGTGCGAGGAAGAAAACATCTTCTAAATCGCACAGTGGTGGACCGCCAATCATCCAGATGGTGTGGATGGTATCGGGAGTTCTGCCGCGATGCGTTCGTGAAATGTGGCGGCTGGGATTAATCCGAACAATTCCTCAGAGCACTCCCCGTGGGAAATGCGAAAGAAAATGCAAAGAGATGCAACATCTCTTCGCAGCGCCAATGAATCGAGCCGATCGGAGAGGACTCGATCGTCGACGATTCGAGCCGCTCTGCGCTGGATGCGGTCAAGTGGAAGGAGCTGGCACTGGGGAGCCCCAGCCCAGAGATGGGAACAGTATTCCATGTGGGGCCGAACCTACGCCTTGTAAAGTTGCAGGCGTTTTGCCGGCATGAAATACTGTCCCGCTCTGCTGAGCACACCAAGCATTTTAGAGGTCAATTTGGCCTTCTCTTCCAAGTGACCGCGAAACTGCACGTCACTCGATATGTCGACGCCGAGGATTCCGATACTGGCTGAGGCAACAAGGGGAGTGCCTTGAAACTGAGGAGATACGACAAAGGGGTTCTTTTTAGCGGTAAACGCGCAAACTTGTGTCTTCTGAGGATTAAACTGGACTAAATTTAGTCGCCCCCAATCCGAGACTTTGTTCAGCAAAGACTCGACTTCAGACACAAGTTTGTTCCGGTACTCGGCGACGTTTTCCCGAGAAATATTCGCACGGCCGGCGTATAGAGCATCACCAGTGCTGTCATCCGCATAGCAATGAATGCTACCGGTTTGCAACATATCATTGATATGCAGAAGAAACAGCGTTGGTGATAGCACGCAGCCTTGTGGAACACCAGCGTTAATAGGCTTGTAGTCGGAGCATGCACCGTCTACAACGACCTTGATGCTCCGATCTGCAAGAAAGCTGGTGATCCAATTGCACAATTTCTCGGGAAGCCCATAGGAAGGAGCTTCGTAAGAAGCGCTTTGTGCCAAACCCGATCGAAAGCCTTCGCAATGTCAAACTAACGGCCAATGCCTCCCTTGGACTCTACTGCCTCCGCCCATTTATGAGTCAGGTAGACCAGAAGATCACCAGCTGATCGACCCCGACGAAAACCGTATTGGCGGTCACTAATCAGCTGGTGATCCTCAAGGTACCGCATGAGCTGGCAGTTTATAATGGATTCCATTATTTTGGAGAACAAGGGGGTGATGGCGATAGGCCTGTAGTTGGACGGGTCTAAACGGTCGCCTTTTTTAGGGATCGGTTGGACAAAAGCTGTCTTCCATGATTTCGGGACTACGCCTAGGGAGTAGGAGTACCGGAAAAGACGCGTTAGAACCGGTGCCAACTCCGGAGCACACGTCCTCAGCACAATTGGGGGGATTCCGTCAGGCCCACTCGACTTGTGGATGTCCAGGGAGAGGAGTGCTTTGTGGACCGAGCGCTGTGAGAACCGAACATCCGGCATGGAGCACTCACACCGCGGGATGGTCGGCGGTGTGTTCTCTCCGTCATCAAGAGTCGAGTTGGACGCAAAAAGTGAGCCTAAAAGGTCGGCTTTCTCTTTTGCGGTGTGGGCCAGTGAGTCGTCCTCCCTCTGCAGAGATGGTAGTGATGGCTTACAGAAATTCCCTTCGACAGCCTTGGCGAGAGACCAGAAGGCGAACTAGTTTCTCGCCAATTCTGCCTATGTGCTCTGACTTTGCCTTGGCAATAACACTTTTGAAGGACCTGGAGGCGAAGTTATACTTCTTTTTAAGCATGCTGGTGTTTACATCCCGAGCCGCCGAAGCCTCAGCCCAGGCCTGATAGCACTCCTGCTTACTGCGTAATGCCGTCTTACAGGAGCGACCAAACCAAGGCTGCGATCTGCCTCCGATGGGTACCACAGATGGTGGAATAAATAGTTCCGTTCCTGTAACACCACATCAGTGACAGAGTCAGCAACAGCGCTGGGATCATTCGGCGAGAAGCAAACCCGCGCCCATGGGTAGGATGCAAAGAAAGACCGCATTCCGTCCCAATCCGCCAACCTGTAATGCCAAACACGGCGGCAACCTGCAGAACGCAACCGCGAGGGAGCGTGAGTGGCACCACACCCGGATCAGACAATGGTCCGAAGAGCCGAGAGGGCATCGACGGAAACCTGATATCCGTCCGGATGAGAGGTCAGCAGAAGGTCCAACAGGAAGGTGTATGATCCTTCACATCTGGAATCCGCGTAGGCGAAGTAACCAGCTGTGTCAGACCATATGCCAAGGCAAAGTCATAAACAGATCTCCCGCATGATCGGTTAAACGTGAACCAAGCCATTCGGCGTGGTGGGCGTTAAAATCGCCAAGGATCACGATCTCTGCGGATGGGACCTGTTGTAGCAAGGAATCTGTAGCCATTTGGACGCGGTCGATGAGTCGGTCTGTTTCGGCATTACCGCTATGGGACCTATAGAGGCACCCGTAGACACGCGGATGGTCGTCGCTATCTACGCGTAGCCAAAGGATGGACAGGTCCGAACCTTCAAGACTGCCGAGGCGTCGAGAACAGATGTCCTCTCTGACGTATACGCAAACTCCAGCCCGAGGCACAAAGGAGTGTTCAATTTGTACCCTGGGTAGAGAGATACGAAGTATCAGCCGGAAGGACAACTGCATCTCGGTCAGAAAGAGCAAGGCCGGCTTCGCCGTCTCGAGATGGTAGTGGACGGCGTTTAGGTTCGAGTGAAGTCCCCTGATGTTGCAGAAATCCACGGATAGCGTGGCAGGGGTCGCCTTGGTCTTGTTGCTCAGTTTGCCCCGAGCAGTTATTGTTTTGAGCGGAATTTTGCCCCAGAATACAGGGCAGCCTGAGCACCCACGCTCAGGAGTGGAGTAGCATAGTCGTGGATGCTCAGCGAGGGATTCTCCAGGGGTGCTGGTACCCTCCTGGGGTAGTCTAAAATTTAATTCCGCTACCATGTTGATGGGGGGGGGGGGAATTGGGCCTCCGGTCACCTGCACTCACCAGACGAAACGCAAAAGCAGAGCTTCCACTTCACGCCGGTATTCTGTGAGGTCGTGGTACTAACCCGGCTCGAGCCTGCCCATACGTGCAACAGCAAAAGCTGCTGCGTGGCTCTACCACCGTTAAACCAAAATGTTGTGCTAAAACTAATTTTTCTCCTTTCAACACGGTTTGAGGTTGGAAACGAATATTGTGTTTTACACTTTCAAAACCAGTTTTTATAATGATATCCATTATTTTATGCACTGTTTTAACAAATTCCTTTAAAAATACCACTTGTCGTCTTTTTATTTATCTTTAATTTACTATATTTACTAGAAAGCAAAAAATACTGATATGTCATTATTTGGCATAATCCCGGAAAGTTGCGCATTCTAGATGGCGCTACTGTCGTGCACATAGCGAATAGAATGAAGTAGATGACACTATTACAAAGTAATTTTACACGATATAAAATATTCTGTTGATTTATTGCACTAAAATTATCTCTAAAAATAAGTATTGTAACATTTATTAACCCCCGACGCAAAAGAGGGGTGTAATAAGTAGCTCTTAAACAGGTGAACCGATTTGAGTGCGGTTTCTTTTATTTAGAAGCAGGTTTCCTAGCGGTGGTTCTTAGACATGTTTTATCAAAATCGGTTCAGACGTTTGAAGATCATCAGCTCATGCATAGCTCAGCATATATATTATGCACATTGTTTGATTCTTGTATACCATCAAATTAAGTAAGATGCGCTCTCGAACAACCGCTGCACCATTTAACAACACAACTTTATCGGGGCTTATTCCTTCCTCGTGCAGTTGCGCACATACACTCGTAGCACGCGGCACGGTTCTTCGAATGCCTTCAATTTACTCGTGAAATCGTGGTTTAATTCTATAATCTATAATCATATTAAATCATTTGCCTTGAAATATTTTTTATTTTATCGCGCGTAAAAAGCGTGTAAAATGCACAAATATATATTTTATTTTAATTACAATAGCCTCACGAATCATTCTTGGTAGTAATCGATGTTCTTTAGCGAGGATTTGTGGTCTATTAAATCTGAAGTAATGACGGCAGCTGTCTAGGATATGATCACATACTATAGGCTTTCCGGAGAATTGGTGACTTGCGTCAGCTATATTTTCTTTTACGCGGGATTTTTGATCGCTCTATATCAAAGACCACATCCAAAATCAACATTGTACATTTCTGCGTCTTGTAGAGGGTGTAACACTTTACATGCCGGATGATAAAAACTGACTTATCGTTTTCAGTGGTTTGTAGAATATTCTAATGAAAGGTCACTTCAGGATGTAAGCAATCTGGTCTGTGACACCTCTGACATAATATGAACTACCAAAGGATCAAACCGCACTTGACGCTGTACAATTGACTGTGGTCAGGTTCACTCGATCACTGTGAAGTAGACGCGGGACCCGAAGCTTTTTGTTGTGCAAAGCTTGCTTGAAGAGCTAAAGCTCAGCGACCAGGTTTTCACTGTCACAGACCCTTGTGCTCTCTGAAATAAAGATTTTACTACTACGGTAGGTAGCTGTGAAGGATGATGTGCAAACCACCGTTTAATTAACGGTTAATATGGTGTTTTTTGGTTTATTTTTGTTTCGCTTTAAAGAAACCTTATCACTAGAATTTTCTCCTATATCGTTGAAGCAGTTTACATTCATGGCACAAAAATAAATATCTAGAACGGAACAATTATTTTTAGGCCATACTAATACCTGCTCCGTGCATGATTCGAATCCTTCGAATCCACGGCCACAGCGCAACAACTCAATGCTCAATGCAGTTGATGATAAAATTGTTAACGTATCATCTAATTACCGGTTGAAAAACCCTGAATTTACAAGTGAAGTAAGAATGCCATTTTCTTTATGGTCCTTATGAATATATCATCGACAATGGAAGATACAATGTGCTTTTGATTACATCGCAAACACATCTTCACACCCTTAACTTACTCGTAAAACTGTTTCTTCCTTAATAGATATCCAACTGTGAGGCAGTAAGACGTAGGTATTTTGCCTCACTGAGATAATGGTATGATCCTCTGAGCAAATCAAAAATCAACAAATCAAAAACGCTACGTCTGATTGCTGAAACCCGTCAATTAACTTTCTATCCTTTTTTCAAATTACCATGTGGATTGCATATTAAAGCAGTAAAATACCAAAGTTACAGTTCAATTCAGTTATCTTAACAAAAAGTAAAGTTACAGCCTGTATACGGAATAGTAAAGGAGGCCTCTGGAATTTCCACTGTTGGCCAAAGGCCTTCTTTCATTTTCTGATAGAATTGTAAAGTATAAGTCCGCCGTGCTCCAGTACATGTTGGAGAGGACCCCGTCCTCGACTTGTTTATTTCTGACACATATATAGGTTTCCTCAGGATATTTTTCTTCACCGCCGAGCACGTAATAAATCTGAGTTCTAAAAAAATCTTCTTTCTAATTTTTGCAGAGTTAATTTTCAATGAAAATTTAAATTTTAACGATAGGACAGCAGATTATATAGTAATTTATGTTAAGGATCAACTATTTCACTTTACTTCTTCAACTAACGAGTACGTGGCCCACTCAATATGACGAGGTTTTTGAATTTCATGTTCATTGCATTCACAGAATGATTTGCAGTTTTCTTTTTTTACCGCCTAGTAAAATCAATTTAATTCGACCACGGCTAACGGCCATTGTTATTAAAATGGCGACTGCAGTCTCGCTTGAAAAAATCGAAAAACAATATTCGGAAAAATGGCGAAAATATTTTAAAGTTTTTTTATACTATACTATGCCAGCGCTTAACTACAATCCCACCTGATGGTAAGTGATGATGTAGCCTAAGATGGTGAAGCGCACTGAGTTAACAAAAGCCTATTCACTCTTCCCTTGAAGACACCCACATTGTAATCGGATGGAAACACAGATGCTGGCAACTTATTCCACTCCTTTGCTGTACGCATCACGAACGATGTTGGAAACCATTTGGTTCGAATGCGTGGTAAGTCAACAACAAAAGGGTGGAGACTGGCTGAACCTCTGGTTGTCCGATGGTGGAATGGAGAAGGAGGAATTAAATAATACAATTCCTGCGCACACTCTCCAAAATGCATCCTGTATAAAACCGAAAGGCTACTTTGCACCTGTGTTCGAGGCTGTTGAAATTGGTTTTAATCAAATTTGGATCACCAATATGCCTCTTAGCACGCTTTTCTATTGAGTTCAAAGCTGATAGGTGGCATTTTGCAGCATCAGCCTATATATGTCAGCAATACTCCATGCACGACCGGACTTGCGCTTTATATAAAGTAAGCAGCTGTCCTGGCATGAAGTATCGCCGCACCTTTGCAAGGACTATTAGCTTCCTTGCAGCTGCTTTGGCTTTGGACTCAATGAACCTCCCGAAGTTCAGACTTGAGGATATCTCAACCCGTAATAACTGAAGGCGGTCGATGTATTCCAGTGATACATTAATACATTCCAGTGGAAAGAAGGAGCCACGGTAAGCTGGCTCCTTTTTGCAGTGAAGAGACACGCTTGTGTTTCGGAGGTGCTGAATTTCACAAGATTGGCATCGCCCCATTCGGAGACTGCCTGCAGTGTGAGATACACACGCTCTACTATAGCTTCTCTTTCGGACTGAATTTGATCTCGACTAGCCTGAGGACTTGCTCTCAACAACTGTGCTATCGTCTGAATACCCATAGATGCTAGGCATAAGCAGATCATTAATATGCAGTAGGAAGAGAGTTGCGGAGTGAACGAACCCTTGAGGAACACCGGCGTTAGTGGCCACAGGATTGGATGAGCAGCCATTGACGACGACCTGGAGAGACCGTTCACTCAGAAAGTCCTTTACCCATTCTATCAGAACAGGGGATAAGCCGTACGCTGGATGCTTACAAAATGCTAGCGTGCCAAACTCTGTCAAAGGCCTTTGAGACATCAAGAGAAAGAGCAAGTGCTTCCCCACTGTTCTCGAGCTGACCCACCTGACCGATATCGGCGAAATCCGTATTGCCAGTCACTAAGGAGGTCATTCTGTTCTAGGTATGCCATTAAGCGGGCGTTCAATAAACGCTCCATAATCTTGCAGAGTATGGAGGTAATTGAGATTGGCTGCCTTTTTTGGGACATGCTGCACGATGGTCAGCTTCCAGGATTTTGGCACTATTCCAGTCCTAAATAAGAGGCGGAACAAGCGTGTCAGCACAGGAGCAACTCAGGTGCACAAGCCTTTATAACTATAGCTGGTATACCATCTGGTCCACTAGCTTTGTTCACGTCTAGACACCGCAAGGTTTTAAGAACTTCCTTATTTGTTATACGAACCTCCGACATAGAGGTCCCGAAGTTAGGTAATTTAGGTGGAACGTTGTTGCTACTGTCCAGACGTGAATTGTAGTGAAAGAGATGCGAACAAGTCCGCTTTCTCTTTAGCCGTATGCAACAGCGTGCCATCCAGTTTTACCAGCGGAGGCAGTATAGGCCGACAGATATTTGTCTCGACCGCTTTGGCGAGAGACCAAAAAGCTCTAGTGTCGGATGGTCTGGCAGAGAGTTTTGCGCCAATGTATTTAATGCGATTGAGATTAGCTTTTCGTCATGCTTTTTTGTAGAACTTGGCGGTCAGGTTGAAAGTTCTCTTCTTAGAGGTAATATCCGGAGCTTTGTGTGTTCGAGCGTCAACCCAGGATAGGTACGCTAAGTGCTTGCGCTTTTCAGTTTGAGCGCATTCAGCGTTAAACTATGGGCGAACTTTGCTACCGGTGGTAGCGTCAGAGAAGGGGATAAAATACTCAATAGCTTGACGCAACACATCCGTTATTGCAACCGCGCAGCTCGACGGATCCGCAGAAAAGAAACAGACCTCCCGCCAAGGATAGGATGCAATAAATAAAAGTTAAAAAATACTTTTAAAATTAGCTTCATCATAAAAATATCCACAAAAATATTTACAACAAATGACATCAAGCACCCCACGCGTTTTTACAATAATTTATTGAAAATTATTTTCTATTTTTTAGTTCGGTTATCTACCAAAGCGTTTTTTTTTTTACGTTTATTTATTTTCTATTTTTTAGTGCGGCTAACTACAAAAGCGTGTTTTTTTTTTTTGGAATAAACTTCTTTTACGCGGCTTACAGTAGATTGAACTGGCAGAAATCGTGATTGTTTTATGAATTATTCGCAAATCCTGAGGATCCTGGCAAAAATAATGGGACTAACCATTTAAATTATTGCATTGTCATCGGTCCTTGATAAGTGTGTAAAGTTTCAAATCAATACGACGTTTTGAAGGGGATGAAAATCACATTCGAAAATTCCGTTACATAGATACATACCAAGCTAAAAAAAGCGTCTTAAAATAATGTCGCATCTCATCCGAATCAGCTAACTTATACCACCATATTCGTCAAACAACTTGGGACTCGTAATCAGGTGAAAAATATGACGACACAGATTTCACCAGACAGTGGTCAGTGGCGTTAAAGTCCCCCACAAAGGTCAACTGTGCAGTAGGATACCGATTTAGGGCCACATCAGCAGTTTCACTAAGGTGATTAAATAAGGTCACCGCTGTGCGATCGATAGACACAGGCATAAAGGATTTTATCAATAGCTGTATCTACCATCACCCAGATTATCGAAGAAGTGGGGTCTTCAAGGTGACGGAGACGCTGGAAGCTGATGTCATTGCGGAAATTTACACAGACTTCAGCACGTAGAATGAAATTTGTGCTGCAGGGAGAATCCGGGATAGTCAAGGTACGCCGCATTCAATGGACATCCAATTTGGGTCTCCGTCAAGAAAAGTAGGTGGGGCTTCTCAGTCTCAAGGTGGTGATGGACTGCGCTGAGATTAGAGTGCAATCCTCGAATATTAGTGAGGTGCAGTTTTAATGAGAGGACGTGCATTCGCTGTTTAGCCATACTTTTCTTTTTAAGGTACATATTAAGTGTTAAGAGTGAATAAAGATGGAGAATGGCAGTTGAACGAGGCGTTGCATTAGCAACCAAACGATACTACCAGAGTTACCGCGCCCATGGGAACTTGATCTGGAGACTATGGGGACGCCCAAACCCCCCCAAAGACCGCCATCAGGTCCTCTCGCCCGGTCGCTAACCGGCACGATGGAGCCACCCTGGTTGGTGGGTGGTAACTGAAAAGCCAGCGGCCGAAACCTACCACCGGAATAGGTGCTGCTCATTTAGCACTACCCAAGGGTGTAGGATTCAAGTATTTCCTTCGGACGTAAGCAGCCTCGTCCCCCAAAGCAATAATAGGTTTTTATAAAGCTTCTGTATCAGCCTATAAAAGTCAACTAATAGACATGGATCTTTCTACTTAGGGAACCCCGGATTGGGAGAATTTGCCTTAATTGTTACGATTGCCATGATATGGATTGAATATCACAATACTACCTGTCACACACATTTGACGCTGCCCGTCGCCAAGAAGAACAAGTTGCCCGATTCGAGAATGACCGTGCATATCCCAGTACAACTTGTCTGTCTCCTCTACTTTTAGCTCCAGAATCTTCTGATCAGTCATCAATCAGGGTGGAGCGTATATGTTGCCAGGTCGAGTCATCAAAGATGGCAACTGAACCTCCGTCGAAAATTCTTCGTACACCCTGACCCAACTTAACCATGGACGCAATTGAAGCTAGCAATAGCGGGGTCGCCAGGAATAGGGGAGCTGTTTTTTTGTGTTGTTCTCTTGGAGATATGATTGCCATAGTTGTCACCCTTGGCAGGTGGATTTGCTACCGCAGTTAATATAATTATTATTAAGTTGTTATTGTGAAGATGCCGCCGGCCGCACCCTGTTTTAGTTTCTCCCTGTCACCTCTTACAACATCCACGAGATGACATGGGCTAGTGGAATCTTTGAAATTTTTTCATTATTAATAAGAATATTTTTTTACGTATAATTATCTTTAATAGGTATTCATAGTAAAATAAAAGTTAATTTAACTCTTCTTTTTTAACATTTTAAGTCCAATTAAATCCAAGATAATATTCACGTATTCTAAAACCATGGTAACTCAAGTTTCATAATATGTGAGCAAAACACTGAAATAGTTAATCAATAAACTATAATGCTGATTTTCCAAATGTACGGCTGGTGGGGAAATTATCATAGGGAAAACATGTCTGCAGGCACGCAGTCTCTTACCGTTTCAAACCTAATAGAAATGAAAATAAAATTGAACTCGACCTAGCATCATTTAAGGCACGCAATCTGGAGACTAACGAAAAGATTCTGGAGCCGGAAGAAGTGGTAGACAAGTTGCGATGAGATATCACAATGTGACGATGCATTATTATTATTAGTAATAAATAATAATTAAATTCAATATAAAGGCATTTTAAAAATATCATAGATATAATATTTTGAACATTTAAAATGCGTTAATAAGCATAAATACAAATACATTCATTCCGAACATTGAGTAATATAGTATAGTAAAGCCTTAATATAGTCTTTAAAAAACCTTTACATTTATTAAAACTCTGCTTAAAATATTCAAAATGTATTAAATAAGAGAAATACAAGTCGATTATATTACAAAAATAAAGATAAATAACATTTGTAATATAATTGAAAAATGGGTCAAAAAATTAATGAGGGTGTTCTTGTGTTACTGGAGAGTGTTCAATATTATTATTATTTGTTTTATATGTTGTTACATTCACTGTGGCTGGATTTGGTCGTATTCTGTATGGCGTTTACACGCATTGACATCGAATTTTTTGCGCGAATTCAGTCGATGTTTTTGCTTATGCACTACCAAGGTGCCAAGCCCTCTTTTACTGGTTCGCCAGTTATTTTGCTGTGGACTACGGTCCAGTTCCCAACTTAACGTCCCTCTTCGCTTATAAGGCACTACCAACGGCTTTCGACTGCTCTAGTGAATATTCATTCTTCCAAGAGACACTTTAAAGAACTAAGTTACTAAACAAACACAACGTAAATAATTTCATTCAATCACGCCATTAATTTATTAAACGGCTTATAATTAAAGCTTTAGAAAGATCAATATATGGTTATTATACTGGTCACGTAAATTTTATATATTTTGTAGACAGCATCTTTTTTATATTTTATTGATATATATGAGTCAAAGAGGGAGGGGGCAGTGATACCACAGGATTATCCGGTATTTTCCAATGCAAAAATTTGTGACCAAAATTGATTTTACAATAATATATCTTATATGGCATCAATGAAAAGTTGTAAATTAGTACATTCCAAACATTATATATAATATTTGAACTGAATATGATTTAATACATTTTATATTATTTAGATCACTTGTTTTTGTGTTGATACTTTAAGATATTATATAATATATGATTTTCAATATGAATATATATTGAAAATCAAACCCAGTTCTAACCGTTTGGATACAAGGTCCTCCAGTCGTTAAGTCATGCGACCGCAAATAATGTAATATCATTATACTAAGAGGGGCAAGGCCTGATAATGGCAATCCATTATCATGCCCACTTCAGTACCAATAAGCCATTATGCTAAGATAATTGACGAACAGAGAGTGCTTGTCTCCTTAAGTAATTCCTTGATCCCATTAAACATAACTTCTAAAACATTGTCTTTTTTCGTATCAGTTTTTTATCTTTGATTTGAAATATCAATATGTATGAAATGATTTCTCCAAAAAATATTTTAGTGTTTTCCTGACTATTAGGATGACGACGAATTCTATTAATACGGAATTACTGTTGACCGTGTAGTGGCGTGGCGGTGTAATTTATGAGTTGTGTTAGTTCAAACTTCCAACGATATTTGCACATGCTTATGGACTTAATTTTTAAAAACAAACTTTTTGGGAGCTTTTTTAATGTCAAGAGGAATGTCGTTCCAGAGTCAGATGATGGGCGTCAGAGCGAAAGAGTGAGATAAGTAACCAGTACGGTGTAAAGGAGTGAGCAACTTAAGATTAGCCGAAGAACTATATATAGTTTCCAATGGCAAATATCCACCCTCTGAGGCAATTTATGGGGAGACATATGTTCAGCAGCGGACTTTTGATAGACTGTAACGATAACACAGGATCCGTCCACTGCAAGTCTGTATACTTGTAGCTCTCCAGCTAAGACTTAAGCTAGCAATCAGCTTCGGCATCCATTACAGGATACTCACATACTATGAAACTAGGGATAAAAAATTTATACCACTATATTTATATATATTTAAACGTATAAATATTACGTAAACGTAATATATAATTTATATATAAACGTATTTCAAGATTAATTGAATGAACATTTTGTAATCCATTATAATCAAATAAGAGGTATAGGCCGCAAGGAGACACGCAATTATTACGGAGCTCGAAAGCAAGGGCTTTTTATTAAGAGAGCTCCTTATTAAATTAAGTTCGTATTAGGTCAGAGAACTCTGTAGGCGGTCGCCTATTATGATATACATATTACCGTATATTATGTCTTAAGTTTATTCTCATGGTTTTTACTTACTTTCAGTTAAGGAGGCGTTTGCAAAATTAATAGGTATAGAATCGAACTATTGCATTGACACGGCTCACACACACACAAGTGTACGCACGGTTAGCTGCGGGTGCAAGAATCGTAATCAAGTAAAATCATTTTGATAATTTGTAAGATTGATTTTTTTTTCTTATTTCTTATACCTACAAAAATATACTTAGATACGAAATACGAATAGCTGCTCCAGAGACTGCTAGGCACTAGAAGCCCTCTACTAGCAGTGAGATGGTGGCTGTGGACTTTGGGCTGGTTTTGTTAGTTATGATAAGACTTTAGCTCCGGACTTGATGAAGTGACTTGAAGGTATACTTCGGTGACAGCTACTAGAACTCCTCGACGAGTAGTACTAGGTGTGCCGAGTTTGGACTCGTTTTGTTAGTTACGATGAGACCTAACCTCCGGGCTTGATGGAGAGACCTGATGGTGTACTTTGGTGACTACTACTGGAACTCCTGGACAAGTAAAACTATGTGTGCCGAGTTTGGGCTCGTTTTGTTAGTTGTTATGAGACCTTACCTCCAGGCTTGATGGAGAGACTTGATGGTGTACTTCGGTGACAATTGCTGGAATTCCTGGACGAGTAAAACTAGGTGTGCCGAGTTTGGGCTCGTTTTGTTAGTTATGGTGAGACCTAACCTCTGGGCTTGATGGAAAGACCTGATGGTGTACTTTGGTGACTACTACGGAACTCCTGGACGAGTAGAACTAGGTGTGCCAAGTTTGGGCTCGTTTTGTTAGTTATGATTAGAATTTACCTCCGGACTTGATGGAGTGATCTGATGGTGTACTTCGGTGACTACTCATAGTCACAGAGACATGAAATCAGGTGAACCACCAAAATCCCCGAAATAGAAAAGAAATCGCTTGAATGTCATTATCAAATTTATATGATGATTTTACGAAAAGCACTCTTCGAAATGGTGCACAAATTTTATTTTCAAAATGAAATGCCTCCATTAGATAAAATCCTGAACATCATAAAGGAAGATTCTGATTTCCCCTCAATTTATGTCAAGATCAACATCGTATAAAGCACAAAAAAATATTGGGTTTTTCCTATAATAAAAGAGGTAGAAACAGTATCTTTGTAGAAAGGCCGGATATAGTTTTATGGCAACGAAAATATTTAGATGAAGTAAAGGCAGCCAAACAAAACGGAACTACTATATATTATTTAGATGAGACGTGGTTAAATGCCGGTCATACAAAATCAAAAGTCTGGGTTGACAATACAGTGATTACAACGAGATTTGCATTCTTAGATGGGCTATCAACAGGATAGAAAAATCCGTCAGGTAATATATTGTGTTTAATTTTGTATTTTCTTTTTTTGTATTTTTTTTTATAAATAAATCTGCACATTTATACGTGGTAGAGCCATGCTGCAGCTATATTAATAGTATAGTTGTAGCACGAATGGGTCGGCTCGACCGGGGAAGGACCACGCTCTCACAGAATACCAGCGTAAAATAGCAGCTTAATGCTGCTGTGTTTCGTATGGTGAGTGTAGAGAACCGGATACCCTTTTTACTGGAAATGAGGCATTCTATCGTAATCCTCACGGCTGACAACGCATCTGCATTTAAATGCGCAAACGAAGATAGATGTAGATAGATGTCTATGGGCCACAGCAACCACTTACCATCAGGTGGACTGTGTGCTCGTTTGTCACCCTTATTCTAAAAAAAAAATCCTATAAAAATACACGTTATTTCACTGACGGATGCTTTATTATTATTATTGCAGGAAAAGTCAAGCGGCTTATAATTGTACATATCGGCAGTATTAATGGATTTGTAGAAGGAGGATTGAAATATTATGAATCTAATAAAACCGGTGACTACCACCAAGATACCAAAGTGATTGAAAATTGGTTCCATGTCGTTTTACCTAAATTGGAGGAGAATGCAGTTATTGTTTTAGATAATACATCGTATCATTCTCGAAAACTTCACAAAGCACCTACATTTTCATCTCGCAAACAAGACATTATTGAATGGCTACGGTCAAAAAATATTGCTTGTGACGAATCAATGTTATAGTTACAACTTTTGGATTTAGTTAAAACAAAGATCGCTTTGAAAAATTTGTCGTAGACGAGATGGTAGTCCACAAATCATACGTTTGCCACCGTATAACAGTGAGTTCAACCCAATTGAACTTGTTTGGGCTTAAGTCAAGAGCTACGTGGCAGCAAAAAACAAAAGTTATAAAATTGATGAATTTCGAACCCTTTTGTTACAATGAGTAGCTAAAATGGATAGCCAAAAATGGTCGTCATGTGTCAATCGTGTGATAACCAAGATCGAAACAAAAATGTACAAAGTCGACAATAATGTAGAAAATATGTTAGAGCAGTTTATTATTCACGTGTCTGCAGAAAGTTCATCAGAAGGAAGTGACGGCGATAGTTTTTAAGATTACAAGAATTATATAATAATTATTTTATTTATAAGTTATTGTGCGTAATATATTTACACTATATCCAATATTGCTTTATTGTTATTTATTTATGAAATTATTTATATATAAAAATAATTTAATTTTCTCTACAGTAAATTTTAGATGTATTCAATATGAACGGGCTTTAGAATTTCAAAACGCAAATGCGTTAGCAAGGGAAGAATGGACATTTAAGCCAACTTTTAGGGGCGTCAATAATTGTGAGAGATAACTATGAGAATTGCCAAATAATTTTCATATACTTCGAAAGATGGCGGTGTCACCATCATAGCACTGCGGGGGTATTGGAAAGCTTAATCCGAACTTCTACCGGCTCCCAGCAGCCGGGGTCCCTAGATCTCCGTTCGGAACGCAAGAGCGTCTGTAGTTCCAGAGGTCCCGTTTCTGGTAAGAGGACACTATAACCAAGGGAAGGGGTGGGACATACGCCTTGAAATCATTGTCCCCAAGTAGGGTCGGTACTCTCTTGATTTCACTCAGTATATGAGACGTGATGTCCTTGTCTACTCACCGCAGTGGAAGCAGTTCACCGTCGCTTCATGTCCAATTTTACATAGAAAAATTAAAGCATCCGTGCCAGGTAATTATCAGTGTAAGTGAGCAGGTAAGTTTTTCTACCCGTTGCGTCTACCACTCTACAGTATCCAATATTGTCCTAATATATGGTCAGCTGCTACATTCCTGTATTCAATATAGTGGATAATAAAATAATAATAACAATAATAACTACGGTGTAGGGAAGTGACGACCTCAGCGCCCGCTAACGTAACGGTTATGTGACAAAACTGCTACGACAGCGCAGTCAGTCAGCACCTTCCCAAGAGGTGTTAGCGCCGTGCCTCGGCAAAATTGAAGGTTCAAAAGTCCACTTGTGCACATGACCTCACCATAAATCGGTGCCGGGTCGGGGCGTCTCTCGTTAACTGACACCCATTAAATGGATGAAGGAATACAGAAGAACGCGCAAAGGGCCGCTGCCTGGAGGTCACCAGGGCACGTCTGGAGCTGGCGCTGGACTCGACAGCATGTGAACTGCCAGCCAAGCCCAAGATGCTGCACGACCACCCAGCAGCCCCTCGCATCAATCATCCCCACCAGCTGGCTTATTGTCGGCAGGGTCTTCGCGGGCTCAGCAATAGGCATCCACCACTGGTGGAGTACTCCGCATGCAATGAACAATGCAGATGAATAGCAACGCATTGCGGGCGTATTTTAGGGCGAAAGGGGGAGAAGTTGGAGATTTTGCGTACCGGGCTAGGATGCATCTACTTTTTGCTGTGCTGAAGCCATCTATAACCGTCACTGAGCAAAACCTGGCAGACCGAGTTTGGTATATCTTGCGCTCAAACATATTTGATGGCACCAAACTCGAACGGCTACGACGTGAGGCTGTACCCTCATCGGATGAAAATACTACGGCTGAGGATGCGGCGACACAAGTTGCAGAGCAGCCTGCACACGTGGATGCCACCGTGAATTCCCCAGTTGTGGTTGATTGAGACGATATTGGAACAGTGCCCCAGGAACTAGAACTAGAGAAAATGAGGAGTACATCGGAAGAGGCGATTGTGGAAACGCGTAGTACGCCTCTCGAAAATCAACCACGTTTTCCCCGCATAACGCTTAGCAAGTGGAATCGGGCTGTCGTGAGACTGTCGTGATCTAAACCCAATGATGATGACCTATTTGGAAGCCAGCCGGGACCTTTGCGAGACAGACTTTATTATTTTTGGCGCCGCACTGACAGTATTATTGGCGCCAAGCTTCCCATGGCTAACGTGCGACTAGACAAAGCAGCGCCATCTCTAGAATCAGAATCAGAATCAGAAACATTTATTGGCCATAACAATCGTTACAGGTAAGTCATTGTTTACTAAAGTTCTTAAATTTATAAGGTTAAATTACATTATTTAATAAAATTATTGTACTTTAATTTAGTTACAGTGACGCTTTACATCAAAGAATTAGGTAAGTTATTTTGTTTGCACGTTACACAAGAATGATGATTCCAAGAGTTGCATTTACATGTATTCGCTTAAGTTGTAAAATGGGTTAATTTGAAAAAAATACTTAAGTTTCCGTTTAAAGTTGCTATAGTTTAGGCTAGTTAATTTTTTTTTGTAATTTAATTATACATCAATATTTTTGAGTAACGCCCCTTCTCTTTTTTTTATTTTGATTAAACTATTAATTGGTAGGACACGTTTTTCATTATTACGCAGATTGTGTTGATTTACGTCTTTCTTTTTCGGTATTTCTTTATCGTATCGTATCGTATCTCGTGTACCTCTAATAAACTATTATATATATAAATATATATATATAAATATATATATATAAATATATATATATATATATATAAAGCGTAACCACTGTCATTATTTTATCGTCCTTAAAATGTTTACTTGCTGTTTGTGACATTTTAAAACTTTTATAATATCCGTAGCATAACCCGAATTAGTAATGGCATACCTTATTATAGAATGAATATAGGCATAATACACAGATATGAGTGTCTTTTTATCTAATAATGGCTTGAGTTTAAATAATGCATAATTACCGCTAGCTATTTTCTTACAAATCTTTTCAATGTGGGCTTTGTGGTTCATTGTGCTATCTACTGTATACCCTAAAATAATTTTTTCTTTTGTATTCGAGTTACCATAAATGTCTAGCCTGTAGGGTAATGCTCTTGTAATATTTCTATTTTAATTAAGTTTTTCCTACTCGTTTCTATACCTAATGTAGACCTTTATGTTTGCTCCTTACTTGTTTTTTTATTTTTGGAAAAGCAATGTTGTAATAATGGTGCAACGCATCTTGTAAAATTATCATTCTTGATCAGTCATTATAATTTCTGATTTCATCCCAGTGCAATTTTGTTGAACAAATAATTAAAATAATCAAGATTATTCATTGAAAAGATTCTGCCTATATAAGTTTCATATTAATTGTTACAGTTTTTTTAATTAATTAATTCTTATTTAATTACATTATGATCAGAAAGTTTTTGACCTGCAATGATTATTGTTTTTGAGGATCTTAATTCTATTGCTGCTAATTCTCAATTCATTTTAAATGATAGTTTATTTAAGTCGTTCCTAATTTTATATTCTAAAGTATTTTTTATATATATCGCCCTTCCGCCGTGTTCAAAAAGTATTCTATTAAAACAAGTCACGAGTATATAGTTTTCAATAGTCATCGCCTGTATGTGATGGTTTTTATCCCACGTCTCCGTCAAAAACAACACGTCGAAGTTCTGTTCATTAGTTAAGCTTTCGATGTCTAAGTATTTTTATGTATACTTCGAACATTCGCATGAAGAATCATCGTTCTCGAATCGGCTCTTGCGCTGTTGAAAAATTTGTGCCTTTATCATTCGAGAAATGTATTCGTCTTGGCATTTGATGAAACGCACTGAGGATGACCCTTGAAACTTGCGGTCTATAATTTTTATTACATTTTCTATGACAAAGTTTTTCAACGATTTATAGTTTCTTGTATTTTCATATATCATATTCGGGTCCAGAAATTTAATATTTTCGCTGACTTTAGCCATGTTAACTATCTGATCGTTGATATGGTAAATCTCATTGTCATTCTTGCCATTATAACGCAAACCAGTGATTATCATGTTAAATTTCCTATCCGGCTGGTTTACAATATTGTTCAATAGTTTATGTGCTTTTGTTGATTATGATAAAGAGAACTTTCATATTTAGTAATAAGTACTGCTACTGAATGTTTTTTGCCAGGCCTTTAATCTTTTCGCCATAATTTTCAAATATTTTTGAAATCCTGCGTCCGGTTTACAGTTGTTAATTGCTTGACATTCAGTCTTTTCGATTATCTTTGAAGCTAATATTTATATCGAAAATATTATAACGCGATTGTTTTTTGGCTTTTGTTCAGTTTTGTCACTACATAATTTTGATTTATTTAATATTAGATGCATTTTTGTATTATCTACTTCTATAGCACTACAGTTTGATTCATCTAACTCCATTGATCGGCTTTGTCCTGATTTATTATCTTTTTTCTTTTCCGTGGTATTTCGATTTGTAAGAGATGCGCGCCTTCTGGGTGTACTCATCGCTTCAGTAAATAGTTTCTTCCATTTTACAGTCAGCATTTCCTTTTCTAATATTTCCTTTTCTAATTTTGTATTTTCCACGTTTAAATTTTCTATTTCATTATGAGCTTTTTTAAATACTAATTTCAAATGGGCGATTTTTTTTGAATTTATAATAATAATAATTTTTCATTGAACACAGAATTAATATACAATACATTGATGCCATGACTCCTAAAGTAGATTACCCTGTATGTTAGGAGGCAGTTTCCTTCCCATTAAGTTATCTTATTCGCCGTGTGCAATACAGACTCAAAAATATAAAAAGTGCGTGCGTGCGTGCGTGCGTGCGTGTGTGCGTGCGTGCGTGGGTGCGTGCGCGCGCGCGCGCGCGCGCGCGTGTGTGTGTGTGTGTGTGTGTGTGTGTGTGTGTGTGTGTGTGTTTGTGTGTGTGTGTGTGTGTGTGTGTGTGTGTGTGTGTGTGTGTGTGTGTGTGTGTGTGTGTGTGTGTGTGTGCGTGTTTGCGTGTGTGTGTATGTATGTATGTATATGTGTGTGGGTGTGCGCGCGCGCCCGCACGCGTCTGTTTTCGTTAAAATACGTGTACATAACTTAAAGTAGGTTTTTACAATTTTCGTAGTCGTATACTTTTATCCAATTTAATATAATTTATTTAATTCGGTGACTTTTTGAGTTCTTTAATTTTAAAATTTTATAAATAATATTATATAAACGACGTACTTGGTAGTCATATTACCTTTTCGCAAGTGCGCTTTTGACAAATGGTGCTGGACATTTTTGCGTTCTTTTGTTTTTAGCTACATATACTTGGGAAAAACTATGATATCCTTTTATGCATTTGTATATATACGATTTTCGTACACTGAGAACATTTGATAATTCGTATACTTTAGATGTTGGGTATGTACAAGGAAGATGTAATATTAATTTAAATATAGATCTTTGAGCTCGCTCGACCTCCATAAGATATGTTTTTGGAACTCCTCCCCATGAGCAGATGCAATAATTTATGAGACAATGAGAAAGGGCGTGACATGTCTGATGTCTGAATCAGCAGTTTTTTAGTCGCTACAGTTCTTAGGTTCTCAAATATTATAGTGAGTTTCCGAATTCATTTAAATGCTTTTGATATATGAGGTTGCCAATTAAATCTTCCGTCGAGGATTATCCCAAGTTATTTTATCGTAGATTTTCGTTCTAATATTGTACATTAACATCTGTACTATTTTTGGAACGTATTACAAGGGTACGTATGCATGGTGAAAGAAAAGCTGTACGGTGGTTTTGAGATTATGGTTTTGTTAAAGCAGATATATTTTGTTTTTGAACAATTGACGGTTAAAATATTATTTTCCAGCTGTACGTAATCTATTTTGAGCACAGTGCTGCACATTATCCCAGTCTGTACCATGAAGGACCATTACAGTATCGTCCGCAAACATAAAAAGGTCCGCACTATGGATATTAATTTTATATAATTCATTTACGAAGGTCAAGAAAGAGTTGGTCCAAGAATGCTTACCTGTGGAACGCCATAGGTACATTCGGCTTTATTACTTAACTCGTCGTCAACAAGGTAATATTTGGGTGCTGTTTATAAGGTAGTCGTTAAAAAACCATGCATATGGCATATCTCTTATACCCTGATTTTCGACAGATCGAACGCTTTTTGCAAGTCTAAGAAAACACATAATATGCATTTATCACCTGTGTCTACATAAGGTGTTATTTTTGAAATCAGTTGTAAAACAGCGTCTTCTGTTGAATGATGTGCCCTAAAACCAAATTGATTCGCAGCTAGATATCCATAACGCTCTAGATATTTTGTAAGTCTTTTGTTCATAAGTTTCTCAATTATTTTTGAAAAAGAAGGTAACAACGAAATCGGCCTGTAATTCGAAGGAGCTGACTTATCAACAGATTTGATGGTGTTGCTAAGGCCTGCATGAATGGTGATGGAAATTTCCCTGTCTGAAAACTAGTATTATCACAGAATAAATAATAGTACAAGAACAGAAGGATCACTCTCTGATAGCAAACTTGCGAGTTTAAACCTAGTTACAATGTCGCTAATGTTCATACTATTTTGCACGCCTCGGACACGACCTTCGTCTAATTAGCCTACCGATTAAATCGTCGAAATAAAATTAATGCGGCGCGCGTATTAAATAAAAATGCACCTAACGCCCGCGTGCGAGATTCTGATTCACTTAGCCCTTTACGCGTCTTTGTTAAGGCCACACCTACTGTAGGGTTAGGTGTTGTGAGAAAATAAATTGAATCCTTTGATATTAGTCGGTAGTAGAATACACCGAGGGGAACATTATTGTTCAATGTGAGGAAGGTTAATTTGTAACATCGAGAAAAATTAAGATTATAATAACGTGAACGTCTTTGAAACTCAGATAATTTACCTACAGATCATTTTTAACTGTCTTCAAAAAAGGGAGGAGGTACTCACTTCGACTGTATTTTTTATATGTGTGACCTCAGAACTTTTTCCCTGGTGAACCGATTTTGATCATTCTTTTTTATTTGAAATCTGGTGCTTATAATTTATATATCCCATATGAATTTAATCAAGATCTGACCAGTAGTTTTGGAGTTATCCTTAATAATGCGTATTATAATGCGTATTAATATTTAAGTCGGTTGTACAAAATTTTTAATTTCATTACTTGTCTCTCTTCCCCTCTTTTTAAAAAACGTTACCTCTATACTAGGATTTTCTCCTGCATCGCTAGGGCAATTTACATACATAGATTTCACAAGGACAAACATCCAGACCCAGAACAATTATTTGTAGGCCATACAAATACTTGTTCCGTGCGGGATTCAAACCCGCGGTCCTTAGCGCTGCAACTCATTGCAAAGCCACTGCGCCAAGGAGCCGTCACTTGTTTCACGTTTTTTGCTATTTAAAAACATGTGATAACGCGACGGCATAATTAATGAAAGTGTGGCAAAGAGAAGTGCTGCTATTTTCAATCTCTTTCTTTTATCGACTAAGTGTTAAACTAATAACCAGTATATACTTACACTGACCATTTTTTTAAGGTCATTGACATTATACGCGAAAAATTTAGTTGAATCGCTAATCAAATAATAAATCTGTAACTATGGCGTCAGTAACTAGACACGTTATTATCTAGATCTACCTATAAATAATAATGTCTTACCTTTCGGTATCCTTAGGAACAGTAAAGAAAGAAAAGTCGACATTCCTATTGTTATTTAAGCACCCGTACGCTATGCAGTACCTTTTGGTTTTTTAAAAACTCAAAAATAAATATTAATAGCAGAAATTTTGTCCCAGCCAGGGGAACTATTTGATTTAAGTTCGTTAATAGTAGTTTTTACTTCCTCAGGATCTGTTAAGAAAAAAGCTATCGAATTTGTTGGACCTGTCTGTTTGACATTATCAGCAAGTTCTGAGACTGATTTGCCTATGGTGTTCAGAGTATAATTTGCAAGCTTTGAACCAATTGTTATGAAATAGGTAATTTTTAATAATTCTGTTGTCGGTTTTTTGGACCGGCTTTGATTACGAACTTCTTTAAATATCTTCCATGTCTTTCTAACGCGCCCGCACGCGTCTGTTTTCGTTAAAATACGTGTACATAACTTAAAGTAGGTTTTTACAATTTTCGTAGTCGTATTCTTTTATCCAATTTAATATAATTTATTTAATTCGGTGACTTTTTGCGTTCTTTAATTTTAAAATTTTATAAATAATATTATATAAACGACGTACTTGGTAGTCATATTACCTTTTCGCAAGTGCGCTTTTGACAAATGGTGCTGGACATTTTTGCGTTCTTTTGTTTTTAGCTACATATACTTGGGAAAAACTATGATATCCTTTTATGCATTTGTATATATACGATTTTCGTACACTGAGAACATTTGATAATTCGTATACTTTAGATGTTGGGTATGTACAAGGAAGATGTAATATTAATTTAAATATAGATCTTTGAGCTCGCTCGACCTCCATAAGATATGTTTTTGGAACTCCTCCCCATGAGCAGATGCAATAATTTATGAGACAATGAGAAAGGGCGTGACATGTCTGATGTCTGAATCAGCAGTTTTTTAGTCGCTACAGTTCTTAGGTTCTCAAATATTATAGTGAGTTTCCGAATTCATTTAAATGCTTTTGATATATGAGGTTGCCAATTAAATCTTCCGTCGAGGATTATCCCAAGTTATTTTATCGTAGATTTTCGTTCTAATATTGTACATTAACATCTGTACTATTTTTGGAACGTATTACAAGGGTACGTATGCATGGTGAAAGAAAAGCTGTACGGTGGTTTTGAGATTATGGTTTTGTTAAAGCAGATATATTTTGTTTTTGAACAATTGACGGTTAAAATATTATTTTCCAGCTGTACGTAATCTATTTTGAGCACAGTGCTGCACATTATCCCAGTCTGTACCATGAAGGACCATTACAGTATCGTCCGCAAACATAAAAAGGTCCGCACTATGGATATTAATTTTATATAATTCATTTACGAAGGTCAAGAAAGAGTTGGTCCAAGAATGCTTACCTGTGGAACGCCATAGGTACATTCGGCTTTATTGCTTAACTCGTCGTCAACAAGGTAATATTTGGGTGCTGTTTATAAGGTAGTCGTTAAAAAACCATGCATATGGCATATCTCTTATACCCTGATTTTCGACAGATCGAACGCTTTTTGCAAGTCTAAGAAAACACATAATATGCATTTATCACCTGTGTCTACATAAGGTGTTATTTTTGAAATCAGTTGTAAAACAGCGTCTTCTGTTGAATGATGTGCCCTAAAACCAAATTGATTCGCAGCTAGATATCCATAACGCTCTAGATATTTTGTAAGTCTTTTGTTCATAAGTTTCTCAATTATTTTTGAAAAAGAAGGTAACAACGAAATCGGCCTGTAATTCGAAGGAGCTGACTTATCAACAGATTTGATGGTGTTGCTAAGGCCTGCATGAATGGTGATGGAAATTTCCCTGTCTGAAAACTAGTATTATCACAGAATAAATAATAGTACAAGAACAGAAGGATCACTCTCTGATAGCAAACTTGCGAGTTTAAACCTAGTTACAATGTCGCTAATGTTCATACTATTTTGCACGCCTCGGACACGACCTTCGTCTAATTAGCCTACCGATTAAATCGTCGAAATAAAATTAATGCGGCGCGCGTATTAAATAAAAATGCACCTAACGCCCGCGTGCGAGATTCTGATTCACTTAGCCCTTTACGCGTCTTTGTTAAGGCCACACCTACTGTAGGGTTAGGTGTTGTGAGAAAATAAATTGAATCCTTTGATATTAGTCGGTAGTAGAATACACCGAGGGAACATTATTGTTCAATGTGAGGAAGGTTAATTTGTAACATCGAGAAAAATTAAGATTATAATAACGTGAACGTCTTTGAAACTCAGATAATTTACCTACAGATCATTTTTAACTGTCTTCAAAAAAGGGAGGAGGTACTCACTTCGACTGTATTTTTTATATGTGTGACCTCAGAACTTTTTCCCTGGTGAACCGATTTTGATCATTCTTTTTTATTTGAAATCTGGTGCTTATAATTTATATATCCCATATGAATTTAATCAAGATCTGACCAGTAGTTTTGGAGTTATCCTTAATAATGCGTATTATAATGCGTATTAATATTGAAGTCGGTTGTACAAAATTCTGTCTCTCTTCCTCTCTTTTTAAAAAACGTTACCTCTATACTAGGATTTTCTCCTGCATCGCTAGGGCAATTTACATACATAGATTTCACAAGGACAAACATACAGACTCAGAATAATTATTTGTAGGCCATACAAATACTTGTTCCGTGCGAGATTCAAACCCGCGGTCCTTAGCGCTGCAACTCATTGCAAAGCCACTGCGCCAAGGAGCCGTCACTTGTTTC
The DNA here is from genome assembly GCA_029286625.1 of Parnassius orleans. NCBI lineage: Eukaryota > Metazoa > Arthropoda > Insecta > Lepidoptera > Papilionidae > Parnassius > Parnassius orleans. The sequence goes on along the minus strand of JAGSMP010000235.1, from coordinate 447,853 downwards.
ACGTTTTTTGCTATTTAAAAACATGTGATAACGCGACGGCATAATTAATGAAAGTGTGGCAAAGAGAAGTGCTGCTATTTTCAATCTCTTTCTTTTATCGACTAAGTGTTAAACTAATAACCAGTATATACTTACACTGACCATTTTTTTAAGGTCATTGACATTATACGCGAAAAATTTAGTTGAATCGCTAATCAAATAATAAATCTGTAACTATGGCGTCAGTAACTAGACACGTTATTATCTAGATCTACCTATAAATAATGTCCACCTTTCGGTATCCTTAGGAACAGTAGAAAGAAAAGTCGATATTCCTATTGTTATTTAAGCAATTCGTACGCTTGCAGTACCTTTTGGTTTTTTAAAACTCAAATAATTAATATAATAGCAGAAATTTTGTCCCAGCCAGGAACTATTTGATTTAAGTTCGTTAATAGTAGTTTTACTTCCTCACGATCTGTTAAGAAAAAGCTATCAACTGTTGGACCTGTCTGTTTGACATTATCAGCAAGTTCTGAGACTGATTTGCGCATGGTGTTCAGAGTATAATTTGCGCTTTGAACCAATTGTTGAAATAGTAATTTTAATAACTGTTGTCGGTTTTTTGGACCGGCTTTGATTACGAACTTCTTTAAATATCTTCCATGTCTTTCTAACGCGCCCGCACGCGTCTGTTTTCGTTAAAATACGTATTTTATAACATAAAGTAGGTTTTTACAATTTTCGTAGTCGTATTCTTTTATCCAATTTAATATAATTTATTTAATTCGGTGACTTTTTGCGTTCTTTAATTTTAAAATTTTATAAATAATATTATATAAACGACGTACTTGGTAGTCATATTACCTTTTCAAAGTGCGCTTTTGACAAATGGTTGGACATTTTGCGTTCTTTTGTTTTAACTACATATACGGGAAAACTGATATCCTTTTATGCATTTGTATATATACGATTTTCGTACACTGAGAACATTTGATAATTCGTATACTTTAGATGTTGGGTATGGACAAGGAAGATGTAATATTAAATCTGTAACTATGGCGTCAGTAACTAGACACGTTATTATCTAGATCTACCTATAAATAATAATGTCTTACCTTTCGGTATCCTTAGGAACAGTAAAGAAAGAAAAGTCGACATTCCTATTGTTATTTAAGCACCTGTACGCTATGCAGTACCTTTTGGCTTTTTAAAAACTCAAAAATAAATATTAATAGCAGAAATTTTGTCCCAGCCAGGGGAACTATTTGATTTAAGTTCGTTAATAGTAGTTTTTACTTCCTCAGGATCTGTTAAGAAAAAAGCTATCGAATTTGTTGGACCTGTCTGTTTGACATTATCAGCAAGTTCTGAGACTGATTTGCCTATGGTGTTCAGAGTAAAATTTGCAAGCTTTGAACCAATTGTTATGAAATAGGTAATTTTTAATAATTCTGGTGTCGGTTTTTTGGACCGGCTTTGATTACGAACTTCTTTAAATATCTTCCATGTCTTTCTAACGTTTCCAGTACTAGAAATAAGTTCTTGTTCGTAATACTGTCTTTTTAACTTTTTCATTATGTCTTTACATGTGTTTCTGTATTTCCTATAGTGTGATCCTAAGTCTTCATTATTATTTTCTTTTTTAATTATGTAATTTGTCCCTTTTTCTTATTGATCTTACAACTCCTGGTGTTTTCCAGGGTTTTCATTGCATATTAATTTTAGATAGAGTTATTCTGGTTGTATTAGCTTGTATTAAATCTTATATAGTATTTGTAATATACCCTGAGCATCATTGACATTGTCGATTCCGTAATATTCTTCCCAGTTAATTTCATTCATACCTACAATTATCTTGTCAAAATCAATTTTTACTTTATAAAATTTAGATTTATTTTTACAAATTTTTAGTTTCTCAATAAGTTATAAAATGGGGTGATGATCAGTAAATTCATCAAAAACAATAGACGTAATCCTATGTTGGGCTGGTACCATAAAATGGTCTAAGCACGCTTCTTTCCTTGTCGGAAGATACACGCATTGTTTTAAGCCATGCATAGATAGCATATTAAGATATTCGGCAGAATACCCTTTTATAGCACAAGGCATAACATCTAAGTTTAGATCTCCAGTAAGGACTACGATACTTGTATTTATGCTATAAAGTATTTTTTCAAGTGATGTGATATGCTGCGTTGGATTGCGAAAACTTGGTGGTCTATATGTGCAGATAACCGTGGTATCTGTATCAACAGTCAGTATTAGCACATTGCCATCATCAACTACTGGTTCATATGATGTGACGCTTATGTTATTTTTAATGTATGGTAAGTAAATTTTTTACATCTCTACAAATGGAAGGACTTGACAAGCTCATACACCTTACCTCGCTTACTTGGTAAATCTCATCAATAACAGTTTCACTAGGAAGATTGAATTTTAAAAGTATTTATTTTTTATGTCTTATTCTCACTGATGTTTTGAAATATTCTAGCATATATGGCATACATTGACATATTATTATTTTGATTGCGTTGTAATAAGTTATAATTTTTCTAACAGACGTGTATATGCGAATAAAATAACGTGTATTTGTGTTGGTTTTTGGAGTGAAGTTGTTATATGTAAGTGTGGTTTTTGTGTTAGTTACTGTATGAATTATGTGTGTGTACATATTTTTATTGTGTTGTATGCGTTACTTATAACTAACAGGAAAATTATATAATAAGAATAAGTATAAAAGTAAGTTCGGTAAAAATAATAAAATAGAAAGCTAATTATTTTCAAATTACATCGATAGTGAAAATCTAGTCATTTTTGCGTTTTTAATTTTAGAAAATCTGATTCCGATTCTACACGTATTGCAGTTGAGCCCTCTTCTCTATGCAGAAATACCCATCCATATTATGTTTTCGAGCAGAATTAAAATTTTTCTTGATCAGCAAATTCTCTACCCAAGTAGAATAATCTTCTGGTTTTAGTTTTTCGAAACATAAATTGGAGTCTTGGGCCCTCCAATTTCCAGGCTCAGTTTGTTGTGCTTATTTTCTTTACTGAAGGTTTTATCTCTTTTAAGTATACTCTCTTTGACTAGAATTGATGTAAATTCAACAATTACCGGCTAATTCGTGGTCTTAGAATTTGTAGGAAAGACGTCTTTGATATAAGATGGTTGAATTTGGGTCTTAATAACTGTACTCGTACCTGTTTTAAGAATTAGATTTAACAAGTATTTTTTGTTTCTACATTGTTTTGGGTACATTTCGAATTTCCATGCTATTTTTGCGGGTTTGGCGTTCTAGCTGATCTATTTTAGCTTCTAATAAGCGAATATAATTCTTATCTCCTTTAATATTTTCTTCCATCTTTTCATCTTATCTGCAATTTCATCATATTTCTTTGATGTAAATTCCACCAATTCGTGCAGTTCTAATATTCCGTTCTTTTATTTCCTTCATGATAACTTTTAAATCCATAAACATGCTTAGTATTTAATTTTTGAAAGTCGACATATCCGAATTTTCATCTGCTTCCTCTCTTCTCTTTTCATCAGGCTGAGCAACGTAATGTTGTTTCAAGTTCTGTGTTATCTGTCGTATTTAAGTTTGGTACTGATTGACAAAGGGATTGAGAGGTGTTCACATTAACAATAGGGGTCGTTGGGGGCGTTCTTTTCAGAGGCATTATTTGGTATTCAAAAAGATTACACTTAAATCCTTACGTAAAAGTCGCAATGGCATTATTGCAGCAATAAGTAACTAGGCGCTAGATATTTATGATTCGTATTGCCTTTTTATTTTTATAGGCGATGTAAAAATAATTTTATATTAATGTAGGTAGGTCAAAGTCAAATAAGATGATAACAAGTAGCTATTTCCAAATTCTACACACAGTATTTTAGTTATTAATGATACGAAAAGTTGGTAAAAGTAACTTTTAATGCACTCTTCAGTTCACTTTACACTTCTATATATGGCACTGTCCACTTTTACGTTTAAATTTGCGATTAGAGCGTTTTTTGTAATTTTTAAAGCGGATTGATATGAATTGAATTTGCTCAACTTGACGGCGCGGGGGGGATATGACATAGGTGTCTTGTTCAAAGGAAGCGGTCCAATACTAATTGCCTGAAGGGTCGATACAGACCGGACCAGAGCTGATTGCTTATATCTGCAGGGTCATATAGATCGGACCAGAATATATTGCTGAATGTGTAACAATTTATGGTTTTTGTTAGGATAATCGAGCGATGCTTATTGTTTCAGAACGATAGTGGTTCTGTTGCTGCGTAAGAAGACGTCCGCATGTCAGCATGGCCGTGACGATATAACAACGGTGTCGTCGTACGCCGGCACAGCAAAAATGTCAACAACACGTGCATCGATGACACCACCTGTGCGCCACTCGAATTCCCCCACCGCCTCAGTATTCGACTTGTTTTGCAACGGGTATAAAACGACCGCGCAGCGACGGAGCGGGCATTATCATTCCGCTTGTGCCGTCGCCCCCGTGCGGTCGTGCGCTAGCGGAGTCCGCCGCTGACCGAGCACACATCCCCGTACGGGTCGTCTCCCTCAGTCAGCACAGTTTCTTGGAAAGAACGTCAGTCCCGTCCCGTCCCCCTCAACTAGCGCCGCCGCCCCCGTGCGGTTGTGTTAGCTGACCACTCTTCCGTCCCTGTACGGTTGAGTGCCCTCCCACACTCCCGTCCCCGTACGGTCGAGTTTTGCCCTCCCGCTCGGCTAGCACAGCCGCCCTCGTGCGGTTGTGCTTAGCTGTCTCGCCGTCGCCGTATTTCCGTGCCCACTTACATGGGTTCGGGCGACGGTGGGAGCCTTCCCGTCTCCGCCAGCCGCCCCCGTCCGGTTGTGTTGTGCGCCCCGCACTCACCGTTGGACGGTGAGTGCCTTCCCTCCCTGCCGCCGCCCCCACGCGGTTGCGCTGGCAGTCAGTGCTCGCCGTCCTCGTACGGTGAGTACATTCTCGCACATGCGACTCCCACTCTATCTCTCCAGCACTGCCGCACTTTGCGGCTGTGCTGGAGAGATAGAGTGGGACGTATAACCTTCGGGCTAGAGTCGTTCCCAAGGTGGTGTTTAGTGGGTAGGCACTTCTTCAAAGTGAGTCCCACATAACCACGCAGCCGGCTACGTGGTATGCTTGGAGCATTCATCACCTCCCTCCACCGCTTCCGGAGGGTGACCTTGCATTGGGCGCAAAAAAAAAAAACGGAGCAGGCAGTGAGCGATTAGGAGTAGAATGTTGTCTGCGCTCAAGCTGCGCGGATGTATTCATCGGTCGAGCCCATGCACTCTAGTGTTCTACAGTGCTATTGTGTGCGAGACAATAACAGACAATCACTCGGAAGTGCTTCAGTGGTATTTGTAAGTCATTGCTGCCAACAGGTTGCACCGGCCCGCCGGCCATTTGTCCCTTTTGTGTTGTGATTAGTGTAGTGCGCCACGCTCTTCCAATTTCCAGTACACTATAAGTAGGTTATTACAAAGCCGCCTCAGCGGCGGCTATTCTATTGCTTTAATTTCTGTGTTCGCTTGTCGCTTTAGGCGACAGCTAAGTACACACCCTAGCGTACCAACGCGCTAGGTGTACAGGTGTTCGTATTAAGCACACACCCGCCGTTAGGTGGGGGGGGGGGGCTTGATACACAAGTGGTTTTCGTTAAACATCAACAAAATGGCGACTATAACGATAGCCGAACTCACAGACTTTTTCAGTCGTGTCTGCCCCGACGTTTGGGCGACCTTTTTAGCACAGCGTGACATGTCCGCTGCTGAACGTCCGATCGTGCGTATCGACGACCCTATGTCGCCGTGCACTGGGCCTGCGACCCCCGTGTCCATAAACACAGCTTATGACGTCGTGTTCCCCGCGCCTTCTGCGTTCTTCACCCGTGTGCCGTCTCCGGCGTTCTTGGATGCCGAGTCGGGCTCCAAGATGGAGTAAGATGTAGCGAAACCCGCCAAACCCGAAGACGACGGCTTCACCCTAGTCTCGAGCAAAAAACGTAAGCGCCCCGTCGCGAAAAAGGGCGACGAGCCTCACTCGTACCTTCGTCCCCGTCTTCGTCCCCTAACGCCACTCCGGCTAAAAAGACATATAGGATTATCTGAGGTCCGAAAAGAGGGGGAGGACATTGTAATCCTCGAATCCGGCAACTTGTACTAACATCACGAGGGCGACCATTTGTCCCAAGGCGGTGTCGGATTTATCGTCCACAAGTCTCTCGTTAACAACGTTGTAAAGATTGAGTGTGTCGACGAGGGTTGCGTACCTGATACTCAGAATCACCAAACGGTATTCGCTGAAGGTCATACAGGTTTAAGCACCAACCTCGGCATATCCCGATGAGGAGGTGGAGGAAATGTATGAGGATATATCTAGAGTCATGCATTCCTCCAAAACCCACTATACGGTGTTGATGGGAGACTTCAACGCAAAACTAGGCACAAGATAGAACGGTGAGCTGAAGGTAGGGAAATTTGGAATAGGGCAACGGAACCCAAGGGGTTGTTCAGTGACATCTCAGTGATCGCGAGGGTGAAAACCGGCAGCGATCACCGATTCGTGAGAGGCACACTGAAACTAAACGTTAAGTTGGAGAGGTCACGTCTAATGAAGTCAACGCTCCGGCCCCTCGTGCTCTAATCCAAAGTCCCGAAACCTTTCAGCTCGAGCTACAAAACAGTTTTCAGTGCCTACAAGGTTAGAATGCAGTGGACTATATGAATGACAAGCTCGTGGAGACTGTCCTTGCGGTCCGATCTCAGTTTTGCAAGACCCGCCGCAGAAGGACACAAAAACTCTCCGATCACACTCTTAATTTCATGGCTGTTAGACGGGATATGAAGCTGCAGTCTTCAGTAGATTTGACAGAATACAGGCAACTGAACAGACAGATCTCCAAATGCCTGTGGCGGGACTTACGAAACTTTAATACTGCTCGTATTGAAGAAGCGATCAAACGGAACCAGGGCTCCAAAGTTTTTGCTAGAGATCTGTCTGCCAGAAAGAGTCAACTGTCGAAGCTGAAGACCGAGTGTGGCAGCTTTGTTTCCGGGGCACCTGAGATTTTGAGTGAGATTGAGAGCTTCTATGGGCAGCTGTACACATCATCGTTGATGCCACACGCAAGTGTGAGTAACGATCCAAGAGCAAGTCTTATTCGACACTATTCCGATAATATCCCGGACGTCAGTCTGAGCAAGATTAGAATGGCTCTCCAGCACCTTAAAAACGGCAAGGCCCCAGGCGAGGAAGGCAATACAGCGGAGTTTTTGAAAGCGGGTGGGAAACCGGTACTTAAAGTCTTTCAGAAGCTCTTTGATTCCGTCCTCGATGGTGGGACTACTCCGGAGGCGTGGAGCAGAAGTGCGATGGTCTTGTTCTTCAAGAAAGGCAACAACGCTCTCTTGAAGAACAACAGACCGATTTCCCTTCTGAGCTGCGTCTATGTGCTGTTTTTGAGAGTCATTATGAATCGTATAGCACGCAGATTCGACGACTTCCAGCCTCCCAAACAAGCCGGTTTCCGAAGAGGCGTTAGTACCATAGACCACATACAATCCCTTCGGCAAATTGTACAGAAGACAGAAGAGTACAATCTGCCACTTTGCCTTGCGTATGTGGACTATGAGAAAGCCTTTCATTCCGTCAAAATTCGGACGGTGCTACAGTCCCTTCAGCGGTGCCGAGTTGACTGTCGGTATATCGAAGTGCTAAAGTATTTTTACAGCAGGGCTACGATTGTTATCAAGTACAGAATCAGAGCACGAAACCTATCCAAATGCAGAGAGGTGTAAGACAGGGTGACGTAATATCCCCGTAACTCTTCACCGCTGCATTGAAAGACGTTTTCAAGCTACTGGACTGTAAAGGATACGGTATTAACGTCAATGGCGAGTACATCACTCACCTTCGATTTGCCGACGATATAGTCCTTATGGCAAAATCGCTGGAGGACCTAAGCACTATGCTCAATGACCTCAATAGTGTCTCCCAACGGATAGGTCTTAGAACATGGAAAAAACATAGATCATGTTTAATGTCCATGTCACACCTCTGCCGGTAGTTGTTGGGAGCACTAAGCTCGAAGTTTTTGACGAGTATGTTAACCTGGGACAAATAGTCTGACTAGGTAAGTCCAACTTCGACCGAGAGGTCAATCGACGGATTCAACTCGGCTGGACAGCGTTCGGAAATTGCGACACATCTTTTCGTCAGGTATACCTCAACACTTGAAAACGAGATTGTACAATCAGTGTGTGTTGCCAGTGATGACTTATGGAACTGAGACGTGGTCCTTCACTGCTGGCCGTATGAAAACGCTCAAGGTCGCTCCGCGAGCTATGGAAAGGGCTATGGTCGGAGTTTCTCTGCGTGATAATCTTAGAAATGAGGATACCCGCAGTACAACCAGAGTGAACGACATAGCCCAATGGATTAGTAAGCTGAAGTGGTAATGGGCCGGCCATATAGCTGGAAGAACCGACAACTGATGGGGAAAAATGGTAGGCGATGTGTAGGGCTACCCCCACTAGATGGAGTGACGACCTGGTAAGACATGCAGGAAGTCGATGGATGCAGGTGGCTCAGGACCATGCTTTTTGGCATTCCTTGGGGGAGGCGTATGTTCAGCAGTGGACTTGTGAAGGGCTGTAATGATGATAATTGTAAAGCGCCTTTGTTACTTCACTGAAATAAACAGACTCCTTCCTGACGAACAGTTTGGATTTAGAACCGAACAATCGTGCACTAACAAAATTCATCGCCTAACAGAATATATTCTGTCTGGCTTTAATTGCCACCCGACACAAAGGAAATCCTGAAACACGGGGCCCTCTTCTTCGATGTCGCAAAGGCATTTGATAAGGTATGGCACGACGGCTTGCTCTACAAGCTGTATAAACTAAACGTACCTGACAGGCTCGTACACATCATCTGAGTCTTCCTTTCGCTATCGAGTAGAGGGAACCCGTTCTTCGAAAGGTTTTCTAAAGGCTAGGGTCGCACCAGGCTCCGTCCTGTCACCACTCCTCTTTACACTCTTCACGAGTGATATCCCCAAAGACCCAGTGGTAAACACAGCTTTCTTCGCCGTCGATACGGCACTCTTTGTATCTGATTATAATAGGATTCGTCTCACATTAAAACTTCAAAAACCTACCAATCGCTTAGGCGAATGGTTCCGCCAATGGAGAATTGAAGTGAATCCCGAAAAAAATATAGAAATATACTTTCGACGGAGTCAAAATCAAAACATCATCATCATCATCATCATTACAGCCCTTCACAAGTCCACTGCTGAACATAGGCCTCCCCCAAGGAATGCCACAAAGCACGGTCCTGAGCCACCCGCATCCATCGACTTCCTGCATGTCTTACCAGGTCGTCACTCCATCTAGTGGGGGGACGCCCTACACTTCGTCCGCCGGTACGAGGCCGCCACTCGAGAACCTTTTTTCCCCATCGGTTGTCGGTTCTTCGAGCTATATGGCCGGCCCATTGCCACTTCAGCTTACTAATCTGTTGGGCTATGTCGGTCACTCTGGTTCTACTGCGGATATCCTCATTTCTAAGTTTATCACGCAGTGAGACTCCGAGCATAGCCCTCTCCATAGCTCGCTGAGCGACCTTGAGCTTCCTCATCCGGCCAGCAGTGAAGGACCACGTCTCAGTTCCGTTGGTCATCACTGGCAACACGCACTGGTTGTACAGCCTCGTTTTCAAGTTTTGAGGTATACCTGACGAGAAGATGTGCCGTAATTTCCCGAACGCTGCCCAGCCGAGTTGAATCCGTCGATTGACCTCTCGGTCGAAGTTGGACTTACCTAGTCGGACTATTTGTCCCAGGTAAACATATTCGTCAACAACTGAGCTTAGTGCTCCCAACAACTACCGGCATAGGTGTGACATGGACATTAAACATGATCTTTGTTTTGTCCATGTTCATCTTAAGACCTATCCGTTGGGAGGCACTATTGAGGTCATTGAGCATAGTGCTTAGGTCCTCCAGCGATTCTGCCATAAGGACTATATCGTCGGCAAATCGAAGGTGAGTGATGTACTCGCCATTGATGTTAATGCCGTATCCTTTCCAGTCCAGAAGCTTGAAAACGTCTTCCAATGCAGCGGTGAAGAGTTTCGGGGATATAACGTCACCCTGTCTTACACCTCTCTGCAGTTGGATAGGTTTTGTACTCTGGTTCTGTACTGGATAGCCATCGTAGCCCTACTGTACAAGCACTTCAGCACTTCGATATACCGACAGTCAACTTGGCACCGCTGAAGGGACTGCAGCACCGCCCAAATTTCGACGGAATCAAAGGCTTTCTCATAGTCCACATACGCCAGATATAGTGGCAAATTGTACCCTCGGACTTCTGTACAATTTGCGCGGAATGTATATGTGGTCTATGGTGCTAAAGCCTTTTCGGAAACCGGCTTGTTCGGGAGGCTGGAAGTCGTCGAGTCTGCGTGCGAGACGATTCGTAATGACTCTCGAAAACAGCACGTAGACGCGGCTCAGAAGGGAAATCGGTCTGTAGTTCTTCAAGAGAGCGTTGTCGCCTTTCTTGAAGAACAAGACCACCGCACTTCTGCTCCACGCCTCCGGTGTAGTGCCACCATGTAGGACGGAATTAAAGAGCTTCTGAAGGACTTCAAGTACCGGTTTTCCACCCGCTTTCAGAAGCTCCGCCGTAATTCCATCCTCGCCTGGGGCCTTGCCGTTTTTAAGGTGCTGGAGAGCCATTCTAATCAAAACAGATTAAATGTAATTTTCTTATACGGCCGCCCCATATAGATTCGGCCAAATATCTTGGCGTTACTTTTTTTTATAGGAGAGGGGGCAAACGAGCATGCGGCTCACCTGATGGTAAGTGACTACCGCCGCCCATGAACAACTGCAACACCAGGGGAACCAGAGGAATTGCAAATGCGTTGCCGGCCTTTTAAAAAGGAGTAGGCTCTATTCTTGAAGGTCCCTAAGTCGTATCGGTCTGGAAAAATCGCTGGTGGTAAACTATTCCACAAGGAAGTTGTGCGAGGAAGAAAACATCTCCTAAATTGCACAGTGGTGGACCGCCAATCATCCAGATGGTGTGGATGGTATCGGGAGTTCTGCCGCGATGTGCGTTCGTGAAATTTGGCGGCTGGGATTAATCCGAACAATTCCTCAGAGCACTGCCCGTGGTAAATGCGAAAGAAAATGCAAAGAGATGCAACATCTCTTCGCAGCGCCAATGAATCGAGCCGATCGGAAAGGACTCGGTCGTCGACGATTCGAGCCGCTCTGCGCTGGATGCGGTCAAGTGGAAGAAGCTGGCACTGGGGAGTCCCAGCCCAGAGATGGGAACAGTATTCCATGTGACGCCGAACCTGCGCCTTGTAAAGTTGCAGGTGTTGTGCCGGCATGAAATACTGTCCCGCTCTGCTGAGCACGCCAAGCTTTTTAGAGGCCTTCTCTTCCAAGTGACCGCGAAACTGCACGTCACTCGATATGTTGACGCCGAGGATTCCGATACTGGCTGAGGCAACAAGGGGAGTGCCTTGAAACTGAGGAGATACGACAAAGGGGTTCTTTTTAGCGGTAAACGCGCAAACTTGTGTCTTCTCAGGATTAAACTGGACTAAATTTAGTCGCCCCCAATCCGAGACTTTGTTCAGCAAAGACTCGACTTCAGACAGAAGTTTGTTCTGGTACTCGGCGACTTTTTCCCGAGAAATATTCGCACGGCCGGCGTATAGAGCATCACCAGTGCTATCATTCGCATAGCAATGAATGCTACCGGTTTGCAACATATCATTGATATGCAGAAGAAACAGCGTTGGTGATAGCACGCAGCCTTGTGGAACACCAGCGTTAATAGGCTTGTAGTCGGAGCATGCACCGTCTACAACGAACTTGATGCTCCGATCTGCAAGAATGCTGGTGATCTAATTGCACAATTTCTCGGGAATCCCACAGGAAGGGAGCTTCGAAAGAAGCGCTTTGTGCCAAGCCCGATCGAAAGCCTTCGCAATGTCCAAACTAACGGTCAATGTCTCCCCCTTGGACTCTACTTTCTACGTACGAAACAATTTCGCGAATCACATAAGTGTAGTATGCAACAAAGCCAGGTCGTTCATTTGCCGTCTCCACCCTCTTGTTAACAGCAAGCGTAAGTTGTCTCTAAGACACAAACTCCACCTGTAAAAAACCTGCGTTAGACCTATCATGTCTTACGCAAGTGTAGCTTTCGCCCACACGTATAAGTCCCACCTAAACGAACTACAAAAAGTTCGAAACTTATTTATCCGTAAAGCCATCGTAACACGGTGGTATCAACGGAATTCAGATTTACACAATGATTGTCAACTCCCTTTTATCTCCGAATATTTCAAGGAGATGCTTCAGCTCTATTTTGATAGCGCCGAAGCCCATTCAAACCCGCTAGTGACAAACGCAGCCAACTACGTTCCGATACCAAACATCACACCGGTTCTCCGTAGACCGCGTAACGTACTAATTGAACAACCCTTTTTTAACGTGGTAGAGCCATGCTGCAGCTATATTAGTAGTACAGCTATAGCACGAATGGGTCAGCTCGACCGGGGAAGGACCACGCTCTCACAGAATACCAGCGTAAAATAGCAGCTTAACGCTGCTGTGTTTCGTATGGTGAGTGTAGAGAACCGGAGACCCTTTTTACTGGAAACGAGGCATTCCATCTTAGTCCTCACGGGTGACAACGCATCTGCATTTTGATTCGTAATCGAGGATAGATGTAGATGTCTATGGGCCACAGCAACCACTTACCATCAGGTGGACTGTGTGCTCGTTTGTCACCCTTATCCTATAAAAAAAAACCCACGCTAGCTCGATCCCGTCGACCCAAACATCGCAGGCACATCATAGATTGACACTACACACACACACCAAATGGGACAATCACAAATATGATTACGGATAGTGCGCGTCGAACCCGTAGGCGGGCGCATAGTTCCAGCACACACCGCTTACACACCGTACACCCGCGTACCTGGGCGGTTCTCACCGCCCAGATCATCGACCGATACGAGCTATGCAGTCAAAGGCGGGGGTACGCCCACCCCCACTCGGATAGCCGTTGGATAGTTCAATAAACCTCAACAGAGGAGACATGATGATTGGTAACAATACCAAATCATAAACCATCATTACCCTCATCCTCAATTGCCTTTCCCTTTTTTAAATTAGTTAATTTAAAAGCCCTGAGTCAGATGAAGCTGTAAGAGCCGCATAGGCTAACAGAACTTACATCAACGAAAATAGACCGATAGATCGGAGCGAGCAGTCTTGGCTCTGGCGTGACTCGGTGCACTGGTTGTACCAAGCTAGCTTATCCTAGACGCTCACAGATAATTAATTTGAAATTAATTATTATCATTAATTATAAAAGTGCCCTGGTATAATTTATAATTAATAAAACTAAATATTGTCTTGTAATCCCTGACTTCTTATTCAGTGTGGCCGACCCCTTCTCCTACATATTAATAAGCGTTTTACTTACCATCAAATAGACAGCCACATACGGGATAAATTATGAGTGTCATCGCTTACACTTATGAAAGTGTAATACTGAATGCGTCTATCTATTCTGACGGGATTGGAAAGTTGACACTGTGGTTAAATCAATCTGATATATAAAATGAATATTTGTTTGCCTTTTCACCTTCTATGCCTTCCTATGATATTCATCTGATTAAGATTAAATTTTGTTCATTAATAGTGCGCGTGTTGCCTGCATAAGTTTCTGACAAAAAATTATTATTTGTTTGTAAGTTCATTTTCAATGTGTTCCTAAACTATTCATACGATTTCGATAAATTGTGGTGAGTTGTTCTAATTGCCATGTTAAGGTTTTTAATGAAAAATATTAAAAGAAAAGCGAGGCATAACTAGAACACAGTGAATAGCAACTGTAGAATGGGGTGGAATAATAGAATTTTACCTTGCACCAAGACCTCTTCGCGATGCTTTCATGATGGTTGGTTTTCGTATTAAAAAAATTCTAGACTTTATTTTTTATGTAATAAAAATATTTTATTACTTTACAAATTTATACGTAATACCAAATATTGTTGTGTAGATAAATTTTTGACCTCTGTAACAATTTGGTATTCTCTTTATTTTCTTTATGCATTTTTATTAAGATATCCCTATTAAAATATATTTTCGATTTTTTTCCACAATTATTTAAGAATATTCATACCGGTGTCATTTTTACTCCAAAGATATCATAACTGACAAGAGTCAAAAAGGTTAGTACAGTAACAAGTTACATCGAATGAAAAATGGAAGAGAGAAAGAAATATAACTTATAACCAGAGTCTACTGTACCTCTGGTCATACCACGTGAATGCTCAAAGCCAATGTGAACGCAGCACGAACGCTCTCTGTCATATTCATTCTTTCCCGTCTTCGGTCTCGTTCTATTTTAAGGGATATTTTAAGGGTGTCTAGCAGTTTTTCCGCCACCGAAATGATCTGGCTTTTCTACCGACTTCAAAAAGGAGACGGTACTCAATTCGACTGTATGTTTTTTTTTCTTTTTTTTATGTTTTACCTCATCACTTTTTTCTGGGTGAACCGATTTCAATGATTCTTTTTTTTATTTGAAAGCTGGTGCTTTTCATGTAGTCCCATATAAATTTGATCAAGCTCTGACCAATAGTTTTTAAGTAATTCTTAATAATTTATATTGAAGTCGGTTGTACAAAATTTTTAATTTAAAAATTTGGATTATTATTAAAAAAATGTTCTAAACAGGCTATTAAATTTTCAGCGTGGTTCAAAAATATTTTTATAAATATCATTGGGGTGTTCTGATTCCGTGCTACCCCATTCAAATGATCTGAATCGATATATTTCGCTTATTATTGATAATAGAATAGAATGTGTTATTTCATGATGGGTCAATTATATTTTTAACACAAATATTTTACCTTGCCTTTACCTTGCGCAGTACTTGTCCCACCTGTACATACCAGGCAGACTAGCCATTCGGCCTATACAACTTTCGTAAACGATACTTTTGAGTATAACTAGATGGGTTAAATCCATGCTCAAAAATCTTTATGTCACTATTTTATTGGTTGTCAAAGTTTTAGTACGAAAATAATAAGACAATAATATAAATAAAAATAATAAAGGGACTCATATGCTTCCAGAAGGAACTAATAACTAATTATTTAATTTGAACTTGGATCAACAGGATCGGGTTACAAATTTGTTGCTGAAAACAAGTCTTTCCATACACTGTTGTCTGCTTTGTAGTTATTATTTTCTTCTACTATCTGATTTTCGGCTGTTACTAAATTTTCTGGACCGGACTTGTGTTACATTCATTTTTTTTGGATTGTTAATGAAAACGTAAAATCTTCTTTTTCTTATATGTTATCTTATACAATAAATAATAATTAATATACACATTAACCATTAACTATTACCACCTATCAAAAGTCCATTCTGTAGTACGTTATTCTGCATTCGAAGGAGATGCGGAAAGTTTTTAATATACTATGATGAAAAGCGGTCTCATTATAAAAGGTGGTGATTTATTGATAGTCTCGGACTTAAGCCATGGTTTAAGAAAATTTTAATAGGATTATTAATAGTTAAAGACTGAGACTGTCAATAAACCCCGTTTTGTAATAAGACTGATCTAGTATTTTGTATTTGTTTTTCAATTATTTAAAATCCAGTCTTAAAAAGCAAATAATTGCGATACTTTGTAATATGTTATAAGTATCGAAATATAATATAATATTATTATTAGTAATTTATATAGATAGATTTCTATAAGAACTATTACATAATTTATTAGTAAATAAATTATGTAATAGTTCTAAAGTAGTAAGCCTAGTAAAACGCGATAAAATGTAGACATAAATATAATAGGATTATAATTAATTTTTATAGTGTCTTTTACCTTTTTGAGTTCGTCTTAAAGCTTTAAGTAGATTTCGTTATGCAATCATCACTATCCTCCTAAGTTTGTAAATTCCTGGGTGAATGCAGGATTCGAACTTCTAAGAAAGGAGAATTTGCCGTAATCAAACGTGTAGCTTGCGCATTATTAAAAAAATTGTACCGTAGGCCAGCGTCCCCTTCTACTGTGAGGATATTTAAGATATAAAAGATGGATGTACATGTTGCCTGCTTTATACGGGATAAATCCTTTTGCAATAGTGGAAATAAAGCTGATGACGACTTGGAGTTATATATCCGTTCCATCATCACCTTATTTTTTCGAAGAACTTGTTATGTATTGCTTCCACTAATGGTTTACATGCGAAGATATTTAAATACAAAAAATCGCACTACAATTACGCATCAAAGTTCACTTTAATCCATTATTTAAATTTTAAAACAGGAACAGCAATCCACATGCGATCTAATTCCCGCCAAACACGTATTTCATAAAGTCACCCTAAACTGTATTATTGATGATAAATTTTTTCCTATTATCCTATTGTACACAATTATACACTAGTAGCATATTTTTTTATATTTCAATTGCTTTTAAAGTTAAATAAAACTGAAAAGTTTTTAACATTTTAAAAATATTACAAAATTTAATAGAAAAATACGTTACCCCCACACTAGGATTTTCTCCTGTATCGTGGAGGCAGTTTACAAACATAAATTGCACAAGGAAAAACATCCAGACCACAATTATTTGCAGGCCATACAAATACTTGTTCCGTGCGGGATTCGAACCCGCGGCCCCCAGCGCAGTAACTCATTGCTAAACCACTGCACCACGGTGCCGTCAACTACCAAACAGTTTTCGTCAATCAAATCATACAAATTACTTGAAATTAAATTATTTCCTGTTCAAGTATCGGCTGAGGTAACATATTAAGTATCATAACATTTAATATTTCAATTCATTTTTAACATTTATTCCACTGGCATAATAAGTATGGCTAGCAATGGTTAGCAATACACAATATATATTTTTTTAATTGGATATTATGTTAAGAAAAGTACTTTTACAGAATTATCTGTAAAATAAGGAAATATTTTAAACGAGAAACATAAATGCTATTAGTATTTACATAACCTAAACAATAACAAAAAAATAAAAACTAAGCATAATATCACTTTATATACATTCAATAGACGCTGTACACGCAGCTTTAATTACATTTACTTGTAAGACGTAATGAATAGTATTATCTAAATATGTATTATCCGTGCAAATAGAAGCATATTTGAATAAAATATTAAAGTTTATCTGTCATAATATTATTTTACATACCTAACAAAAGATATAAAAAAAACTAATATGCGACAAGAAAATTCGCCCGTTAAAAAAATGTCATCCAGACAGAAATTCGGTCACGCCGGTCAGTATCAACGGTTACTAGCCATCTGAGCAGGACAGGATTATAGCGCAGGAGTGTATGCGCACTGTACAATTAAAGGTGCACTCTTTTGATGGGACGGAAATACAACACGAACAGAGAGATATCAAGTTCAGCGCCTATGGCTTTACGTGTTTTCCATGGCACGGGGTTGTAATACCGCCTACTTCCTGCTTCCGGTATAATAATGAGACCCGGGATTCAAGTCCGGCAATCGCACTTGGTGAGTATACGCCAACTACTAGACCAACGAGCCAGTCGACAGTTATTGGAAGGAATTAAGGGTTTAAGAAATTGTTTTGGTTTAACTAATATAGCTATATTAACCTCATGGAGGAATACGCAAACACTATACTTTTTCCCCAAATATTATGCTTTTACCTATGAAATTACCATTTTATCGAACTTATATATATTATAATAATTTAATCTAAATTAAATATAATCTGTATTGTGGTTTTAAAGAAACAGGTTTATTTCTTTTTTCTCTTAATTCATCAGTTTTAATTTCATTCCTTTAATATGATTTAGTATATTATAAATAATATTGGGAAACTAAGTATTGATGATAATTCAATAATTAAAAAAATTCAAATAAATTTTATATTTAACGCATTTAACTTAATAAAGTGAAGTTCCTTATTATTTTGTTTATTTGGTGTTTTTTTTCTACAAAATCGATATATTTTTTAGCCTTGGACTCTTGGACTGAAAAATAGTGTTATTTTTTTTCAAATAATACAATGCGTCTCAAAGGGCACGTAATATAAATGACGTACTTAGCACTATTTACCAAAAAACTGCGTTATTGTTTCAATCGCTTTTGTTAGGGAAATTTTTACCTCAATTAATCTCGTGGCCGCACAAAAAAAAGGTGATACTTAAGAACTGAAGGCGATAATAGAAGTGGATCCGACACAAACTGCGGCCGCACCTAAGCTGTTACGATAGCTACACATCCAATTATATCTTTAAATTATTTCGCGATTTCTTACTTGTATTGTAGTTTTAAAGAAACAGGTTTATTTCTTTTTAACACTGCACATAATTTTTAATCTGTGTAATGAAGTTCTTAATATTTTTAACACATCCTGAATAATAAGTAAAATAGTTTTAAAACGTTGTCAGAACCTATTATGGGTGATGTGGCCCATACACACCTACATCTGACCTATTTACATACAAAAAAATCCTCCGAATAATCGGAAGCTATCAACTGTACAGATACTCGTAATATATTGCCACAAATGGGTTTTCTTCTAAAAGTCAGGTTGACAAACGAGTACATAGTCCGCCTGGTGGTAAGTGAATGGTGTGGCCCATACACACGTAAGTACATTATTTTCGATTAAGATTTAAAAAGCAGATGCAGATGAGATGAAATTGTGCAAGAATTCTGCCTTTCCTCGGTAGAGTTTACCGATTCAGTCTGCAGACAGCTATAAACGGGCTCTGCCACAAAAATAAGTAGTGTGTAAATTGTTTAAGCTAGTAAATGAATAAACAAACGACCAATAAATAAATAAATACGAGTATGTTTTACATCAGCAAGGAAAACATCCGATTTATTAAAACTATCGCACAGTACATGTTCAATAGCATTGTAACAGTCAGTATGATTTTATAACATAACAAGATTTCAAATCAAAGGGATATAGCCGTTGTAAACTGTCTATTTCTTGTAATAATTTGAGGCAACAAATCTTGTGCGATTGCTTCGTAAAGTCTTACTTATAAGGTTTATTTTATTCCGAAGCTTTGCTCTCATGAACAGAACAGAAAAGGGGAAAAAGCGAGAAAAATTAACACAATATTAACATGCTGAGTAAATTGACCAATCAACTGTGCTCGAGGACTTTGGCTATATTTGCTCTCAAAGTCTAAAAGAAAATTGGGTGTTTTGTGGCCTGGCAGTTACAAACTTTAAGAGTATAGTGTTGTTAGAAAAGTAAATATTTTGTCGTAATCACTTTATAACGAAGCCAGCAAACTTTTTAAAGAACTTTTGTTATTGACAAACACAACTTCCTTGTGGAATCGACTACCACCAGCGGTTTTTCCGGAGCGATACGACTTAGATACCTCCGAGAAAAGAGACCATTTTTTTTAAGGCTGGCAACGCTTGTTGATACCCATATCACTTGGCTAACCATGCATTGTCATCCAAACTAAACATATATGCAAAATTTCAGCTCAATTGGTTGAGGATAACTGCTTTAAAATTCAGTTGCAAGATTTGACCGCAACAAACATACAAACATTGCAAGTTAAATAAAAGCTTTTAAAATGCCGTAAGTGTGCTGTAAAAGTCGAGTTGCGCTGTTTATAAATGTAATGTTATTTTAAAACTTAGTTTTAAACCACTCCCTGTCGTCTCAATAATCACAAATTTCGCAGGATTATTGGCAGATTCCGGAATTTTTATGCCTTAAAGCCCGGCATTTGCCCTTAAATCGTAAATATAATTTGTGTCTATAGTTAAATGAATACTTTTGGGTACTGATATAATTTTTATGTCTTGATAGTAGATGGCGCTAGTAGTACTTAAAAACGCGATGTCATTAGAGTAATCCGAAAATAGTAGTCTGGTAATTCTCAAATATTTGTCATCCTTATGGTAAGTGGCTACTTACGAAATTTTTGATCTGTTCACACTAGTTGTGTCGAACAGTTACTTTATTACAATTGAATTGAATGGGTTGGGTAATGAAACGGAAGTAATTTAGTTTTACCCACTTGCAGATGTCTAAATAATCAAAAATTTTGCAAACTTATTAAGGACAATGACAATACATTAAATTCATGATAATAATCTAATATTCTAACCCAGATCTAATATTTATAAGAAGTAGAGTAGAGCCACGCTGTAGCTATATTATGGTTGTAGCACGAATGGTCATAGGCAGCGGTAGTCACTTTCCATCAGGTGAGCCGCATGCTCGTTTGCTTCACCTTATATTTTAAAAAAATACTTAAACTGTATAACTGTGTAAATTACATATATGTATTAATATACTGTATAGCTAACTAGTTACCCACAGAATGAACTGTTAGTAAATTTCGTATCCGTCAGCCAGCTTACATAAGTCCGCTGTTAGACTTAGACATGAGCTTTTCCGACTATAGGTGGGGATTCATCATTACACGCACATTCATATGGTGATTGGAGCACCAGACGTCTCGCATCTGTGACAATACACTACCAATTATCGGAGATCATGAGATTTGGCATTTCCCATAGGTACCTGTTACGACACTCATGAGACAAAATGGAGTGATGAATTCCCTAACGCCACCAACACACTGCGAGCTGGAAAAATTAAGGATAGAATATTTATCCACCTTCGTCGTTTATTGCGTTTTAATTTTTAAATCTCTTTACTAACAGACTACTACATAACAGACTTTAGCCAACAATGCTCTTACTAATATTCAAACAAATTATTAAATTCTGTATTGAGCATTGACTGATGAAGCTTCAAGTCGCTCAATGACCTGTGGAGTGGCTTTGCACGCGGATTGTAAGCATGATAGAATACGTAGTGAAGGTATCCGCGTTAGAACTAGAATAACCGACTAAGCCTGATGAAACACTTAGCTAAAGTTCCAATGAGCTGGTAGCACAAATGACCGGCAACCGATGGGGAAGAAAAGTTCTTGAGTGGCAGCCTCGTACCCGTAAGCGGAGTTTAAGGTGGCCTCCCACTGAATGAAGTGCCGACTTGCAAATATCCTACCTTTCCAATCCAACAGTCTCCTCTTAAGACACCACGGGACCTTCGTTGTAATTTTTTCTTGAGCTGCCACTCCACAAGTGTGTATTATTTCAGAAATATAATCTAAGACTAGTTACAGGGAACAGCGCCAAAGGTACGTCACATCTGACTAATGCCATCTCCGCCAATTGCCAAATCCTATCTATATTGAAAAGACTCATGTAGACCAGTGAACTTATGCAGGTTAATGAGGGAAATTAATATTTCGCAACTATGCTTACAGATCAATAATTGAAACAATAAAGTAATCAAAATTTAAGGTATTTTTTCTATAAACAGCGATAGGAGGTTTTATGATAAATTTATTTCCACTATTTTATGAGAAATAGGCTTCTACTATTGTTTCGATATCAAAAAGATCTTGATTAAAGCCGACGTTCGACCACGGCTTACCATAACGTTTTCACATTTTTTTTTCATTCATCGAAGTCAAATAAAAATAAGCAATAAAAATAGTTATGGAGCGAAACGATTTTTAATTAAAAGTGAAATCATTATCAAAATTATTTTTATTTTGCTTCGCTTGGTGTTTTTAATATGTTTTATTTTTTGGTCAATTGAAATGTGCTTCATTGTCTCTGGTAATTGTAACAATCATTCAATAAAATTATAGATTTAATAAAAATAAAAGTAATTTAAAAATTTATTAAAATAAATAAACTGAGTAGTTATAAACGTTGATAGGACTGATCCTATCAACTTTTATCGTAAACCTCTGGGTTTAAATTCTATAAATTTATTGGCAAATTCAGAAAAAAATATTTCAAAATAAAGTTACAGCATTTATACGTCTTCTCCCATTTTGAGAGAGTTTATGGCAAGGAAGTGTCCACCGCGCTGCCCCAATGCGTGTTGTTGGACTTCACATGTCTTCGACTTTTTAATATTTTTATATTTAAGTAACTTTTATCACATTATTGGTATTTCCTTGTTTTTAAACTTAAAAATTACCGGAATAACGGTCGTGTTGTTTCGGATTTGTTTACCAATACTGGGATAGAGGGAAAAGGCGTTCACCTTTCTCTCTTGCGTATAAATAAATACATTCAGTGGGTGTGCTCTTGAAGAAACCTCGCTTCGACATAATCAAGTTAATTTAACTTTGATTAGTAAAATTATATTAATTTTAGTCCACTTCTGAACATATGCCTCCTACCTTGAGTGCACCGAAGCGCGGTCCTGGGTAACCTGCAGATATCGACTCCCTGCATGGTTCATCAGGTCATCACTATATCTAGTGGCATTCACCCAACACTGCGCTTACTTGTACGTAATGCTTATTTTTTTAAAGCATTAAACTACTATTACCCAAC
The DNA here is from genome assembly GCA_029286625.1 of Parnassius orleans. Classification (NCBI taxonomy): domain Eukaryota; kingdom Metazoa; phylum Arthropoda; class Insecta; order Lepidoptera; family Papilionidae; genus Parnassius; species Parnassius orleans. The sequence goes on along the minus strand of JAGSMP010000235.1, from coordinate 425,370 downwards.
CTAATTAGCAATTATAAGCATTCTCTTTTCAATTAAGCGTTACAAGACAGACAGTTTTCAATATTCCTTATGGACCTTGAGCGATATGCAGGCAATGTAAATTATTCTGATATTTAATAATACTTTTATTACTATTTGTTATATACAATATACATTATGTTACTTAGTTTTTAAATAATCATTGATATGTCCCAACGTATATTTTTGACAAAAGAATTGTGACCTGAAATAACGGCCTACATTTTGTTAAAAATTTTGTGTATAGCATAAATTCTTTATATTCCCCTCTGACAGTTTTGAGTGAGTAGTTAATAACTGATATAGTTCTTCTTAGGAATACACAAATTGGCCTACTTAGTTAGAAACTTTTGCTTATATGAAGAGCACACAAAAACGATACTCCCCACTGATCACTTATATTCATCAACATCATCATTAAAGCCCTTCGCAAGTCCATTACTGAACAAAGGCCTCCCTCAAGGTTTATCACAAAGCACGAGTGTAATTGTTTCACCGTGTAGTGGTGGTAACAATATCCACTATCCCATGTCATCCCGTGAGTATCGTGAGAGATGACAGACGGAAACTGAACGAGGAAATGGGCAGCAGCATCTGTCTAATAACAATTGAATAAAAAAATAACAAGCTGCGGCAGTAATGGTGGTGTAATTTACGCGAATATTACACATTGTATAAACCAATTTTATGTTTTTTTTTAATATGAAATCACCTCATCACATGACAAATGGTACTCCAAATCACCCAATACATCGAGAATTAAAACTAAGTTAAAATTAAACATCATACAATCATCGACAAAAAAATAATAGTCTGATTGAAACTAAAAATACTGCTGATTTTCAATAACATTTTTTACCTTCAACAATACAGTTTACGTAATTAATACATTTCTAAAGAAATAGTTACTAAGAACTGTCAGATTACTGAGCAGTCAGATAACGTGAAGTCAGTGTATTAAGCGATCCTATTATGATCATCGATAAAGAGCCCCTATTATTTTTCTCATTTGTCCGTACGCTGTTAAAACGTGTCGGATTAGAAACTAATGTGTAATAAAAGTAATGCGTAATAACAAAGATAAACTCTTTTTTTTACATTTTCTTTGAATTCTATAGCTTTTAGAATTATCGTACGAGAAATATTATGAAAGATGGGCTCATTATCCCTGTAACTTCGTTTCAAATGTACCATAAGCCTCATTTAAGCGTATTTTTCTCTTTTGGAAATTTTAATAAATGTGTTATTTTCTCAGACGGCTGTCACCTCTAGGTCACAATTCTCGTAGTTTGACGTTTGTGCGTTAGAGAAACGAGCAAATATAACAAAATTGTTGGGCGTCCGAGACCGGGAAAGATAAACCTTTAGAAAGATCCTTGAGAAAGATCAATATATGGTTATTATACCGGTCACGTAAATTTTATATATTTTATAGATTTGGGGGGGATTTAAGATTATTTAAGAATATAATTTTAATATTTACTATACGTAAATGCCTTTTGGGCGTAGCAAAACACGTCTGAAAGCGTTCCTATCGCTGCGCACTGTCTCACTCTCATACCGTCGTGTGACATATATTTATCTATATTGTGTATAAGCGCACAGTGAATCAAGATAAATTAGTACTCAGATACAAGCTTATTAAGAGTAATATCTGTGTAAGTCAAAGTCAATGCGGTTCATGGAACGCTTCATTAAAAAATATAATTCAAACAAGAAAAAAAACAACAAAAACGTACCTACAAAAAAGGCGAAACGCTCTCTTTTTGGGCAATAATTAATATGACTTACTATATTATTTATTACATAAATTACAGAAAACAAAAAAATATATATCTTCAACTATACAAAGGTGTTTAAAAATATTCTGGAATCGGAATTTTTTTTTTCGAGTGTGTGATGGGTGAAAAATGGTCCTTATGAACCCACCTCCTTTTGCAGATGCTTGGGTTTTTATATACGAATGTACAGTTGCTGGCAAGAAATTTCGGCAAATATAAACAGGTCTTACGTCTATTCAAGACTCAATTATTTATTTATTTATTTGCTTTTTATTATGTAACGTGAGTTTTTTTTTTTATAGAAGAGGAAGCAAACGAGCATGCTACTTACCTAATCGTAAGTGTCGACCACCGCCCATGAACAACTGCAACACGCATATACGATACGATATAAACTAATCATAATATTATGTATACATCATACATCTTATAGATACTATAAATGAGCAATATTTGTAGACATGTATATAATTATGTGATTGGTAACTCGGAAAATGTCGATTTGAATGAACTTTTATATTTAGGTTATGTTTTCATTTCGAAGTTTATTTAAATAGATGTCATCAATGAATTTTTTTAACGCCGAACAAAAATCGGTCGCCTAAGCACTAAATATCTTATAATATTATGTTAACGGCTTTAAACATTTTGATATTTTTTAAATTTTTTTTTCTCATTTTGATATTTTTTAAATTTTTTTTTCTAGAATTTATGGAGGCTGTTAACGATGGAAGTACTACCCTACACCAATTATTGTAATGCTAAACACTGACTTATTGAATGTGGCTAGATTACCAGAGTTAGTGGACCAGCCATTTTTTTAATAAAACTAAAGTGATAAATAAACTAACAGTCCACCCGATGGCGGATGGCTTCTGCAGCCAATAAATACTTGGAGACAATTTAAAACAAAGAAGGCTACCCGATGCATTGTCACCTCTGAGGACTAAGAATGTCTCACAGCCTGTAATTACGCTCTTTACCCTTCAGGCCGGAACACAGCAGTGCAGGCGTTGTAATTTGGCGGCAGAAATAAATAAGAGGACGGTAAATACCCAGACGGGCACCTAGGCAGAAAAGGATTTCTATCACTTAGTAGTAATATATGAGTGTACATTAACCCGGGGTTCGTCGCTAGGTAGTTACGAACACAAACGGTCGCTACTGGGTAAAAAGTACCACATTATTCATAGCGCCCTACTTAAATACATGGATATTAATATTGATTTTTTTAACTCAATATGTTTGTTTAACTATAAATTAAAAATAACATTTATATTTAAAAAATGTATTTATTTATATTTATGGCACATACAATAAAAAGAACCAAAAACCTAACTTTTTTCTTTATAATCTTGAAATCTCAAAAATTATTTTTTTTTTCCGTTTGAAACGTGCAAACTGAGATCAGATAATATAACAAGACACTATGTTCTTACAAACTAACAAAAATAAATTGTACTTTTATAATAGAAATTCTTTTGGTAAATGGAGATCAAAAATCAAAAAAATCAGCTCTCAAAAAGTCTTTGTGTAACTAAGACTTTGTGTAACTATAAATGTAATTAATTATTTTTCACTTTTTGGCAACAACTGCAACAAATAGGTACCGTATGCTCTCGGATTATTTTTTATGGCGCACTTCACAAAGTGTCATTGTTTTCCGGTCTTTCCTCCAGATGCAATTTTCACATCGAGACATGCGCGGATTTGGTCGGCATCTTGAGGAGCTTGGCATATTGTCTTCGTTGTTTTCGTCAAAACCCCAAAATAAACTTGTATATGGAATGTGGCAAATTAACAACTTGCAATCTGCGGTGTATAAGAGGCATAAATAAACTTTTGGCTAATTCTTCCAACTCCTGAGTGTTCCTTATTATTTTTGACAATAGGCCAAAGTATTTCCCACGCCTGATTTATTTTAATGATACATCATCTAAATATTCTTCATCCTATTGCACTGGTAATATTGATTCTTCATCTTCTTCAAACTGCAGGGGAATGTCATGGACATCATCAAAATCCGCTTCCTGCTCAGTATCGCTGTCATGGTTATGCTCCTCATAAACCTCGATTTCTGATACGATTTCATCCTTACTATATTCTTGTTACAATATTTCTTCTATAGTGCTATCACTCATTGGGAAATTCATGGTAATAAAGTGCTAAAACAAAAAAAAACACTGAAAGTATATAAAAAAAGTAGTTAGTTCTAATGCGGATATCCTCATTTCTAAGTTTATCACGCAGAGAAACCCCGATCATAACCCTCTCCATAGCTCGCTGAGCGACCTTGAGTTTCCTCAACGGCCAGTAGTGAAGGACCACGTCTCAGTTCCATAAGTCATCACTGGCAACACGCACTGGTTGTACAGTCTCGTTTTCAAGTTTTGAGATATGCCTGACGAGAAGATATGTCGTAATTTCCCGAACGCTGCCTAGCCGAGTTGAATCCGTCGATTGACCTCTCGGTCGAAGTTGGACTTACCTAGTTGTACTATTTGTCCCAGGTAAACATACTCGTCAACAGCTTCGAGCTTAGTGCGCCCAACAACTACGGGCATAGGTGTGACATGGACGTTATACAAGATCTTTGTTTTGTCCATGTTCATCTTAAGACCTATCCGTTGCGAGGCACTATTGAGATCACTGAGCATAGTGCTTAGGTCCTCCAGCGATTCTGCCATAAGGACTATATCGTCGGCAAATCGAAAGTGAGTGGTGTATTTGCCATTGATGTTAATACCGTATTTTTTCCAGTCCAGTAGCTTGAAAACGTCTTCCAATGCAGCGGTGAAGAGTTTCGGGATATAACGTCACCTTGTCTTACACCTCTCTGCAGTTGGATAGGTTTTGTACTCTGGTTCTGTACTCGGATAGCCATTGTAGCTCTACTGTTCAAACACTTCAGCACTTCGATATACCGACAGTCAACTTGGCACCGCTAAAGTGACTGCAGCACCGCACAAATTTCGACGGAATCAAATGCTTTCACATAGTCCACATACGCAAGACATAGTGGCAAATTGTACTTCTCGGTCTTGTTTAACTATAAATTAAAAATAACATTTATATTTAAAAAATGTATTTATTTATATTTATGGCACATACAATAAAAAGAACCAAAAAATTAACTTTTTTCTTTATAATCTTGATATCTCTACAATTATTAATTTTTTCCGTATGAAACGTGCATAATGAGATCAGATAATATAACAAGACACTATGTTCTTACAAACTAACAAAAATAAAATGTACTTTTATACTAAAAATCCTTTCGGTAAATGGAGATCAAAAATCACAAAAAATCGGCTCTCAAAAAACTAAGTCTTTGTGTAACTATAAATGTAATTAATTATTTTTCACTTTTTGGTAACAACTGCAACAAATAGGTACCGTATGTTTTTCGCACTTCACAAACTGTCATTGTTTTCCGGTCTTTCCTCCAGATGCAATTTTCACATCGAGACATGCGCGGATTTGGTCGGCACCTTGAGGAGCTTGGCATATTGTCTTCGTTGTTTTCATCAAAACCCCAAAATAAACTTGTTTATGGACTGTGGCAAATTAACAACTTGCAATCTGCGGTTTATATGAGGCATAAATAAACTTTTGGCTAATTCTTCCAACTCGTCCCTTTTTGGGCCAATCGAAGCTCCTGAGTGTTCCTTATTATTTTTGACAATAGGCCAAAGTATTTCCCACGCCTGATTTATTTCAATGATACATCATCTAAATATTCTTCACCCTATTGCACTGGTAATATTGGTTCTTCATCTTCTTCAAACTGCAGGGGAATGTCATGGACATCATCAGAATCCGCTTCCTGCTCAGTATCGCTGTCATGGTTATGCTCTTCATAAACCTCGATTTCTGATACGATTTCATCCTTACTATATTCTTGTTGCAATATTTCTTCTATAGTGCTATCACTCATTGGGAAATTCATGGTAATAAAGTGCTAAAACAAAAAAAAAACACTTAAAGTATATCAAAAAAAGTAGTTAGTAGTCTTTACGTGGTAGAGCCATGCTGCAGCTATATTAGTAGTATAGTTGTAGCACGAATGGGTCGGCTCGACCGGGGAAGGACCACGCTCTCTCAGAATACCAGCGTAAAATAGCAGCTTAATGCTGCTGTGTTTCGTATGGTGAGTGTAGAGAACCGGAGACCCTTTTTACTGGAAAAGAGGCATTCCATCTTAGTCCTCATGGGTGACAACGCATCTGCATTTTGATTCTTTATTGAGGATAGATGTAGATGTCTATGGGTCACAGCAACCACTTACCATCACGTGGACTGTGTGCTCGTTTGTCACCCTATCCTATAAAAAAAAAAAAAAAAGTTACATAAACGGTCGCTACCGGGTATTTTTCACCCATACTCACTTCACATCTCCGCTGCGGCTGATCAAGTGATGCCAACCGACAGCCGCGCTTCCGGGTCGTCTTTTGTTTCTATGCCGAAAGGTACCTAAAGCGGCAAGTCTTTAAATTACGTAGAAAAAAGATAATAGTGTTTTTATTACTTCTGTGGTATTTTTTACCCGGTGGCGATGAACCCCGGGTTAATATTTACTTAGATCATAATCCTAGGTCACCACATTTGTAATCAGTTATAATTTAAAGCATTATTAACATGTTACTGTTTCAGTTGATCATCATCATCATCATCATCATTACAGCCTTTCACAATTCCACTGTTGAACATAGGACCTCCCCCAAGGAATGCCACAAAGCACAGTCCTGAGCCACCTGCATCCATCGACTTCCTGCATGTCTTACCAGGTCGTCACTCCATCTAGTGGGGGGTCGCCCTATGTCTATGTATGTCGTCGGATGATGTGTACGAGCCTGTCAGGTACGTTTAGTTTATACAGCTTGTAGAGCAAGCCGTCGTGCCATACCTTATCAAATGCCTTTGCGACATCGAAGAAGAGGGCCCCCGTGTTTCGGGATATCTTCTGTGTCGGGTGGTGATTAAAGCCAGACAGAATATATTCTGTAAGGCGATGAATTTTGTTAGTGCACGATTGTTCGGTTCTAAATCCAAACTGTTCGTCAGGAAGGAGTCTGTTTATTTCAGTGAAGTGACAAAGGCGCTTTACAATTATCATCATTACAGCCCTTCACAAGTCCACTGCTGAACATACGCCTCCCCCAAGGAATGACACAAAGCACGGTCCTGAGCCACTTGCATCCATCGACTTCCTGCATGTCTTACCAGGTCGTCACTCCATCTAGTGGGAGGACGCCCTACACTTCGTCTACCACTTCGTCCAGCACTTCATCCACCGGTACGAGGCTGCCACTCGAGAACCTTTTTTCCCCATCGGTTGTCGGTTCTTCAAGCTATATGGCCGGCCAATTGCCACTTCAGCTTACTAATCCGTTGGGCTATGTTGGTCACTCTGGTTCTAATGCGGATATCCTCATTTCTAAGTTTATCACGCAGAGAAACCCCGAGCATAACCCTCTCCATAGCACGCTGAGCGACCTTGAGCTTCCGCAACGGCCAGTAGTGAAGGACCACGTCTCAGTTCCATATGTCATCACTGGCAACACGCACTGGTTGTACAGTCTCGTTTTCAAGTTTTGAGGTAAGCCTGACGAGAAGATGTGTCGTAATTTCCCGAATGCTGCCCAGCCGAGTTGAAACCGTCGATTGACCTCTCGGTTGAAGTTGGACTTACCTAGTTGTACTATTTGTCCCAGGTAAACATAATCGTCAACAACTTCGAGCTTAGTGCGCCCAACAACTACCGGCATAGGTGTGACATGGACGTTATACATGATCTTTGTTTTGGACATGTTCATCTTAAGACCTGTCCGTTACGAGGCACTATTGAAATCATTGAGCATAGTGCTTAGGTCCTTCAGCGATTCTGCCATAAGGACTATATCGTCGGCAAATCGGAGGTGAGTGATGTATTTGCCATTGATGTTAATACCGTATCCTTTCCAGCACAGTAGCTTGAAAACGTCTTCCAATGCAGCGGTGAAGAGTTTCGGGATATAACGTCACCCTGTCTTACACCTCTCTGCAGTTGGATAGGTTTTGTACTCTGGTTCTGTACTCGGATAGCCATCGTAGGTCTACTGTTCAAACACTTCAGCACTTCGATATACCGACAGTCAACTTGGCACCGCTAAAGGGACTGCAGCACCGCCCAAATTTCGACGAAATCAAATGCTTTTTCATAGTCCACATACGCAAGACATAGTGGCAAATTGTACTCCTCAGTCTTGTTTCAGTTAACCACAGAAAACTTAAAATTTCATAGAAAATATACTTATCTTGTATCTTGCATCCCGCCTGCCAAGCGTGGCAACTATGGCAAAATCTCCCGTATGAAGCAATCTATGGGAGAGGTTATGTTCAGCAGTGTACTGCTATATAGCCTCTCCCAATGAAGCGTCAGTAGCCTAATGGCAGGGCGCGGACCGCGAACTCGAAAGGTCGTGGGTTTGAACCCGCCATTCGAATACTGTCGTGAACCACTTCTAACACAAGCATTTTAAGCTTACCAGAAGTGGTTAAAGGGAATATTAGTAATGTTTAATAGCATTACTAGTATTTGTTTTAAAAATAAATAAAAAAAAAGAATATAGGCTGTATTAGATGGATGAATTGATAAAAATATTCATAATAATAATTTTTATTGAACTATATGACAATAATTTTAACAACTGTAAGTTCCGAGACTAGTATTAACCTATGTGCGATTTATTTTGTAACTAGAACAGATATACTGGGAAAATTGTACGAAAAATAACGTTAAAAAATAGAAAAGAAATTAAATAAGATTAAAGTTTAGTTGTACTTTCTGTACAGTCGATCATGACATTCTTCTTGTTATTTGTAAATAGATGGGTTTCTCTACGTCAGTTTTGGATTGGTTATCAACTTATCTTCTTGGTCGCCAGCTAAGAGTTAAAGTCAATCAACAGTCTTTCTCTGATTGGTCTAATCTTACTACTGGCGTTCCACAATGCGGAATTGTTTCGCCTTTATTATTTTCTATTTTTATAAATCTCATAACTGTAAATTTCTAATGCTCCTACCATCTGTATACTCACGATTTACAGCTGTACGCTCGGATTGATCCAGCAGTGGTTAACTCTGCGATCAAAATTTTAAATCTAGATCTTCAGGTCATCTGTGACTGGTGCAGAATGGAATTGCTATCAGTCCTGCTTAATGTCAAGCCATAATTTTCGGTAGCCCTCGTCATCTAGCTAAATTTGATTTTAATTCACTGGAGCCTACTGTTTACAATAGCACAAATATTCCTCTTAGACATGTAGTTAAAGACCTTGGATTATTGATTATTGCTAATTTAAGTTGGCAATCTCAGGTGGCTGAAATAAGCCGGAGAGTGACAATCACCCTACGTGGCCTTTATCGTTTCAAGAATTTCCTTCCAACCGAGACTAAGGCTATGTTGGTGCGAACACTTGTTTTACCGGTCATTGATTATGCTGATGTGTGTTACCCTGATGTGAGTCAAGTACTTCTGTGCAAATTGGATCGTGTGTTAAATAATTGCATCCGTTTTATTTTTAGCCTTCGTAAATACGATCATGTATCCTTATATCGTTCTAAGCTTAAATGGCTCCCTATTCATTAGCGTAGATGCATCAGAATTCTTCGCACGCTATTTTTAATCCTATATGATCCATGCACTCCCCAATGCCTGAAATGCAAGCTTCAGTATTTGAGTTCTTCTCACGATCGTAACCTGGGATCCTCCGAGGAGACTACCTTATGTGTTTTTCCTCGCCGTACCAAATTGATGTCTCAGTCTTTCGCCGCTGAGCTCATAAGGCTATGGAATAAATTACCTCCTCATATCAGGAAACCGACTCCTGTTGCAGCCTTTAAGAGAATTGTGACTGATCACTACCTTTCTTCTTCCAGCAACTAACTTTCTTATTCAAATGTTTCTGCTTATGTGTGGCTCGATATTATAAATTATTTAAGTTGTTTTTGTATAATATTTTGGTATGTAAGTATGCTCAAAATGTATGTATTACGCATTATTGAAAAATTATGTATGTTATGTATCAGGTATAGAGTATATTATTTAGGTTTTGTAGTTATATACATTTATTTTTGTATTTACACGTATGGTATGTATATTTTTATTAGGCTACTGTCGCTTCAACTAGAAATTGCAATTAACATTTTCTTTGGTGTCGGCGGGAATCGAAGAAACAATTGAAAGAAATGAAGGAACAGTTGAGTAACCTGGAGTTTACTGTCAAATTTAGCCTCTGAGCTGCCACGACTAACGTATATTTATAACATTATAAAATCGTCAAAATTGAAAATTATTTAAGTTCTGATTTTCTATCGACTTCAAACAGAAGGAGGTATGTATGTATGTTTTTTTTATGTGTGTTACCTCATAACTTCTTTCTGGGCAAACCGATTTCAATGATTCTTTTTTTATTTGAAAGCTGGTTCTTTACATGTAGTATCATATAAGTTTGATCAAGGTTTGACTAATAGTTTTTGAGTTATTCTTAATAATTTATATTGCAGTCGGTTGTACAAAATTTTTAATTTTTAATTATGTTATTTATCCATCAGATAAAAATTATCGATCAAGTAAATTATTACTTGGCTGAATATAAAACAGAAACAATTGAACTTTATTATTCAGAAAATTACTGTGATTTTTTATTTGTTTAGGTTGTTTTATCATATTAATAACTTTTATGATTAACAAATAAACTCTGAGTTGAGATTAATTCAAATTTCACATGCACGCGAAGCGAGAGAGGTTGGGCTTTACTTTTGACTTGATAAGGTCACCGCTTTCATTAAATTAAGTTTTATAGAATAAAGGGTGACGAACAAGCTCACAGCATTCCTGCTGGGCTGGTAAGAGAATGCTGTGACCCATAGAAATAATATATCATAAATAAAAAATCAAAATACGGACGTATCATCCTTGAGAACTAAAACCGAATGCCTCGTTACTAGTAAAAAGGGTTTTGATTCTCGTCACTATAAGAAAGGCAGCAGTAATATTATGCTGCGAGTCAATATTCTGTACGAGTGCCGCGTCCATAATACGAGTACAACTGTTTTACAGCGTGACTCTTCCACGTTTTAATATATCCATTTGTCACCTGTATGTTACAGTGTTGTTTATAACATTGGTATTTTGATATGGGGAGACGCTACTGACACTGAAATAATATTTAGTTTTCAGAAGAGATGATAGAATGTACCGTTGGGAATGAGGTATGGAATAGGAATGGGAGGAATACTAAAAAATTTAAATTGTTTTTCTTTTCAAAAAAAAACACGTCTCGCTGGGCTTTTTGCTAGTTTTTCCCAGGACAAAGGGTTTTTTTCCGAACCAGCGGTAAATTAAACAGAAGAGTGACTTTAAATAAGTATTATTAATTATCATCTATAATGAATAAAAAAGTTTATTTTCTATTTCTATTCTATTCCATTCATTATTTAATTCCGATGATAAATTTTGTTTTTCTTTATAGAATAAGGATGACAAACGAAGATACAGTCCACCTGATTGTAAGTGGATGCTGTGGCCCATAGACATCTACATTTATCCTCAATAAGAATCAAAATGCAGATGCATTGTCACCCCTGACGACTGAGATGGAATGCCTCGTTTCAAGTAAAAAGGGTCTCCGGTTCTCTACACTCACCACACGAAACACAGCAGCATTAAGCTGCTATTTTACGCTGGTATTCTGTGAGAGCGTGGTCCTACCCCGGTCGAGCCAACCCATTCGTGCTACAACTATACAATTAATATAGGTGCAGCATGGGTCTACCACGTAAAAATATTTTAATATATTTAGTTTACTTCCTTTTTGTATAATAAATCAAAAACTAAAAATCACGACAATGGTTGACGATTTCGGTACAGCCTTTACTTTCTTTTGTAGGCAACGGGAATTTGTTCTCAAATAGCATACACCTTTGAATTCAAACGTACAAGCGTCACATCTTTGACGACGTTTTCGTAAAGAGTCATATCCATTACTGATGTATATGCTAAGAGGGAATCTTCAAGATGAAATTCTAGAAAAGTTTTACATACTAAGCTTTTGTATTCATAATATTGCTGACACAAAAGATAAACCTAATATATCATTTTCCTATTTCGTCTAAATATCCACACTAATATTATAAATGCGAAAGTGTGTTTGTTTGTTTGTTTGTTTGTCCTTCTTTCACGTCGCAACAGAGCGTCGGCATGGCATGATTTTTTGTATGGGGATAGTTCGGTGGCTGTAGAGTGACATAGGCTACTTTTTTCAGCGGAAAAACATATCATTCCCGTGGGAAAATCGAATATGTTGCAAAATTAAATTCAGCTAGGTGGCGCCACCGTGATTCAACAAGACGGACGACGGTACGATGGACGAACACAGAAGGTCAGAATATCTGGATTATTATGTCTTTTTACCAAAATTAAGATAAAAAATGTATGGATCTGTATTTTCCACGCAGGACCGGAAGAGAGCGATAAAAACATAAAATTCACCAGCTGATTTTCTTCAAACATTTTGGTGCATCGTAATTCACAGAATAGGCGATAACCTCGCAGACGATATTAAGTAATCCGTTGATGCTCTGCCTACCTGCAAGGGTTACAGGCGTGATTATAAGTATGGATCAGAAATAATATCACCACCTGTCACGCTTTCACCCTTAACTATTACTTAACAATGGTAGAAACAGTTTTAGTAAGCCTTATTAATAAGCCTTAGTAATATTTATTGAACGGAAATGAATACAGTTCTTATATGTGGTTATGAATGAATCGGTATTACAATAAGAAAAATTGTGCAAAATTATAAGAAAATATTTTTGAGAGTTTTATTAACTAACGTATACATAGTTTAAATTGATTCCGCTAGATGTCGTTACTAGGTTTTTAAAACGCGGTAACGAAATGTTTCCTGACATGTACATAACTCCCGCCGTTGAGCCGCGCGTCAACTTATAGTGCATACGGTACCTATACGCTTAAATTGTTTCTATTTCGTAGCTTATTCGACTACCTGCTTTCGATTTCGGTTGTTTGTTATTTGCTTTGTGATTTGGTTAAGGTTGAATGGATTTATATTGGCTTTCATTTTCGGATTTGTGTATTTTCTTGGATCGGTTTTGTTGATTTGGTTGGTATTCCTTTATACATATTTAGACTCTGGCTTTGATTTGGATTTTGTTTATTTAGAATCGTGAATTGGTTTTCGTTGTTTTAGGTTGTTTAACAATATTTCAAAGGAATATTAATAGTATAGATAGTATATACGGTACCTATACACTTACTTCTTTTTTCGTTGGTTATATTTATATTGACTACTGCTTTCGATTTCCGTTTTCTGCGATTATTTTTGTGATTTGGTTTAAGTTGACTCGATTTTTTTTGGCTATCGTTTTCGGATTCGTGTTGTGTCTTGAATTGGTTTTGTTGTTTTGATTTTAAAAAATATTTAGAAGGAATATTTATTCCTTTTAGATATTTTGATTTGCTTTAAAAATATTTAAAATTTAATTCCTTTTAGGTATTTTAACGTTTTTTATAAATAGGTTTTTCTTACTTCATAATTCCTCGCAAACGTAAGTCCAGCCTTTCAAGAGTATCTCTCAAAGACAAGCGAAAAATTAGCTCGATCGCTAGAATCTTTAGAAGATGCTGAACTGAGAAGGCAAGAACAAGCAGAGCGTCAGGCTGCTTTAAGAACTTCCGAAACACCTTCTCAAAGTCAGGAAGGCGTCTTGAACAGGCAGAGCGTCAAGCTACTTTAAAGCTTCTGAAACACCTTCTCAAAGTCAGCGAAGGCGTCTTGAACAGGCAGAGCGTCAAGCTACTTTAGAGCTACTGAAACACCTGCTCAAAGTCAGCAAAGGCGTCTTGAACAGGCAGAGCGTCAAGCTACTTTAGAGCTACTGAAACACCTGATCAAAGTCAGCAAAGGCGTCTTGAACAGGCAGAGCGTCAATCTACTTTAAGAGCTACTGAAACACCTGCTCAAAGTCAGCAAAGGCTATTCGAACAAGCAGAACGTCAGGCCGCCTTAAGAGCCGCGGAAACACCTGATGAAACTCAACACAGACTCATTGAGCAAGCTGAACGTCAATCTACTATAAGGGCATCTGAAACACCAGAACAGACACAGGCGCGAAGAGATGCAAATGCACAGCTCAAGCTGAACGTCGACAAAATTTTCAAAGAAACAATTGGTCGGTTTTAATGACGCAGCATTCAATTATGATCCGTTGATTGATTATAAAATCACAGGTTAGTTGTTATCGGACTGATGGACAAGGCGTGTCGATTTTGCAGCGCTTTAAAATGGAAAGATGAGACCGCAGGCATGTGCTGTTCCAATGGCAAAGTGTCTTTTCCTTTACTTGGGAAACATAAGAACCTTTGAAAACTCTTTTTTATATGATGCTAATGAGTCATGACGCTTTTTAGACAGGATCCGGAAATATAACTCATGCTTTCAAATGACGTCCTTCGGAGTAGACCGGGAAATAATAATGCCGGGATTTTCGCCTACATTTACGGTGCAAGGGCAAATTTATCATAGAATAGGTTCACTTTTCCAGCTGAAAACGAACAGCATAAATTTTTACAAGTATATTTTATGGGTGACGAAGAAATTGAGGTAGACCGTCGCTGCCAATTTATCCAGGGAGTTGAGAGAGACACAGTGTTCAAAATTCAAAGATTCTTGCATGAACGTAACATTTTAGTCAAAACATTTAAAACTGCTTTAGAAAACCTACCTGAAGAGGATTATAAAGTCGTCATTCACGCAGATCGGACCCCTCGAGGAGAGCATGAAAGGCGCTACAATGCACCTTTGATAAACGAAATAGCAGCCGTAATTAGTGGTGATCAATTTTCTTCACGAGACATTGTCTTGCGAGCACGTGATGATACGTTGCAACGGGTAGCCGATACACACAAGTTTTATGACGCTCTGCAATAACCATTGATTTATTGCAAAGGACAAGAGGGTTATTATTTTCAAATTCCACTCATTAACCCAGTCACAAAGGAGCCTATTCTGAACAAAAAAGTATCATGTATGGATTTTTATGAGTATCATATGATGTTGCAAGAAAATGATTTTAACCTCTTAGCCCGGTGTAGACAATTATTTCATCAATTTTTGGTAGACATGTATGTGAAGGTAGAAAGTGAACGTCTCCGTTATATATCTTTAAATCAAAAAAAGCTGCGCGTTGAGAATTATATACATTTACAAGATGCAGTTTCTAGCGACGCCAATGTAAACCCCAGAGATTTAGGTAAAATGGTAATTCTGCCCTCATCATTCGTTAACAGTCCCCGCTACCCACATGTGTACACACAAGACGCATTCGCCTATGTACGAACTTACGGAAGACCTGATCTTTTTGTTACTTTTACTTGCAATCCCACATGGAATGAAATAACCGAGGAGCTAATGCCGGGCCAAAAAAGTACTGACAGACACGATTTAGTTGCTAGAGTATTTAGATTAAAAGTACAAAAATTAATGTATGTAATTAACAAAGGGAAAATTTTCGGAGAGGTGCAGTGCTTCATGTATTCAATTGAATGGCAAAAAAGAGGATTACGGCATGCCCACATTCTAATATGGCTTAAAGAGAAGTTGCGGCCCAGCCAAATAGACGACATAATAAGCGCCGAGATTCCGGATCCTGAACAAGATAAAGAATTGTATAATACCATCGTCCGAAATATGATTCACGGTCCATGTGGAGCACGACATTCAATATCGCCATGTATGAAAGAAGGAAAATGTACAAAGAAATTCCCTAAACAGTTATTAAAAGAAACAGTGCACAATGACAATGGCTACCCTTTATACAGACGCAGAGCTCCCGAAGATGGTGGCAGGAAAGTTACAATCAAATCTCGCTCTGGAGCGTTCGAAACCTTAGATAACAGCTGGATTGTCCCGTATTCGCCCATTCAATGTATAATGTTTAATGCCCACATTAATGTAGAAGCATGTAGCTCTGTCCGCGCAATCAAGTATATATGTAAGTACATAAATAAAGGAAGCGACCAAGCATTATTTAATCTCAGGAGTAAAGGTGAGGCAAATCCCGTTAATGAAGTACAGACCTATCAAGCAGGGCGTTATGTCAGCAGTAACGAGGCAGCGTGGCGTCTCCTTGGCTTCCCTTTATACGAAAGGCACCCAACAGTTACTCACCTTGCTGTGCACTTAGAAAATGGAGAGCATGTGTATTTCACCGAAAGAAATTTCCAAGAAAGAATTGCATCACCGCCAAAAACTACCCCTTTGCAAAAACGTTGTTATATTCTGAAGTCCCCCGCTATTATACTTGGAACACATCTAGGAAGGAGTGGAAACGCCGTATTCAAGGCGCGCCTGTTGCAAATTGGCCCGGTGTAAAGTCATCAGATGCCCTTGGTCATATGTATACCGTCCATGTAACTAATTTTGAATGTTTCTGTTTACGATTGCTGTTGCACCATGTTCGGGGTCCTACAGGATATAAAGACCTTAAAACTGTCACCGGTCAGGAATGCGCAACTTATAGAGAAGCATGTGAAGCTCTGCATCTTTTAGAAAACGATAATCACTGGGATGAAACCATGGAGGAAGCTGTGCAGTGCCAGTCACCAGCCAAAATTAGGGATCTTTATGCAACTCTCATATCATCTTGCGGGCTATCTAATGCACATAAATTGTGGGATAAATATAAAGAGTACATGGCGGAAGATATTTTGCGAAGGTTACTGCAGACACACGCGAACATGACATACAATGAACACATTTATAATGAAGCACTTGGAAAAATTGAAGATAAAGTAATGGCAATGGTAGGCAAAAAATTAAGCGGCTTTAGAATGATAAGCCCTCAGCGAACAACCGAAAATGAACTAAGTGATGAAATTATACGTGAAACAAACTACATGTATAATTTCATCATTTCATCATTTCTGTATGATATACCAGCTTTGCAGCAGCAAGTAGCCGAATTTGTACCCCGCTTGCTTCCCGAACAAAAACGAGTTTTTGACAAAGTATTAGGACAAATTGAATCTGGAAATGGTGCACTTTTCTTTTTAGATGCCCTTGGAGGAACTGGGAAGACATTTTTGTTAAATTTATTATTAGCGCAAGTACGGAAAGATAAAAACATTGCTGTGGCCGTAGCTTCCTCCGGTATAGCCGCCACGCTGCTAAGCGGGGGCCGCACTGCACATTCTGTTTTAAAACTCCCTCTAAATCTAGCCCAGGAAGAATCGCCGATCTGCAACTTTAGCGAAAATAGTGCACGAGGTATAATGCTACGACAATGCAAACTTTTAGTATGGGACGAAAGTACAATGTCGCATAAAAAACTTTCGCCATACTTTACCTGTCATTCAAAAGGGCACACCTGCAGATGAAATTAAAGCATGCCTCAAGTCGTCTATTTTATGAAACAAGGTGACAAAATTCAGTTTAACTACGAATATGAGAGTGCATTTGTATAATGATATCAATGCTGGAAACTATGCTGACACACTATTAAAAATTGGCGATGGGCGGTTGGAAACGGATGCTGAGGGCTGCGTTAAATTGACGAGAGATTTTTGTAATTTAGTACAGAGTCATTCATCAACAACATGCATGAAGACAAATGGTTATGTGAAAGGGCGATTCTTGCACCAAAAAATGAGAACGTTATCAAAATAAATTCAGATATATTAAGCGAAGTAGCAGGAGAAATAACAGAGTATTTGTCAGTAGACACAGTTATGGACACAGAACAGAGCACTTCATATCCCGTAGGGTTTCTAAATTCTCTAGAGTTGTCAGGTGTGCCCTCACATAAGCTTCAATTAAAATTAGGCGTCCCAGTCATGCTAATGCGAAATTTAGATGCTCCTCGGTTATGTAACGGGACAAGGCTGCGTGTGACACATCTTGGACGGAAAATAATCGGTGCTACAATTTTGACAGGCATAGGAAAAGGTGAAAATGTTATTATACCACGGATCCCTATAATTCCCACAGATCTTCCTTTTCAATTCAAAAGGTTGCAGTTCCCTATTAAGCTCAGGTTTGCAATGACAATTAATAAAGCGCAAGGGCAAACGTTACAGGTAGCGGGGGTCAACTTAGAAAAACCGTGCTTCTCTCATGGTCAGCTGTATGTAGCATGTTCGCGTGTGTCAAATGCCCAGAATCTCTACATTCTTTCTTGAATTGAAAAACATATAACATTGTGTACAGTAGCGTCTTAAAATAGCGTTCAGTTAGTTTTTTTTCCAAAATCCCCACAATCAATTAATCAGAATTCCCACAGATCTTCCCTTTCAATTCAAAATTTCCTATTTAGCTCAGTTTCTTTTCAATTCCAAATGCTGCACCTCTGACGGACCTATTAGGCTCAGTTTCCTTTCAACTCAAAAGGCTGCATCTCTGACGAATCTTTTATTTGGCTCAGTTTCCTTTCAATTCAGAAATCTGCATCTCTGACGAATCAATTTAGCTCAGTTTCTTTTCAAAAGTCTGCATCCCTGACGGATAATTATGCTCAGTTTCCTTTAATTAAAAAAATATCCCATTTCCATTTGGAATAAACAGGCTATTTTCATGCTTTCCTATACGCTGCGTTTCAAAACATTTAAATAGGCTGACGAATCAATTTTGCTCAGTTTCCTTTTAATGGCTGCATCTCTGACAAATCTATAAAACTCAGTTTTCTTTCAATTCAAAAAGCAATGGATAGTTCATTTCCCAGTGACCATGCGGGCGAAGCCGCGGGTAACAGCTAGTAAGTTAATGAAATCCAATTGCAATTTTTAAAAATAAGAAAGTTCTCATAACTACGTAACTAACAAATTAAAAATTGTATTATATTATAAATTGTTGCCTCATTTAACACTATTCCCATGATATTTCAGACGTCAATCCAATCTTACCAGCACCTTAAAAACAGCAAGGTCTCGGGCGAGGATGGAATTACTGCGTTGCTTCTAAAAGCGGGTAGAAAACCGATTCTCAAAGTCCTTCAGGAGCTCTTCAATTCCGTCCTCTAAGATGGCTCTAATCCGGAGGCGTAGATCAGCAGTGCGCTGGTCTTGTTTTACAAGAAAGTCGACAATGCTTTATTGATGAACTTTAGACCGATTTCCCTTTTGAGGCATTCCGACGTGCTGTTTTCGAGAGTCATTACAAAATGTCTCGTATTCAGACTTGACTACTTGACTGATTAAATCGGGGACAAACATGCTTATGTATTGCCATCTAAATTTTTCTCAATAATTAGTCCAATGGGAAGTCCTGGGAAAACTCACGTGTCATATTTAATATTAATGTGACTTTATCCAATTACATTTTAGAAGTGTTAAGCTTCTTAGGAGTCGAGAATTGTGGCCTGCTGATAGACGTATAGAATATTCTTTTCCTTTTTTTTTAAGTAAGTCTAACCAGACGTGCGTTCATTAAGACCAAGCTTTATACGATAGTGATTTCAAGAGCTGCATCTTCTTAAAAAACAGAAACGTTGACAAATAAGCGCTTTCATCTTTATGCATAATTAAATAACGTTTTTTTAAATTCATTTGTGTGGAATCTTACACGAATGGTTTCAAAGAAATTATGTGCAAAGGCTAACCATGTAGTGGCGGTGTAAATCCTTTACCCCACATCATACTGTGGATGTTGTAAGAGGCGAAAGAGAGGAGCCACAGACAAGAAAAGAGCAGCAGCTTCCTGATAAATAATTATATTTTCACAAGAAATAATTTCACACAGGCAGGTGGATACAATGTAGGCAAAAGTCAAATAAGTAGCTGGTAGTGTTGACCGTGAGGTTACAGTGTAAAATAAAAACAATTATTCCTGTTGTTGACAAGGGTAATTGATTAAGAGCCAGAAATAAGCCATGGTCTTCAAAATATGGCAGTGCAACCAACGCGTCAGCAATCGCTTACGATTGACTATATTAACTATTATTGATTGCCCCATTGGTCTGATCGTCGTAAACGCGGCTGCTGATTATGAGGTCCCGAATTCAAATCCCGGGTCGGGCCAAAAAATCAGCTAATGAGTTTTTCTGCCAAGGAATTCTCAGTAGCATCTCGAAATCAGTTAGTTGATGGGGTTTCACCCCCATGCCTCAGAAAGCACGTGAAGCCGTTGGTGACGTCCCGCGGTCATAGTTAGTCCGTCTATCTTCAGCTTTTAAATATTAATTTCGGTTTTTCGAAACGTTGGGAATTAAAAAGTCAAATAAACGAGATAACATACGTAAAATTAGTTTAAATGAAAATTTTATTAGTGCCGGCAGAGATCGAACCCAAGTTATCCGGGTCTTGTGATTTTAACAGCGAGCGCTTAGCCTATTAGCCACTAAAACTATTTTATATTATTATAAAAATTAATTTTGCACCCATATAATTTTATCGAATAACCAAAATGTTGTGTAACTATAACATAGAGTTTACTTTGGTGCTTTTAGTAATTAATTAACAAGTTTTTTCCTTCAACATTAATAACAGCCGCTTTTATGCGGAAAATATTCTAATAAAGATGAAAAGAGGAATTACAGCTAGGTCCTGATAAAAAAAAACATCAATATGGATAGAGAAGAAAATTAACTAGGTTTTAATTTTAATAAATCCTTAGAATTTTTATAATGAAAACCGAGAAAGAACCTTATGAAAAATACTGCTCTACAGTTTAAAATTTCAATTGAAAAGAAATTTGATAAATATAAAATTTACCATTCATATTTGGCCGTGTAGTAGCAGCGTAAGAGAATCTACACAAAATGAAACGGGTTTTTGATGATGATGATGGTGATGTACAGCAATATATTCCTGATAACAACACAAATATGAAACAGCTAAGCAGCATTTGTAAGACATCCTCTTATGTCTGAGAGGATTTTGTAGCAATTAAGAGCCGCCGCGCTGTTCACATCCGTGTTAGCACATACACGTCACCGAAATATTTTATCACTTATCAGACATGCACGTTTTATACACCACCCGATGTATTAATAAAATAAAAAAATGCAATTAAATTACAAAAGAATGTTTTTGATTTTTCGGAATAAAACCATTTAGGTTAATTTTTCAATTCTCTTCTAGCCCCTTTTTAGACTTTCCTTCAGGTGATGTAATGACTAAGGTAATCTATCATTTACTATAACGTCAGAAATCCATTACGTGAAGCCGCAAAGGCTAGGAGAGTCAAGTCATTGCCCAAGCATAAACATCTGGCTTTCGAGTAATTCGGTGCGAAATTTGGATTATCATTAAAATTAATTTGAACTGAAATCTTAATTTCTAAAAGCAATTAAATCTAAAGCCAAGAGTTTCGCTTTTCTTTCGTTAGTTAGAATAATAATAAGACGATAATTTCAGCACTAATATCAGTCAGATTATACTAAAGCCTTACTTATAATTGTCGATTAAATTAATTTTATTTATTTATTATATGGACAACAATGCATATAAAAATTAAATTACTTTAAAAACACTTAAATAACCGATCTGTACCAAATTGTTGTCCTAAATATGTTGACACATCATTTTTATATTAATTACAGGAGAGATCAAATCTCTCTATTTCTTACATACTTAACTATATAATACATATACTTATAACCTATGAGATATGGGAATGAGTGCAAGCTGTTTTATTGTACTTTTGAATATCCTGGAAATTTTAATGGATATCTCGTTGGTTAAATTAAATATCAAATATTTCTATACCTAATAATTGAAGTCGATTTTTACCAATGATAGTTAATAGTATTGAAAAAGCTTGTAATAATACTAAAAAATATATAAAATTTAAGTACCTAAAATAGGACGAAATTAAAAACATAATTATTATGTTATTCGTTGTATTTTATGAATACAGACTAAAAGCCGCAGGTCTTCGTTCGCTCCTTTCAGTCTTGAATATACTATATAATATCTATATATTAATTCGCATTACTTAGGCATGCATTAAGCCATTCCAGTTTGTTCTGAAAATTTTCGATAAAGGAAATTCAATGTCATTAAAATATATTTAGTTTGTTATAATATATATATATATATATAGTTTATAAATGTAGGCGAAAGAGGAACATCCCAGATGCACTAATGATGGATGGCGCAAATATGCGTGCGTTACAACATAAAGTACCAGAAAATACAATAAACAGATCGTTAGCAATTCGTCGCAAATATACAAATATATGGTACGCTTTCCTGATGATATTCAAAAATCCTATAAAACAACAACGGTTGCCACGTTACCACCGATACGATGCTTCGCTAGAGTAAAACATTCACTCTGGATCTGGCCAGTATTTTATAGACGCGCCTACACGGCCAATCCTGAGATACGACCGTCCTCGCGCGTGTATTCCTGTAACAAACACAGTTAATCACCACTACTTCTGCTCGTCTATCCTGAGATGAATAGGTTTACTGTGCCTATATTTTGACATTCACAAACACATACGCAAGGCGATTACGTTTGACCACATGCAAACGAACTCTAGCTAAGGCGTCCTTTTGACCAGCCATCATCTCATATGACAACATGGACCGGACAACTGGCTCTCTCCACCAAGCACACACAGACACACAGCTCTTTTTACAGCTTGCACGGCACTATTAGCATCGATAGAAGATATACGCTTTAACAACACATACCCTCTTGTAAATAAACTAACATCCTTAATCACACAATAATCGAAAACGTGTGTCCCTTCGACCACGCACGGACCGGACGGAACCTTTCTCTCAAGCCACACAGCTGTAAACTAGTATATCCCTACAACCAAACGCTCGGGTCTGGCCCGGACGATACTGTTATCTGTACTATGTTCACCCAACCTGACGGGACCGTAAGGGTGCGTCCCTTCAACCAGTGTAACTTCACAATTCATAAACCTGGACCGGACGAATGTGTCCTTTCAAACAACCGCACGCGGCATGGCCCGGTACGACATTGTACCTTCAACCAGCTTCACCCAAATCCAACTCTCAACGTCAAACATTCATAAGTCTGGACCGGACGAATGTGTCCTTTCAACCAGCCCCGCGCGGCATGGTGCGGTATAACATTATCCCTTCGACCAGCTTCACACAAATCCAAACATCAACATCAAAAATTCATAATCCTGGACCGGACGAATGTGTCCTTTCAACCAGCCGCGCACAGCATGGCCTGGTGGGACATTATCTTTTCGACCAGCTTCACACAAATCCAACCCCCAACATCAAACACCAATTCTGTCGACCACACAATATTCAGAGCAAAACTGCTACACTCATCAACACATTAGAACACAAAAAGCCACTCATTCTCTTAATTCACTATTAAACATAAAACATTTCGAACTTTAAAATATACCCCGTGTAAATCATATTTCGCATGAACATAAAACTGAGACAACAAATCCAGTAATAACTTCATCAGGCATGATTGCCTTAGAAATTTACTCGATAAGAGATCATAACCGAAGACCAGTGTCAGACGCTGTTTATTTAACTCGAGTTTCTTTCATAAGGGATATGCCATTTTAGTAAACTTAAGCTCGGTAGGACAATTAGCTGCATGATATTTTAAAACGATTGTTAATGGCATTGATAAATCAAATCATTTTCTATCTCAGTGTTTATTTTGTGCAATAATTTTACCACATTACACTATCCCTCTATATCCGAGTTTGGATGATCTGGATTAATACGCAAAATTGCGTTTTAATCCAGACCATACAAACTCCAGAGGAAATTTTACTCACGGTTGACATATGCGGCATCACTCGTAATAAAACGCTTCCTTTACGTGCACATATGTACCTACACATACATGCTCGTCGGTTAAGGGTACTTAACAAAACATACCTTGTTTATAATAATTACGGAGTAATAACACTTTTGGTCACTCTTCCCGCCAAGTTTTCCCGAAATAATCATGATGTATAGTGTGTCAAGACACATAGAAATCAATTAAGTCTATTTGATTACATACAGTGATCACAATGCCGCAAAGACTAGCACAAACTGTTACTCTTCTTCATCACTTCTTGTGATACGATCTACTGTCTACAGTTCTGATAGTTGTTGTCCCTAGACAACGACTATCAGGTCGTTCCAAGTCGACCAACGGTAGTTTCTACGAGACAAAGGCCTTCCACCACACCATCAGATGTTCATCACTCCTGAATGACTCACAAGTAAATCGTAGTTATAACTACACACCAATTCGTGAACAAGTGACTAAGAGTATGAACGCTTGAAAATACCTCCGGCAAGTTATTCAATAATTAATTCTACTTCAACTAGATCAATTCAAAGGAAACTTGACATCACAAAATAAAATTTCCAAGAGCCTTAACCTTTTTAATTGTTCGTTACGCAACAAATGTATACTACACTTCATTTTATTTTTACGAACACTCATCTCTATGTTCAGTCATCCCCGTTACACTAGCGAAAACTAAACTAGACCTTCACCAACTCCACACGCGCATCGCACCCACTCTTTGAGCTACAGCTGCAGTATGGCTGTTGACATAGTCAAAACACAACAAAATAAAACAAAATAAAATGAATTATGCAACTCTACAATTTAACAGCGTCATTAATCACCCAAATAGACTCAGGTTAGTCAATTGAAATAAGCTTGGCTTTCAAGTATTTCTCTCAACCAATTAAAAAGTTAACCACTTGTTACTACAAAGTATTTTTTCAAAGCAATATTTAAGACAAATTTACTTCCCTCACGCATCAAAAGTCGGTCGGCAGCAGCGGTAAATAATCCGCCCGCGGCGTCCCAAGCCGATCGGCACAGCACCACGCTTTCATCACATTATTCGAAGATTATATGTAGGTGAAGGAGGAACTTTATCCCACTTCTGATGTAGGCGAAAGAGGAAGATCCCAGGTGCACTCATGATAGATGGCACAAATATGCGTGCGTTACAAAATAAAGTACCAGAAAATATAATAAATAAATCGTTAACAATTCGTCGCAAATATACAAATATATGGTACGCTTTCCTGATGACATTCATTTAAAAAATCCTATAAAACAACAACGGTTACCACGTTACCACCGATACGACGCTTCGCTAGAGTAAAACATTCACTCTGGATCTGGCCAGTATTTTATGGACGCGCCTACATATATATATATATATAAATTAGTTTATATATATTTCATTTTTCATATAATTTAAATTTAAAAAAAATATAAATATAATTTCTAAGGATCTATAATAATTTTAAAAATTATTTCACACAGGAAGGTATGTAATGTAGGCAAAAGTCAAATAATTGGTAGTATTGTGAATAGTAACGGATTAGCTGGTAGTGTTTACCGTGAGGTTACAGTGTAAAAAAAACAACAATTATTCCTGTTGTTGACAAGGGTAATGAGGGCTCATATTCCGCTCACCAGATGTCGCTAGTTGACACTGAGGTAAAGCTTTTTGTTTCACAATGATATTTTAAATGTGAAGTTGGTTTTAAATAAAATTTTATGAGTTTCTAGAATATTATATTAATACACAAAACAATGCCTCAGTTGTTTGCTCTTTAATATTTTGCACATATTTGACTCTTTTTTTAATTTTTCATCTTTTAAGAATATCTGTGGTTTGGTTTATTTATTTTTAATCTAATTAATATAAAATAAAACTAATGGTACAAAGATAAATATTAACTTTTACTATTTTCAAATAAATTAAATTCCCCGCTATGAAATCTGTCAAATATATACCTCACTGTTATGTGACGCCGCCCTGGTGGCAGAAAAAGTCGTGGATGCCCTCATTGCTGAAGAGCCAGAAGAAGCCATGGTCGACAGAAGTAAGCACGAAAGCATTTGAGTTTATGTAGATGTGGGAATTTTTTTTCGAGATGGACTGACGCCGTGAAATCAATTCCCAAGTATTTTATTGAAGCAAGGGTAGGAAAAACTAACACACAGTCCACCTAATGGTAAGTAGATGCTGTGCCTACATCTGTCAGCGATAGAGAATCAAAATGATAATCCGTGATTATCTCTAAGACTAAGATGGAATGTCTCTTTACGCTAGTAAAAAGGGTCTTCAGTTCTTGTGAGTCACCATATGAAACGCAGCTTTATTTTGCTACTGTTTCACGTTTGTATTCTGAATGTACGTGGATCCATTGCATAGCATTACTCTACGAATTACATAGATGTGCAATAGACAGAGAGATATATTATAATATGCTTATATAAATAAAAGGTTTAGGGAATAAATTTATTTAGAAACAGTGGTAGCGAGGTGCTAGTAGTAAATTTCACGGTACGTGTGCAACTGGGGTTCCAGACCAGCATTAATGAAATCGTTAATAATAGCAATTTTAAGTGTATGTTTACTACGTGCTCGGCGCAAAAGTAAAACATCGTAAAGAAACCTACATGCCCACATGCATTGGACGAGCACATACATTTCCTTGCGCTAAAACCCTCAGAAATTAGAGGATCCCTGTGCTGCATGCCAAGCGTGGCAACTATGGAAAATATCCCTCCGATAAAAAAAATTATTGAGTAGCACTTAGTTTAGCAGTAGACTTTGAATGGTTGTAATGAATCAACGAACCTACATGCAGTGCATTGTGCTGATTGATAAGCGTGATTCTAGCGATCGATTGATGGCGAATAATCATACAAAATACGTAAACCAAATTTCAAAGACTGCCGAGAGCAGCACTACAATCAAATAAGCAACTTGAAAACGTAAATTTAATTTTTAAACTGGAAGTCCAAATTGTAAATTAATACATTTTATATAATACCGTGCATATAATATAATATGGTACCGTGTAGTGGCGGTGTAAGAATATCCACTACTCCATATCATCCCGTGGCTATCGTAAGAGGAGTTAGAGGGAAACAAATCAAGAGATGGGCAGCAGCGTCTTCCTAATAACGACCAAAAATAAAAAAGCCAAGCGTGGCAACTATGGCAAATATCCTCCCTATGAGGCAATCTACGGGAGAGGCCTATGTTTAGCAGTGGATTTTAATAGGCTTTAACGGTAACGGTAAGGGTATAAATATGAGTAAGAAAAATAAAATTAATTCTATCTTAATCTACAAAATACTACAGTAAGTATAGTCTTAACGACAGATTATTTATTCGTGTAGAGTCGTGACTAGCAGAACACTGGTTTTCAAACAATATCTGAGCCACAGTGCATTAAGCTATTGTTCAATCCATTTTGTTTGGAGAGGGCTGTCCGAACAAATAACAATAAAAGTATTAAAAGTTTCATCGAGTTGGTGGAAGGCTTCATCAAAACTTTTGGTCGTCGCATCAATAAGCCTTTTATGATAATTACCATTTTGAGGTAAATAAAGACTGAGATCAAATCATAAAAGGGAAAAGAAAACGGGTTCTAATGTAAATTATTTTATTGTTGTTTGAAATAAAGTTTTGAATAAAACAATCAAAGTGAAATAATATCTTATGTACATCCCGCAGCCGGGTGCAGGTCGCCTTTCATTTCTGTAATGAATTTGGATTTGGAAAGGTCCATTGCGCTGTGCCAATGCGGTCTCTATATTTTTTTAAAATGTCAACCCTACACTAGGATTTTCTCCTGTATTATGGAGGCACTTCATATTCATAAACTGCACATGGATAGACATCCAAACACACAATAATTATTTGTAGGTGATACAAATACTTTTTCCATGCAGGTTCGAATCCGCGGCCCTCAGCGCCGCAACTCAATGCTAAGTAATTGCGCTACGTGGCCGTGAAAACATTGAGTCTACGCCATCAAAATATTCTTACACTGTCGTCGAAATATTTTACATTTCTCAGATGTGCAATTTAGCTGAGGAAGAAAAATGGGAGATCTCCCGCTGGCAAGGTGTTCAGTCTGGGGAGTAGCCCACACTGTTGAATTGAAATTTTACGCAATTCACGTATTAACACAATTTTGTGAATTTAGAGAACCAAAGACATTTGTTATTGGAAAGGAGGCATTCCATTTTAGTCTTCAAGATTTACAACCCATCTGAATTTTGATTCTTAATTGAGTATAGATGCAGATGTCTAAGGACTACAGTATCCTGTTACCATCAGGTGGACTGTGTGTCGATTTATTATCCTTACCCTTACTTCTATATTAAAAAATATGTATAGCTCGCAGAACCAACTGGCAATCGAAAGGATATATTAGTGGTAGGACTTTTTTCTGCCAAGGAGTCCGTCTAGGTAGGTCCGTCTCTTCCCTATTTCTGCTGCCAGATGTCAGTGCTTGCAGAGAAACAGACTAGTATAATTACAGGTTGTGAGGAATTCCATCTTAGTCCTTAGAGGTGACAACGCATCTGTAGTATAGTAAGCATGGTCATTTGCGCAGGATAGCAATTACTAATAATTTCTTGACAGAAAATCTCAATCACTGATTTTGGCCCAACCCGAGTTTCGAACCCAGAACCTCATGATCAACAGTTGACCACTACACCAACGAGGCAGTCCAAAACTAAAACTTTTGAAAAACCTATTTTTACAGTAAAAAAAGGTTTTACTATACCCTGGTTAAACACTAATAATATTTTAGTAGGTACGAGTACTTTCGAATATAATTGCACTTAACTGGAAAATGTTATTTGTAAATCGAACAGAGCATGAGAAT
Source organism: Parnassius orleans (assembly GCA_029286625.1). NCBI lineage: Eukaryota > Metazoa > Arthropoda > Insecta > Lepidoptera > Papilionidae > Parnassius > Parnassius orleans. The sequence goes on along the minus strand of JAGSMP010000235.1, from coordinate 396,891 downwards.
AAATAAATTACCGAGCCAACAATTGAAAACTACGCAATTGAATACGAACACGGGCACTAATCAAATAATCATTAGCGTGATTAGTGATTTGATGGCCTTTGTTACAAACAAGTGCACACTAAATTATACCTTGCGTTTTGTGTACAATAAATGATGAAACTTTTATTTACTTTTTATCTACTTTTTGTTTCAATATACTTTAACTACCAATTAAAAAAAAAAGTTGTATGAGTAGATATTATTTACAAAAATTCAAAACAGATTGTAAAATATGTATACAAATATTATACATACATATAACATTAATCTGCATCTGTCTATAATATTGAAATATATTAAGCTCAGTGGGTTATCTGCATGCTATTAATACAATAATAACCATTTTTTAATGTTTTGTCTGCCCATCTTAAATTTAAATAACGTCTAATAGATTCTATCCAGGGAAAACCGGGGCGGATCGCTAGTGTAAAATAAAGATGAAGTGTCTATCTGAAATATTGAAATAACAGGCTTCTATTAAGCTCATTGAGTCATTTGCATGCTATTTAGATAATAATATATAATAATATTTTTATTTATACTCAGTCCATAGAAATGTTAGTATAACAATAATAATAAATTTAAAACTAGTGTTAGTATTTAACTTCTTTTTTTTATATTTTTAAATTAATAAATTAAACATCCCGCGTACATTACATATATCTTAATTATTTAAGTCCGATGTATCTCCTGTTCTGTTTTTATGAATAGGTACCACAATAGTCTTCATGAGATCAGTCGGAAGATACTGATGTGCAATACATAAACTTAGAAACATAGCCAACACTCTTGGCAGGTGGGCACTAGCATGTACCAGATGTTCAACGCTAAGCCCATCATGCCCTGGTGATTTGCCTCTAGTCATTAAATTTATTACTTCAGAGACTTCTTTGGGAGATATCCTTATACACGATCGTCCAAGACGTTCACCATCGATTATTCGCAAAGACGGACCCCGTGGTGACTCTACTTTAAAATTATCTTTAAATAGATTAGCTATGTCTCCAGCCTGGCTGTGACCCTGAATATTAGCGGGAAGGCTTGACTTGGTAAGTGACTTGATGCGATCTTATCCATTTTTAGTTGCTCTGCGTTATTTTGACACCATTTTAACTTTGTCTTAAAATCTCGTCTAGTTTCACACATTTTATTATAATAATAACCCGAAGACGGCTTACCGTATAAGACCCAAGTTCGAAACGCAAGTCGAGCCTCCCCGTGGGCACTTCTAACGTATTTATTCCACCCCGCAACATATTTCCTATTCCTTTTGTTATTATAACTATTCTGCGCTGATTCTCTAAGAATAGTAACAATATTACTGTACATAGTATCTAAAATTAATTTGTGATTATCATTTATACATATATGTTATCAACAACTCTTAAACTCTTGTGGAAAATTTGCGTCCTTTAATTTAGAGTGACATAATTTTTTGTAACATTCTATTTGGTTATTATTTCTGTCACCTCAAATTATTTTATTATTACAGAAATAGCTTATTACATTCTTTTGTCTCAAAAAGTTTATATTGCACTCGACCAGCAATGGAACATGATCCGAACAGTAGGTATCATACAGTACTCTGCAATCTATGACTGAACGCCTTGCGGCCTCAGTTACAACGCAATGATCCAACCAGCGCCGACAACCATGCGCATCACTAGTGCAAATAAAGCTGTCCGCTGGGAGGACCTCCAAATCAACACAAATCACCTGTTGATCCGTGCAAAAATTTATCAGTACATTACAAAATAATGTACCGGGATGCGAATTAAAGTCACCTAACGCAAATACAGAGTCGACATTTTCATTTTCAATAATAGTACTTATCTCGCTCATACATGATGTAAATTATATTAAATTGTCTACTGAATCCGTTGGCATATAAACGGAAAATATTATGTAAGCTCGGTCACTATGGAACATTTTAATTGCCGTGAGGCGCACACTACTACATTCGATCACACTGACACAATCAAATGCGTTACTCCTCCACAAGAGTGCCACGCCACCATAGGGTCGGCCCGTGAGTATATCGGACGATGTATCAACTGCTGACTTACCAGTGTAGCTGAAGTATTGATGTATCTCGCCCAGAAACGTTATGTCATCAGGTAGAAGCCATGTGTCCTGTAGCGCTATCACGTCGGAAGTTTCACACAGGTGTAGTACGCATTCTAAAGAGCGTTTAACAGATTTTTCAGAGTTGAAACTAGTAAATTTTGCTATGCATCATCTATTTTTTTAAACACATTATCTGATGCCTCTTGCAAGAAGTTTAGAAGATTTGTAGTAGTACTGTCTGTACTAAAAATGCACAAATCTTCTAAACGAGATGCCGTCTAGCCATTGGTTATCATTTAAAAATACTGCAAGTTTTTGTTTCGACACGTAAAGTTTGTAGGCATTGTATCCTTTGTCATTTTTCATTGTCACTTTTTCTAGTGTCACTAACTCGTTGGTTCTATTTCTAATATAATCGACGATATCTTTTTCTAGCGTCTCTCTATGTACGTTAGATATAAATAGCGGAATTTTCAAGTCCGCTGATTTAAATTTCTCCTCCGGTTTTACTTCTGCTTTTCCAGTCTTCCCTATAAAACGGTTACGACATCTGCGCTTTTGAACTCTTATCCAGCCCTCTGGTGGTTCTTCATTTTTCCAGGCTTCACCTTTTCTCAAATTTTCGGCCATAGTTAGCGGAGTCTCAAAATTAACGTCACAAGATATGTCTTTTATTACGGAACTATTGTTAGTAGGCCTATTCAGTAAAATTGTTTTGACGTCCTTTATCCTGCTTTTACTCGGTGAGTTGTGTATTGGAATAGTAGTTGCACTAGCGCCTCCTGTGCCGAGCGGTTGCTGTCCATCTGTACCGTTATAAACAGTCACGTCTCCAGTTGTAAAGAGGTCTACCTTATGCATATCTGACGCAGGTGTGAGTGCATCGACACTATCACGAACACGACTAGCTACTTGTGCGATAGGTATGTTTTCCGTCTCCGTCTGTATATCCGTTGTTTATAACGGTACCTCAGCTGTTGATAACTTGTGCGATAAGCCCATCGGCCCACTGTCGCCAAACGGAGTACCTACATCTAACAAGTAGGCGCTGCACATTCTACCTACATTTTGATGATGAGCTGGTGATGTGGATGTTTAAAAAAAATATTTATCTTTTTTTAGCTCTTCCAGGTGCGTTTTGGTTACATAATTATCCTTGATGAGCTTTACCTCCTGATCAAACAAAGTTATATCCTGCAACAAGCGAGTTACATCCACATGATCGAAGGTGATCGGCGGAAGTTTTTGTAGGTCAAGAGCAACAAAAGTGGGTAATATATCTGGGTCTGTTTCTTTGAATACACTTATGATATCCTCTAACTGCCTTTGGCACTTCCCATCTGTACGCCGAGTTAATTTTCCATCTCTACGTCTTATATTTTTTCTTTTACGCGAGGGCAATGAATCGAATAACAAACTTTTTGCATTTGTGATATCCTCAGCTGTAAAAGCACTGCTACAAATTCGGACAATGCTCTCCTCGTCCATCACATCTGCCTTGTTTTGTATAAAGACAAGCACTTCACTTACAAAAATATTACAATAGTACATTTTACCACTTTAGATGCCATCGTACAATGACCTTTCGCTTACGCTCAAAGCGAACACGTGCACGCGCTTTGGCGTTCAGCGTGTCACGTTTAAACCGTTAAATTCAAATCCGTGGAATATCGACAGCAAAGAAGTGAAGACCCGACGAATACTTAATTATTGGATGCATCGGGTGGCCATAGTTTTCGTTATTCCATAAAAAAAAAATTGCGGTCATAAAGATGTGTTCACAGTTCATTTGAAAAAATGTTATAATAACCATTTTTTTTAAATTTAGATCTGTCATACTGTTTTTCTTTTATAGAATAGGGTGACTTACGAGTCCACAGTCCATCTGTTGGTAAGTGGATGATGTAGCCCATATATATCTACATTTATCCTCAATTAAGAATCAAAATGCAGATGCGTTGTCACCCTGAGGACTAAGATGGAATGCCTCTTTTGAAGTAAAAAGGATACGAAACACAGCAGCATGAAGTTGCTATTTTACGCTGGTATTCTGTGAGAACGTGGTCCTACCCCGGTCGAGCCGACCGAGCATTCGAGTCGAGCAATGTCATGAGGGGTCTAGATTATATTTTATCAGAGAGACAGGGGTCATTGTAGAAGCGTGCACGTCGCGACCCCTGCCAGCCCTTTTCAGGGCTGCAATTCTACACAGCTGCGCACCCATGCTAACGAGGGTTAGGGCGTCCCCCCAAGGCGACGCACACCAGCTAGTCCCCGTTGGTGTGGAATGCAGCGTGCAAAGCGGCGATGGGGACCGCCACCGTCACGCACAGCCCGACACGGCGGAAGGTGGAGGACAGAGTGCAGAGTTGGCACGTGGAATGTTAGAGGAAGCATGAAAGATAAGACGAATGAGTTGATTGAAATAATGAAAGAAAGAGAATTAGATGTCGTGTGTATGTCAGAGACCAAACGGAAGGGCAGTGGTACTGAAGAGCCCTGGCGGGAGTTAGCTCTATGGTCCGGAGTCCCGGAGAGCGAGAGCGCCCGCCAGGAGTGGGTGCTGCTGTCGTCTCGGTTGGTCGACGTTATGACTGAATATAAGATTGTGAACTCAAGACTTCTCTGGGTTCGCTTTAAATTGGGACTGACGAAGTTATTCCTTTAGCTGTTTATGCGCCGGTAGCTTCGTCGTCCAGGGCTGAGCTGGAGGAGTTTTGGGAGAATGTAAGAGAAGTTCTAGATTTGGCTAAGGAAACGAAAGAATTGTTGTATGTGGTGATTTGAATGGATGGTTGGTACCGCTCGACCAGGGTACGAGTCGGTGCTTGGAAAGTTGGCGATAAAAGGGTTAATGATGCTGGCAAGCTTATACTGGCGGTATGCAAGGAAAGGGTCTTCTTGTGACAAACACTATGTTTAATCACAAGAAAATCCATATGTATACTAGAGAAAGTAAGAATGAGAGAAGTATGATCGATTTGTTCCTGGTGGATGACCGACTGCGAAAACAGGTGATGGATACGCGAGTGTTCAGGGTGCTGACCTAGGAACGGATCACTATCTAGTGATTACTAGATTTAGGGTCTGTTCGCGGGTTGGCGCTACCGGACGGCGGTAACAGAACCACAGTCGGTCTGTCGCATCCGAAGTTGGAAGCTTCAGGAAGCAGATACTAGGGACAAATATCATGCGAGGGTAGCCGAAAAGCTTGACACCATCGATGGCAGAAGTGAATGTGGAGAGAACATGGCAGAACCTTAGGGATGGAATGGTAAGTGCAGCGGAAGAAGTGTGGAACAATAAAAGAGGCAGTAGTAAAAGAAGAGATGCATGGTGGAATGACGAAGTGAAAGAAGCTGTAAGAAGAAGAAGAAAGCATGGTTAGACTACTTGGCCTCTAGTAATGATAAGGATATGAGAGAGAAGATGAAAGAAAGATATAAGCTGCAGAAAGTTCACACGAAAGCATTGATTGAGGAAATGCGTGAAAGGTGTAGAATGGAAGCGGACAAAAGGTTGTCGCACAACTTTAGGAGAACTCAAACTCTTCTGGAAAGAGGTTGGAAGGACCCAGTGGTGCGACGGCCTTAAGAATGAACAAAGTGCTTTCGAGAACTAATGACGTCCTCACAGAAAAATCGGACGTCATGCAGCGATGGAGCGAATTTTATAGAGAAATGTATGCGTGTGATGATCTTAGTGAGGGATCCGGGGATGACTCCGTGACTGGTACGCCAGACCTGGACCTCGATGACACTGAGGTCATCAGTATGAAAGAGATTGAACGTGCGATTCGAAGTTTGAAATGTGGTAAGGCTGCGGGACTAGACAGAGTTACTGCTGAAATGGTCAAGTATGGTGGGCCTCGCGTCTGGGACAGCTTTCATCTGCTGTGCAATTTGTGCTGGCGGACGGGGGATGTCCCGGATGATTGGCGATCCGCGGTCATTGTGCCTTTATATAAAGGTAAAGGTTCACATTTTGACTGCGGGTGCTATCGGGCGATCAGCTTGACCAGTTTAGCAAGTAAAGTATACTCGAAGGTTTTGACACGTAGGATGCAAGAGAAATCGGAAAGATTTCTATGGGAGGCTCAATGCGGATTTAGACCTGGAAGAGGATGCACGGATCAGTGTTTTCTCCGCATGATCGCGGAGAAGCTTCTGGCTGCTAACCAGAGGATTTTCTGTGCTTTTGTGGATCTTGAGAAAGCATTTGATAAGGTTGTAAGAAAGAAATGTGGGAATTGTTGCCGGGGTACGGTGTGGATGGTCGATTGCTAAGGGCTATACAAGCACTTTACTGTGACTGTAAAGCCTGTGTGCGGGTAGGGCATGACCTGTCACCCATGTTTGGCGTCCAAACGGGCGTAAAACAGGGTTGTGTCATGTCTTCCTGGCTGTTCATACTATATCTCGACAACTGTTTACAGAAGCTAAAAGATAGCTGTCTGGGTGTGAAATTGGGTGACATAAAAGTAAATTGTCTGCTGTATGCTGATGATGCAGTGCTTATTGCACCATCAGAGGCAGAACTGCAGGCATTAGTCACGTGTATGAAAGAGGAATGTGAAATTAAAGGTCTCCGTTTGAATGCCAATAAAACTAAGGTTCTGGTATTTGAAAGGGACGAAGAGAGAACGAAATGTGAAATATGGGTAAATCAGGAATGTCTAGAACAGGTAAATGAAATTGTATACTTGGGAGTGCTTTTAGCCGGGATGGAAGATGTGATTTAGATGTGGACAGGCGTGTCGCTGCCGGAACAAAGTCAATGGTGCCTTGACTGCGTTAGTCAAAAGGCAAGGCGTAGTGAAGAGTGCACGCCTTGCAATACATAACGGTGTTGGTACCGACTTTGTTATATGGCAGCGAAACCTGGGTATGCCAGAAGAAGCATAAAAGCAAGTTGAATGCAGGAGATGCGATCTCTTCGTAAAATGTGCGGCGTTACCATGGCCGACCGAAAGCGAAACGAAGAGATTCGCAATATGGCAGGTTTGAAAGATGACCTTATCACAAAAATTAATAAGGGCGTGCTTCGATGGTTTGGGCACGTTGAGCGAATGAGTGAAGACCGAATGGTGAAGAAAATATATAGCGCGAAAGTTAATATTAAAAGGTGTCGAGGTAGACCGAGACTAACTTTCGAAGACCATGTGAGCAAACTGCTCGAAGAGGGGAGGGTCAAGAGTACTCGGATACCTAGACGTGCATGTATGAAGAAGATTATGAATCTGAAAGAAGCGAAAGAGGTATGTAAGGATCGTGACACTTGGCGATCTGTTCTCTCTGGCTACCCGTCAGGACTGTGCGTGAAGATAAGTAAGTAAGTAAGAGAGACAGTCAGAGGTAATTACAATATTACATGTTCACAAAAAAATAATATCTAAGCTTAATTTTTCCACAACATGTTTCATAAGTAAAAATATTAGAAACATAACTAAAATAAATCTAAATAAATCATAAACCAAGAAGTAACACCTCTTTTAATTAGCATAATTACTTACACACTCATAAATTGCGTAATTGTATTAAACATAAACTTAAGCATATACTATTACTTTGTGTGCATTGGTGGTTGTAACCCACACACGTTAAGTACTCCTTTATAAATTAATTGTCGTGTATAACATTAATGTGTAACTGTATTATTTGTCCCAATAAAAAAAAACTAAAATAAAAAAACTAATAAATTGAGACACCGTAAAACAATACAGGGGGAGAATCACAATAACCAATTAAATTAAATAACAAAATTAATACCTCAAATTCTGTAGCACTACTTTTTTTAAAAAGGACAAAAAAATTGCTAAAAATGTTCACAGAATCCGACATTAAATTCAGCAAACGTGACATTCTAGCTAAACTATTGTTATGACCTAGATTAGATATAGAAGGAAGTGGATAGAATAAAGGTACAGATTTACGCGGATAACGTCTTGGAACTTTAAATTTTATTTTTCGCAATAGCTCAGCGCTGTCCGTAGTTCCGTGCACTATTTTATAAAACATTACCATGTCCAGGTACTTTCTTCGGTTTGACAAGCTGTCAACGCCAAATAATTTTAATTTCTCATTATATCCGGCAAGTTTCTTGTCATTTTTGTTACTACAATAAGCGAGATTCCTCATAAACCGTTTCTGTATCCTTTCTATACGTAGTTGATGGACTCTGTATTGTGGTTTCATATTCGGTATCGGCATATTTGGCAGCTATACCAAATATTCGTATTTGGCTGAATATTCAGCAAAATCACCGAAGATTCATTAAAATGGTACTCAAAGTGTCCACTGTATTGAAATGTACGAACATGTTTGTCCACATGTCAGATGTAGCCGATAGACATTTGGCCTTAGATAGCTCACCTTGAATAATTTTGTTGTGGAATCACTATTTCACCATATATTTTCGGCTCGGTATTTGGTATTTGGGCTTTACCAACTGCATGCATGAGCCAATTAAAGCCTTTATCTTCGACTATAGAAATTGGCTGGTTATCTATTGCTATCATTTCAGCAATTGAATTCGTAATTGGAAGTGATCTGGGGTCGTCGATTCGCCATTTGGTAATAAATGAATCTTCTAGTGTAGTTTGAGTGGTTGAATAGGTTTTAGTATTTGTAGATTGAGCACCTCAAGTAGAGGGTTGGGTTACCTGTGCAACTTCAGATTCATGCTGTGTCGTTTCAATATTTTTTTATATTTGAGCCTACCTGATGCACAGGTTTTCCAGACCAAAAAATTCCACAGTGTGTTTCAATTTTAAATGACTGCACAAAGCCGAGGATGAAGCTTTCCTGTCGTTGTCACCCCGCGAAAGTATTTTTTCGCAAATCGTACATTTCACTTTACTTTGGTCGTCAGTTTCTCTAAAATAAGTCCAAATAGTAGATCTCCTCCTGCCACTCATTTTTGTCATATATGTAATTATCAATTTTCGCTAAAAACAACACAAAGAAACACTTTTTTTCTCACAAAAACACTCAAAACGTAGCACGTGCCGGCAATTTGCTCAACGGGGGAGCGAGGAGCAGGGTCCGGCGCTAATCCCGCACGCTTTACGTGAAAAAGTTTCGACATGAACTGGTTAGGTACCGAGGTGATCCTGCCGAATAATGTTCGGCCGAATATTCGTATTCGGTGAAATCCATATTCGGCCCATCTCTAATATGAAGCCTAACTTCCTTGAAGCTTTCTCTATCATGCGTTTCATTTGTGAAATAAAAGACAGTTTTGAATCCAAAAAAATGCCCAAATCCTTAACAAGATCAACAATCTGTAATTCTTCATTATTTATTTAATATTTCATTTTAAATGGAGATAATTTACGCGTGAAAGAGATTTGAGAACATTTATTGGGATTCAACTGCACATTATTAATGTTACACTAATTTACTAGACCATTCAATATCATCTTGTAAAAGTTGTGAATCATTGGAACAATTAATCATTCTAGCTATCTTTAAGTCGTCTGCAAATAATAGGACCTTACTATTTCTCATTTGTTGATCCAAATAATTAATGAAAGCGTTAAAGAGCCACGGCCCCAGTAGAACCTTGTGAAACGCCAGAACTGGATATATAGTTATCAGACATGTATCCGTTTAGTAGTACTACATAGTTAGTTCGACCACGCAGATGCGAATCAAACCAACCAACCAATGACCCACAGAAACCGTAATTAGATAATTTATGCAATAGAGTTCGATGGCAGACTCTGTGGAATGCTTTAGAAAAGTCTGTGTATATAGTATCTACTTAAAGTTGAGTGTCGACTTTTTCTGTTACGAAACCTACATAAGATATTATATTTGTTAATGTCGAGTAATTTTTAACAAAACCATGCTGGTTTTCAGAGAGGTATGGCTTAAAATAGCTAGATAAATAAAGAATAGACTACGGTCTCAAATATCTTCGATTAAGATCAAATGTATACAACAAAAATAGCAAATAAATTGAGGTATTAATGAGACTGAGAAAATAGCCTTAAGATCTTATATATACTTTCATTTTTAATTATAAAACGGATCTTTTATTTATTGATTTAAATAAGGCTTTCAAATATTTATATTTTGCCGATATCTAGATCAAGGGAGCTTATAATCTTTATAAAATCGGTGTCTTAGTTTAGGTATACATGTTGCGTTTAAATTACATCACATCAATAGGCTTTTTATGTCTCCAGCTGTCTGGTCCTTAGTCTCCTGTAGGATTTTCAATAATATGCCAGTTGACAAGCATAACTTAAAAGATTATATTGTATAGCTGTAGGGGAGTGGCATGAAAGAACTTATCACACCTTTCTATGTCCCGTGAATGTCTTAAGAGGCAACCATAAGAAATATAGAAAAAAACTCATGGATGATGTATCCATCTCGGATAATATGGCAGATGTAAAATTCCCGAATTGATGATTGCAGCAGAGTCAAAGATGCGTCGTCAATTATGAGCCGAGCGCGATATTTATACAAAATCTTTACTACAATGGGAGAGGCCCATGTCCATCAGTATGCTGTTAAGAGCTGATAAAGAAGAAACTCATGGATGATGTATCCATCTCGGATAATATGGCAGATGTAAAATTCCCGAATTGATGATTGCAGCAGAGTCAAAGATGCGTCGTCAATTATGAGCCGAGCGCGATATTTATACAAAATCTTTACTACAATGGGAGAGGCCCATGTCCATCAGTATGCTGTTAAGAGCTGATAAAGAAGAAACACAGCAGCCAGAGACTCACAGAATACCAGCGTAAAATAACAGCTTAATCCTGTAATAATGTTTCGTACGGTGAGTGTAGAGAACCAATGACCCTTTTTACTGGAAATGGGGCATTCCATCTTAGTCCTCAGGGGTGGTAACGCATCTGCATTTTGATTCTTAATCGAGGATAGAAATAGATGTCTATGGGCCACAGCATCCATTGTGGTGGACTTTGTGCTCACACTTATTCTATAAAGAAAACTATAAACAGTGCTGTGAAGTAACTGATATGTGCTTGACACTTTAATTTAATTGGTTTGAAGTTGCAAATTAATATGACGCCAGTAGTGTCCTGTACAGCGTTGACCCTGTGGTGGCGATATAAGAATATCCACCACCACATTTGGACCCATTTACGCAAACAAGAAACAACCCACAGTTTGAGTGAAGTTGAGTTTGGTACATAGATGGCGTTGAAATGACGCTTTCTATCTTCCCAAAAAAAAATTGTAGCTTTCCGACGACTAAAAACAGAGATACAACACTGTTACTTATGGAACCAAACCACTTTGGCCAACTTTAAAAAAAAACAGAAAAGAACTATGCTGCATGGTTCACTATTCAGTATCGAATTTAAACCCTAAAAAGACCCATGCCACTTGGTACCTTTAGGACCTAAGTATTTTCATTATGCAAACAAGAACCAAAGTTGGTTGGTCCTATTTAGTTACTAAAATATTGTAACTTTTTGAGCCAAACGGAACCAACTAACTTTGGTTCTTGTTTGTATAATGGAAATGCTTAGGTCCTGAAGGCACCAAGTAGCATGGTTCTTTTAATCGTTCTAATTCGGCACTGTATAGTGAACCATACAGCATAGTTTTTGTCTTTTTTTTAAAGTTGGCCAAAGTGGATTGGTGCCACAAGTGACAGTGTTTTATCTCTATTCTTAGCTTAGTCGTAGGAAAGCTACAAGTGTTTTAAATGTGGTAGAGCTATGCTGCAGCTATATTAATTGTATAGTTGTAGCACGAATGGGTGGGCTCGACCGGGGAAGGACCACGCTCTCACAGAATACCAGCGTCAAATAGCAGCTTAATGCCAGTGTGTTTCGTATGGTGAGTGTAGAGAACCGGAGACCCTTTTTACTGGAAACGAGGCGTTCCATCTTAGTCCTCACGGGTGACAACGCATCTTCATTTTGATTCGTAATCTAAGATAGATGTCGCTGTCTATGGGCCACAGCAACCACTTAACATCAGGTGGACTGTGTGCTCGTTTGTCACCCTTATCCTATAAAAAAAGTGTATATTATAAGATATTTTTAACTTCTTCTTAACTTAGGTAACTTGGTGCCTAAACACTAATAATTTGTTGTATACCCTAAAAAAGTAGTCAACTCTGATTCGAAATTAATATTTTGATGATAAATTGAGACACATCCATGTAAGTAAAAAAATCCCTGAATCTTAAATTATGAACGTGTAAACTACAGGTTACATGTAGGTTGCAACTTAACTATTTTATTATATAATATGTCAGAACATAACATTTTGGTTTCTTCTGCAGATTAGATATGATGACGAACCAATTTTGTCTGGGAAAAGGTGCTTATTTCTAGCTTTTCTTTTTATAGGAGAGGGGGCAAACGAGCATGCGGCTCACCTGATGGTAAGTGACTACCGCCGCCCATGAACAACTGCAACACCAGGGGAACCAGAGGAATTGCAGAAGCGTTGCCGGCCTTTTAAAAAGGAGTAGGCTCTTTTCTTGAAGGTCCCTAAGTCGTATCGGTCCGGAAAAATCGCTGGTGGTAAACTATTCCACAAGGAAGTTGTGCGAAGAAGAAAACATCTTCTAAATCGCACAGTGGTGGACCGCCAATCATCCAAATGGTGTGGATGGTATCGGGAGTTCCGATGTGGAGCCGCGATGTGCGTTCGTGAAATTTGGCGGCTGGGATTAATCCGAACAATTTCTCAGAGCACTCCCCGTGGTAAATGCGAAAGAAAATGCAAAGAGATGCAACATTTCTTCGCAGCGCAGCTTCCCGCTCTGCTGAGCACGCCAAGCTTTTTAAAGGCCAATTTGGCCTTCTCTTCCAAGTGACTACGAAACTGCACGTCACTCGATATGTCGACGCCAAGGATTCCAATATTGGCTGAGGCAACAAGGGGAGTGCCTTGAAACTGAGGAGATACGACAAAGGGGTTCTTTTTAGCGGTAAACGCGCAAACTTGTGTCTTCTGAGGATTAAACTGGACTATATTTAGTCGCTCCCAATCCGAGACTTTGCTCAGCAAAGACTCGACTAAAGACAAAAGTTTGTTCCGGTACTCGGCGACGTTTTCCCGAGAAATATTGGCACGGCCGGTGTATAGAGCATCACCAGTGCTGTCATCCGCATAGCAATGAATACTACCGGTTTGCAACATATCATTGATATGCAGAAGAAACAGCGTTGGTGATAGCACGCAGCCTTGTGGAACACCAGCGTTAGTAGGCTTGTAGTCGGAGCATGCACCGTCTACAACTACCTTGATGTTACGATCTGCAAGAAAGCTGGTGATCCAATTGCACCATTTCTCGGGAAGCCCATAGGAAGGGAGCTTCGAAAGAAGCGCTTTGTGCCAATCCCGATAGAAAGCCTTCGCAATGTCCAAACTAACGGCCAATTGGACCTCCCACTTGGACTCTACTGCCTCCGCCCATGTATGAGTCAGGTAGACCAGAAGATCACCAGCTGATCGACCACGACAAAAACCGTATCGGCTGTCACTGATCAACTGGTGATCCTCAAGGTACCGCATGAGCTGGCAGTTTATAATGGACTCCATTATTTTGGAAAACAAGGGGGTGATGGTGATAGGCCTGTAGTTGGACGGGTCTGAGCGGTCGCCTTTTTTAGGAATCGGTTGGACAAAAGCTGTCTTCCATGATTTCGGGACTACGCCTAGGGAGTAGGAGTACTGGAAAAGACGGGTTAGAACCGGTGCCAACTCCGGAGCACACGTCCTCAGCACAATTGCGGGGATTCCGTCAGGCCCACTCGACTTGTAGATGTCCAGGGAGAGGAGTGTTTTGCGAACCGAGCGCTGTGAGAACCGCACATCCGGCATGGAGCACTCACACCGCGGGATGGTCGGCGGTGTGTTCCCCCAGTCATCAAGAGTCGAGTTGGACGCAAAAAGGGAGCCTAAAAGGTCGGCTTTCTCTGTTGCGGCGTGGGCCAGTGAGTCGTCCTTCCTGTGCAGAGATGGTAGTGATGGCTTACAGAAATTCCCTTCGACAGCCTTGGCGAGAGACCAGAAGGCGAACTAGTTTCTCACCAATTCTGCCTATGTGCTCTGACTTTGCCTTGGCAATAACTCTTTTGAAGAACCTGGAGGCGATGTTATACTTCTTTTTAAGCATGCTGGTATTTACATCCCGAGCCGCCGAAGCCTCAGCCCAGGCCTGATAGCACTCCTGCTTACTGCGTAATGCAGTCTTACAAAACGACCAAACCAGGCTGAGATCTGCTCCGATGGGTACCACAGATGATGGAACAAATAGTTCCATTCCTGTAGCACCACATCAGTGACAGAGTCAGCAACAGCGCTGGATCATCCGGCGAGAAGCAAACCCGTCCCCATGGGTAGGATGCAAAGAAAGACCGCATTCCGTCCCAATCCGCCGACCTGTAATGCCAAAACGGCGGCAACCTGCAGAACGCAACCGCGAGGGAGCGTGAGTGGCACCACACTCCGGATCCGACAATGGTCCGAAGAGCCGAGAGGGCATCGACGAAACCTGATATCCGTCCGGATGAGAGGTCAGCAGAAGGTCCAACAGGGAAGGTGTATGATCCTTCACATCTGGAATCTGCGTAGGCGAAGTAACCAGTTGTGTCAGACCATATGCCAAGGCAAAGTCATAAACAGATCTCCCCGCATGGGACCTGTTGTAGCAAGGAATCTGTAGCCATTTGGACGTGGTCGATGAGTCGGTCTATTTCGGCATTACCGCTATGGGACCTATAGAGGCACCCGTAGACGCGCGGATGGTTGTCGCTATCTACGCGTAGCCAAAGGATGGACAGGTCCGACCCTTCAAGACTGCTGAGGCGTCGAGAACAGATGTCCTCTCTGACGTATACGCAAACTCCAGCCCGAGGCACAAAGGAGTGTTCCAATTTGTACCCCGGTTAGGAGAGATACGAAGTATCAGCTGGAGAGGACACCTGCGTCTCGGTCAGAAAGAGCAAGGCCGGCTTCGCCGTCTCGAGATGGTAGTGGACGGCGTTTAGTTTCGAGTGAAGTCCCCTGATGTTGTAGAAATTCACGGATAGCGTGGCAGGGGTCGCCTTGGTCTTGTTGCTCAGTTTGCCCCGAGCAGTTATTGTTTTGAGCGGAATTTTGCCCCTCCCCCCTCCACCCCCCCAGAATACGCGGGGCAGCATGAGCACCCACGCTCAGGAGTGGAGTAGCATGGTCGTGGATGCTCAGCGAGGGATTCTCCAGGGGTGCTGGTACCCTCCTGGGGTAGTCTATGATTTAATTCCCCTACCATGTTGATGGGGGTGAGGGAATTGGGCCTCCGGTCACCTGCACTCACCAGACGAAACGCAAAAGCAGAGCTTTCACTTCACGCCGGTATTCTGTGAGGTCGTGGTACTAACCCGGCTCGAGCCGGCCCATACGTGCAACAGCAAAAGCTGCTGCGTGGCTCTACCACCGTTAAAATTCGACAATTAACAATGAAAAATAATCAGGTGGAAAAAGCATTAGCTCTCCATCATGTTTCCACTTAACACCTAGACCTGCTGTGTTACATGCACGGGAATGGGAATGTAAAGCTTCAAATGAAAATGCTGTTGAGGATATTGGGAAAAAATTATAAAGCCGCCTCCCTATTCTCCACTTACACCTAGAGTGTCGCAATCGCTTGCTAGTATGTTATATTGATGGTAACCAATGCATGAACATTTCTTTATCCAATGACAACGAGCTAACTAAAATCGGCGCGCTGCCTTACGAAAGTTCAAAAAGAATCATCGAATCACTAGGGTGTCTTGTCTTCAATCTCCAAAATCACATGATTCAATAAAAAAAAGTATCCCAAACACTGATTGTCCATCTTCTCCATTGCGACCGATGTCGCCAGAGATAACTGAATTATTTAATATTCTAGCAGAATCTCTTGACAAATTATATAATAATCATGATAACACGCTGCACAAAATTCACTGGTTTCATGATGAAAATATTGCTGTTATCAGGAAGATGCTGCTGCCCATCTCCTTCCTGTTTCCCAATGTCGCTGATCGTTTTTGCCGACCGATCGACCCTTACGAATAAAATCAGTTAAAATAATGCATTACCACGCATTTTGAACATAAAAGATAAAAAGGGCAGAATGTTTGAGATTTTTTTTAATTAATTTTTCTTCATCATTTGCCTATATTACTTATTCTGAACCTTCCCTGCAAATTTTGCCGATTATTGCAAAATAATCCTGTATAGTATTTTCATTAGTTTCGAAAAGTCTCAACTTACTTCTACAATCAAACACACAACTACATTTTGGCAAACAAACGACTATTAAACTCAAACAATCGTAGTTATTCGTATATCTTATATTAATTCAAAGTTAATCATTGTCAATATGGAATGTGATTTTTGGTGATAAAAGCTCTGAAAATTCTATGTCATTGATAACAACATTAACAGAAGTCCATTAAACACCGAATGAGACGGTACTTTAAAGTATTAGTACCAGTGAAATATTGCAAGAAAAAGAAATTGAAACTGAATCTCTATACCAAGCAAGACCAACCAGAGGTAGAAAAATATTATATGATGGAGCACTAAGAAAATAGAAAGAAGGGACAAAACAATAACCAAAACTATATGAACTCTAAGAAGCAAATCATCGATTCCAAGGTTTTCATCGATTATAGCTGCAATTGTGTAAAAAAATGTCAAGAGAAGATATCTACTGAAGAGCATAGATATAGATGTCTATGAGCCACGGCAACCACTTACCATCACGTGGACTGTGTGCTCCCTTGTTATCCTTATCGTATTGCATTAAAGATAAACGTGGTCAGCAAGAGGGTCATAATGTGACTTTAATGGAACGGAGAAGTGTGACATCATCACCTTTGCCCAAGAGTGATATGAACTTGCTTTGGCCCACTGGTAAACCCATTACCAAGGCAAAATTAAGAGATTTAATTTTCATAAAAAAATAAAAGGCAGGAATGATATAAAATATGATATTGATGGTTATAATGGTACTATTGATTTTGAGGTAGAAGATGACAATGGAGATTTTTAGCTTAAATTTTTTGTATTCTTTTTATGATTTTTGTTTGTGAAAAAAATGCTAAGATATCTATCACAGCCATAAAAAGTGTTTAAAGTAAAAAAAAAACTTTTTACTTTTTAAAATATTATAGAAATTGAAACCCACGTTCAATTTGAAAAGGAACCAAGCCACAATTTTGCTTTTTGTAAAATCTTTTAAAAATGTATGAATTATGTATTCCTAGATAGGCTTCGATGTCTCACATAAGTTTAGTAAATATTTATTTTTTAATATGCTTCATATACATTTTGCACACTCTTTTTACAAAAGTCCCATTTTCTCGAAATTAATCTGCTGTGGGTTGGTTCCTGTTTGCGTAAATGGGTCCATTTCATCCCGTGGGTAACAGAGGAATACAGCAGCGCCTTCCTAATAACAACTAAAAAATAAAAAACTACAGTTACCAGCCCGCCTACCAAACGATGCAGCTAGCGAATATCCCTCTTATATTGCAGGTTAAGGGAAGGCCAAAGTCCAGCAGAGGAATTTAATACGATGTAATAGATTGATGAGTATCCTGTACAATATCACTGTTTTATTGAGTTTTTAATGATTCTCACTTTTGCACTACCGCCTAACGCTTATGAGATTCGTTAATTATTATACTGCAAAGCCCATTTCCGGGATTCCTATCTACCGCCTTTTATACCTTTAGCGTGTGCACTGTTGTGTTAACGGGGTTCTCAGAAGTTCAGAAGACACGCAACCAACCGCATCGCTTATATCTCGCGTCATTGCTCCCGCCTTTGTGTAATATAGATATTAAACTATACAAAAATAAAGTAAAGTGTAAAGACATTTACGATAACGCTATATTTTGCAATTATCAGTGAAGTTTATATGTGTGAAGACAGCCGGCATCCAATCAATAGTCTGTAAGGGTAACGGTGAGCGTAAACAGAAGCACTAAAAGTAAAATAACTAGCAAATCTATACAGATATCATAGGTACATATAATTATATACATACAAACATAATACACATATTATATACACATGGGTGAATCTTACAATTAAAAAGAGTTAATAAGGAGGCTCAATCGGGGTAGGACCACGTTCTCACAGAATTTTACCGCAAAATCAGCTTAATGCTGCTGTGTTTTGTATGGTGAGTGAAGAGAACTGGAGACCCTTTTTACTGGAAACGAGGCATTCCATCTTAGTCATCAGGAGTGACAAAGCATCTCCATTTTGATTTTTAATCTAGGATAAATGTAGATGTCTATGGGCCACAGCATCCACTTACCTCAGGTGGACTGTGTGCTCGTTAGTCACCCTTAATCTATAAAAAATGCCTGCTTTTAATGTTATGAGAATAAAACAAAGTTACTTTTCCATAGGTGAGTTAAGTTAAGACGAGGTGACGAAAGTTGAAATCTCGCGGACGCATTTCCTATAGTAACTATCACGAACTTGTGTGATATCACACTTAGATTGGACAGAGGAACCTCATTTTGACTCGGTAGTAGATTATAAAACATGTTGGCGTTTAACAAACAAATTTTTAATTTGTTACGATATGCAAGGGATGGTATAGAGTAGTAGATTAACTTACGCCACCACTACAAATTGAAGTAGTAAAACATATTAAATATAACGAGTATCATGTTATAAAAAAGATAATTTTTTTTTAAATATTTTCATAGCTTTTTAATATTTAAACAGACTTTTTCATGCATATAATCTTACAAACTATTTCTTTGTAGATTGGGAATGGAATAAAAGGAACTCATGCATTTTAATGTGCGACGAACACTGAGTTTGTTTTTCTACTTTAGAGTTTCATTTTAACTTCTACATAACTTTACAGTTGAGCCATCTGTTGTGCTATTATTTAAATAACTGTTCTAGGCATAGAAGAGGTGTATATGAAATTATGACCTAAAATATTTAGAAGAGTAAAATTTCACTGTGCATGAATTCGACCACGGTCACAACTTTTATCGGAAAGAATTTCTTTCGGAAACTGTTACCTGCGCGACAAATGTCATAGTGCTTTAAAATAAAACGTACCGACAACGGCATTTCTTGTCTTATCTATCCATCTTTCGTTATCGCAAATAACACTTATGTGATAAAACCAGACGTAAACTAGCTTTTTTTTCTTCTTCATCAGTTTGAAAAAGTCCAGAACTTAACGAAGGCCTTCCTCGTTGTAGAAATTTACCTTAATCATCTCGGTTGAGAGGTGGATTGGAATTCGCAGTTATAAAAATAACGTAGTATAGAAAATATATTTCTTGGGTCTTCGGTGGTTTTATTTAATAACTTGCAATCAATGATTTCAAAAGGAAGGATACGCCCATCTAAACATTTTACTTATACCTTCTTCATACAAGCAAAAGTAGCACCATCTGTCATAAGACATACGAACTACATGAGTGCAGCGTTGCATTGTTCGACGACGTGACCAGGGCTGGATTTCGAAGTATAATAATTATTCATATGGTATAGTATGTAGTATCGTAATAAATAAAATAAATAATAAATAAAAATACATTTATTTCTCAATAATACTATTTCATTAATTAGTTGTGAAACAACCCCAGAGGGTAATTTAAATCCTCATGTTGGGGTTGTTTCACTCTTACCTTGCTGCTTAACTTATACTACGCGAAAATACCATAATTTTATCTTCAGGTCGACAGATTTGTATTATTGGTGGTTTTTTTACTTTTTAATATTTACCCTACAATATCGAGAATTTCTGTATGTTTGGCAACACCAAATCAGGCAACGACAGGGTAGGCGGGAATTCTCCATGTGATGTTTTACTATCCCTGTCATTCTGACAGAGACGTTCTTATGTTCATAGCAATATTTTTGAATTTGCTGTAAACATGATATCGTAATGTAATTTTATTTCAATTCAAAACAAAAACGCCGAAAAATGAAACGTATAGATACGCTAGATGCGTGACGTAAAAACCCCGGCGCATGGGAAAAAAACATGAAACGTCAAACGTGGTATAATTTTGGAATACTAGTAAGTATAATTTTATTTTCGATGTACAATATTTTTGAGGATCTGAATCCAACCCTGGCGTAAATTAAAGTCGCGTTGGCTCTAAACTGTCATATTTTAGGGTCAACGCATTTGTGCTATTTAGTTACGCGGTTAGCCCGGTCCTTACGCTAGTAAATATAATGCTTAGATTATTTACTCTCTAGATAACGCGTCACGCAATGAGCGATGCAACAAAAACTGGCCAGTTTTTACAAGCGTGTGTGCGTGATGCACGCACACACGCTTAGCGGTTGCTATGGCAACAGAATAAATAACTATGGCTTACACCAGCGTCATTTGTATCTGGGAGATACCAGCTAATGAATCTATCCCGATAAAATGGGGAAAAACAGTAAAATTATGTCATGTTGATAAAATCATAAATTATAATATTTTAATACGGTGCTTTCAATTGTGTGTTTAGTTGTCTGTTGAGTTAGAATTATTTTTTTTTGTAAAGAAAATATAATCAAATAAAAATCAATTACGCATTTACAAAATATGTTTTATTATTTAATGTATGGTGTCGACTTATAAAAATACGTTGGCCGGCGGCTTCGACTGCGTCATAGTTAAATAATTTACCGTAATATTTTATCCCATAGCATTTCTACAGTTTAATAGATCCTTTTAAGAAGAATTATTCCGTCTTGCATTGTTGTGCCAGCAAGAGTTGATATATGGTGCCCCATTGAAGCTTTGCATCTAAGGTCACCCCCAGGAACACAGTAGTCTCTTCTATTTTGAACCTATCATTATTTACCATTAAATGTTTGTAACTACTAATTTAATGGCCCTCTCTTTGAATTTGTTTTTTTAAATAATTTGCGTTTTGAGATTGCATCATTTATTACATTATCTAATTTAGCTATATGATAACAGCGTATGGTCAAATATTTTTCGGCGACCAGTCTTATTAGGTTCACTTGGTGAAGAGAACCACAAGTGTGTTCAGTTTCAACTTTAAAATAAGTATTTTTATGACCAATAAATTGTTTTAATATACAAGATAAATTTTTGTGTAAGGTGGCCTAGTCATTATAAAATTTTGTCTAAGAAACTTTCTGATTACTGTCTCCGAAGTCTTACATATAGAATATACATCCCTTGAAGCATAAATCAATCCGCCTTCATCCCGTGCGCTATTAGAATAATGAACATACATCAGCTTTTAAGACAACTATACAGGAAATTCGCAATCTAAGACTGGCAACACCAAAACGACGCGTTGATTTTGTAAATAAAATTATCAATTTATTAGTTTTGTTTTCGTAAATTACTATTAGTTTTGAGTTACTTAGCGATGGTAAGACATTTTGTTAGTTGTTTGTAAACGTCCTTTGTTATTTCTGCAGATTTTGATCGCGCAACTTGTCATTTTCACCAAAATAATTTAACACAAAAAATGAGCCGTGCGTGCGTATCTCTTGGCGTTACAATTGACACTAAGGAGCGGGGGGCGCATTAGAGGCTAACAGTTAGCTGATATTTTTTTCGACGCTTTTGAGCCGCCGTTACTCTATCTAGAGAGTAAATAATCTAAAATATAATGCTTGCAATTAATTAACAATGCTTAACAATTTATGTGTACTAACAACTGAATCGTGTCAGACGTCAGCATGAAGGAGATGTCAAAGATGTGACATCTCCTTCATGTTTACTCCGTTTGACATTTCGTCTGACGTCTCGCATCTTTTGATGCATATGACCGTAGTCAGTCGTAACAGTTTACTGTAGTGGTTTGTAAGATGGTGTACCGCCATGGGGAGCCATTAGATCTTTCTGATATTTGACATAGTCGTGTCGACAACCACAGACCGAAATGGGGTGATGCAATTATAATTGAAATTCTACAAATTGTTTTCGCAGAAATGATGGATCCGGTTGTTCTTTGAACCCAGGATTCATGACATAGTAATCAAATACTTTTTCTACTAACCAAGCAGTCATCACGAATATATTAAGCAATGTTTCATAATGGGTCTTAACCAAGTATAAGGACCGCCTTTATAATAAGAGAAACAAACGTTAAATAGAACGATCCTTGCACTTCGTATCTACTCGTTGGATCCATCCATCCATTTCATTACAGCCTATAAAATTAGAGATGAGACATGCTTGCAAACTTTGATACCAGGGCTTCTAAGTACGAGTATGGAAAAATACCAGGGTCGTAAACTAGGTTTTAAAAATACTTGAACGTATTTGTTAGTGTCAATATATATAATATGAATAACTAGTTCGAGTCGGGCCACAATTTTGACTGAACGTATTTAAATTTTTTTGTTAACGAAATGAAATCTTTCCTTCCCACTTTTTAAATCACAGGCTTAGGACTAAACACTAATTAATAAAAGTTTTAAAATTGTCTCTAAATTACACAAAATACACACTAAATACACGCGAAATAACTATTTAAAAATTAGTTCAATGTCAGAAGGTTACGGAATCAGTTCACAATAACAAGTGAATTTACAAAAAATCGGAACAAAACTTTTACTTCCTCGAATATAAACCGAATTCTTATTACTTACAAATAAATAAAATACACGCAATAATGTCTCTTTTGAATACAGATGGTAAGGGTGAATGGTGCGAAATAGTCAAAAGAAATTTTATGAATGCATGTTTACGCAATTTATGCTCCTTAATTTGTTTCGTATAAGTTAGCTTTTTTGATTGACAAGTTCCCGACTCGATCGGATGGCACGTGCATTTAGTACCTACGCAGATTTCGGTTCAAGCATTCGGCCTTCGTCGGAAATACTCAAGCTCGACAACCCACTCCCTGCGCGACCCCCTGCCAACGTGTCGAGCGCGCGCCGTACTGCTTGCGACGCGAGCGACGTGTCCAGCCGCGATGTCAAATTTTGAAAATACTTGCATAGGAATTCGACCCGTATTCCATGTTATCCTATTATAAATAAGGAACAAAGTCTATAAATAAAAAAAATACTTTGTAGTTCAAAGTATTTTTTATTCACAAATACAATTGAGCTTCTTATTCCTATTAAGATATGGATCATTTTCCTATGCAAGTATTTTCATGTGTAGTGTTCAAGTTCTTCGAGCAACTGACACATACTTTCACACTTGCAAGTATTTTTTACTCGTAGCAGTGCGCCGTACTTCTCATCTACCAGGTTTTAAAACCAAGTGAAAACCTGGTTTTAAAACCTGGTAGATGAGATGGAGAAAATTTAGCCGTAGTTGACAGGCTTGGCAGGCGGCTTGGAAATCACAGTTTTTTTATTATTTTGAATTGTTATCAGGAAGATGCTGCTGCCCATCTTTTGTTTCAGTTTCCCTCTGTCGCTTCTTACGATACCCACGGGACATGGGGATATTGGGTTGAGGATATTCCTTCTCCGTCACTACTCGTCGGATGTTAGATCCGATTTTAAATAAGAATATTCACACTAATCGTATGTCGCAGTTGAATAAAGCTAAAGCCAAGTGCATACTCTCCAGAGGGTAGATAATATTACATTTCAAGTTTATCCGCTCCTAAATAATTTTTTTTCATCGCACCTTTTGAGATCGTAAATCACTGGGTAAAGGAGTACTGAAATGAACTTCCCTTAAGTTGCAATTTTAATTGTGTAGGAAAGGGTGGTGTGTGTAGAACTGGCTTTCAGTTTAAACGGCGCGTTTATACAAGCCTATACTTATATATATTACTAGCTATGCCCCGTGGTTTTACAACGCGTCTGAGCCGCGCGACCGACACCTCGCTTATAGTTAAAGTTACAGTCTATATACCTCCCGCTGCTGGGCACAGGCCTCCTCTCACTTCTAAGAGGGTTTTAGGGCAAGGAAGTGTCCGCCGCACTGCCCCGATCCGTGTTGGCGGACTTCACATGTCTTCGAAACATTTTTTTTTATTTCTCAGACATACTGGTTTCCTCACCATGTTTTCCTTCACCGCCGATTACGTGGTAAATGTTGGACACCTCGCGCACCGGCGTTCACTGCTGGTTTCTCTCGGTTCTCATCGGTCCACTAGGCTTATGCATAGTTCGCGCGCCGAGCCGAGCGTAGAATAATTTTAATTTTTCATTATCTCTTAAACTACGCGTCCAAACAACATGCCATTAGGAGCAAAGTTTATCTCCATAAAATTGTCTTGATGATGAAGTAAGTTTCGGTCGTAAGGATTAATATGCCAGGCCAAATAATAACGCTCATAAATAACTTTTTAATTTTGAATATTCTTTTTTGTCCAAAAATAACTTATTGTAGCCTATGTATGAGAAATAGGCATATGGTGTCGCAAAGTTTATATATACGGAGTAAAGGTCTATATTTCTGTATAACATTGCATTCACGTATCACTAACCATTACGCCAGCGCACGTGGATAAAACATCGGGATAAAGCATTCACGTACCACATTCAGATCGGGGGCGCTTTTTCTTCTAACTTGCCTAACAAAAATCAATATTTAAGGCTAGTTTTGAAATTTAACCTAATGCTAGATAGCTTAAACTATTTCTCATGAATTTAGCTATAATATACAAAAATATTTTTTCAAATCGGACTGGTATTTCCAGAGATTAGCGTGTATACACAAACAAAAAAACAAACAAAAACGTTTCCGCTTTATTATATTAGTATAGATAGCGAGTGAGCTGTTGATATCTCAATATAAAACATATAACGTCTAGATAACTCGACTTTTTGTCCGACTACATCCTATAAGAGGAAATGGCACGATACATTGAAAACAAATTGTCTTAAGAATGTGCAATATAGGATATCGTTAAGTTATACTCGTATATTAGAAGTTATGATCTGGTAATGATATATATTAATATATCATTACCAGATCATAGAATTGATCACTTCATGATATGGATGACCATTTCATTAAATGGTTGTATCTCATGAAATGGAAAATACCCGCTGCTCACATTATAATAATCTGGCCAGATCAATGTATAACCAGTGTTTGACGATATGAACAGCTAAATGCACGGCTACTTCGTGATACGGTCAAACATTAGTGATCATATCGTAAAATTTAAACATTAAACTTTATCCACCGTTAGAGGCGCTGATATTGTTTTGTTTTTGTGATGCATCATGGCGGTAGACAATTATTCTAATAAAAAACGCACGCAAACGCAGATATTCACGCAAGGGAAATCAATGGACTATAATTGGGTTCAAAATATGAATTCATGGAAATTGCGGGTGAAGATATTTAGTTTTTAAAAAGAAGTATTGACGACCGTATGGTTTCCATAGAAAAATATTTCATATACAACTATATAAACCAAAACCGTTGTACATGGTGGCCGACTGAAAATTATACAAACGCCCGACGTAGAATATAAATGGCTCATGAAGTATCAAGACCACGACAGGTCGGCCTCTAAAATCCTAACCTAACCTTTTTTTTACATAGGCCTACGCATACCCGCCTCGCGGGGGCAAGGACGTGTTATGTCAGACTCGCACCGACTAAAACCCCATAGTGTTCCACCTTTGCCGCATATTGGCAATGCCACGGGAACGCTTTCGCACATATCCGCGGCCCTACTAGCGCCGGCCGCCCCATGGCAGCCCCTCCTCGGGAAGGAATTCTCCTCCCCCTTTTTCTTCTCTGGTAAGCCGCACCAGGAACACAAGGTGTGCCTTCCTCCGCGGCCTCTAACTCTACCTGCGTAAAGGACCCCCCCGAGTCTGATACGTGGAGGCCATGGGGCCACGAAAAACGAGCACTCGGAAGCACTAGCCTTCCCGATCTCAGCGGCGGATCTGGTCTCTGGCTCCACCGCCAACCAAGTTTCAGCCGCGGAGGGTAGGAAGAGCGGCTCCTCGCAATACCGACATTCCTTTCCCCCTGTGGCCCCACCACCACCGCATCAAAGGTGCGGTCCGGCAGAATCGCGGAGGATAAAGCGAGTGGCGTATCGCCATACCAACATTCCTCTTCCTCCGCGACTCCACCTCGGCTGCAGAGGGCACCCCACTCGCCGCAGCCCACCAACAGACATACGAAGTGGGCTTGCCAAGCCCACTCGGAGTGGCCACCTCGGGCCAGCCACACCTCGGGCTAGCCATGTGGGTTCCTCTTTATTCACTGCGGCTGACCAAGCCACTGCTACTAAGCCCCCCGACACGACAAGGCAGAAACCCGTTCGGGGAAATCGGGGGAGAATCTAACCTAACCTAACCTTACCTAACCAAATCTAACGTAAATGGGGAAATGCCTACGCAGGACGTGTTATTTTGGACTCGCACCGACTAAAACCCCATGATGTTCTACCTTCGTCGCATATTGGCAGGGCCACGAGAACGCTTTTCCACATAACCGCTGCCCTACCAGCACCCAGTGGCAGCCTCTCCTCGGAGGAAGACTCTTCGTCCTTTTGCTTGTCAGGTAAGGCGCACCAGGAACACAAAGCGCGCCTACCTCCGCGGTCTCAACTCCACCTGCGCTATTGAACCCCCCTGCAGGCCTGATACGTGGAGGCCATGGGGCCAGGAAAAAACGAGCACTCGGAAGCATCCGCTTAACTGATCAGCGGTGGATCTGGTCGATGGCTTCACTGCCAACTAAGTTTTGGCTGCGGAGAATAGGGAGAGCGGCGCCTCGCAATACCGTCACTCCTCTCCCCGAAGCCCCACCATCACCGCATCAACGGTGCAGCCCCGCCAGAGTCGCGGAGGATAGGGCGAATGGTGTATCGCCATACCAGTGTTGTCCTCTTCCTCGAGATTCCACCTCGGTTGTGGCGGTAAGGGGAGAGGCCACCCCTCTTGCCGCAGTCCACCAACTCACATCCGAAGTGAGCTCGCCAAACCCTATATAATATTTTGTTCCTCGACAATCAGATTTCTTCGCGATGTATTTTTTAACGTCGAGCACGTGGTAAATTTAAAATTGAAATCGCAATTGATTATTTTATAGGTGCTGCGCGAAACGAACTTATTTTGCTCATTTGCTGTGTGGAGAGCGCTAAGTCCTTTGGAAACCACGGCTAAGACGTAGTTATTATAAGAAAAATGCATTACCATTAAATTTCACTTTATAAATTATTCCACTTGATTACAATATTACAAAATATGTAAAAAATGTAAAAATACATTACAAAGTGGTAGGACTGCTTTTCTAACAAGTCCGTCTGGGTACGTAATACCCTCTTACCTATTTCTGGCGCCAAATAGCAGTGCTTGCACTGCTGTGTTCCATTCTCAATGGTATAGAGAGCTAGTATACTTACAGGTTGCGAGACCTTCCATCTTAGTTCTCAGAGGTAGAGACTACACATCTTTAGCCATTTTGTTTGACGTTGGCTGCATGTATCAATGGGCTGCAGTAGCCACTTACCATTAGGTGAACTTTAAGTTTGTTTGTTACTTTATTTTTATAAAAAACGTGGATTTGCGGACAAGAGCCGGCTCAGTCAATCAATCAAACGTCTGTACATTTCATAAAATTCAAAAAAATATCCAAATAATTCCACCACTCGGTGAAAAGAAGCAAATAACATTACAAACAAAGTTAATTAGTTAACGTTGAGAAAATTAGTAATAAAAATAACAATAGCTTTTAATTATACCTCTTATGAATTTCTACTTCAATGGTTGCATCTATAAGTGGGGAATATTTCAGTTACTCCTTCATGGTGAAGGAGCATTGAGGAAAAGTAAAAAGTAAAAGTCAATTTGCAGTCTATATACGTCACAGGGTGACGCACAGGTCTTCTCTTGTTTACGAGAGGTTAAGGAGCAATTTGTCCTTTTTTAAATTTTTCCTGTCATGTCCTCGAAATGAAATTTTTCTTAAGTTATTTCTTATTTAGTGCCAACTACCACGTATTCCGTATTTTGATTCTCAATTGAGGATAGATGTAGATTTCTATGGAACACAGCATCCATTTACCGTCAGGTGGATTGTGTGCTCATTTGTCACCCTTATCCTATAAAACAGTAACATAGGCCTCCCCCATAGGGGATACTTGCCATAGTTGCAACTCTTAGCAGACGAGTTGGCAACCGTAGTTTATAAGTAAGCAGTTTTTCCAGCAGTCGCAAAACTACTGGAAATTTTGCGATCTCTGTTGATCGATTAAAAAACTTTGTGTGTTGCTCAGACCTGTCTCAATATCATCTTAATACATTGGATCGTCTGATTAACAACTGTATCAGATAGATTTATGGTCTTCGTAAATACGACCATGCATCTTCTTTAGGAACCCAGCTAAATTAGCTGCCTATCCCTCAGCGCAGATATGTTAGATTACACTGCACTGTTTTCACATTTATGAACTATCCATGTAGAGTATCTGAAATCCAAATTTTATTTTTTATTTAGATTAATAATACCTGGGAGATTCTAATAATTGTTCTCTCCGTTCTTCAGCTAATCTTAAATTGCTCACTCCTTTACACCGTACTGGTTACTTATTTCACTCTTTAGCCCTCACGGCCATCAGACTCTGGAATGACATCCCTCTTGACATTAAAAAGCTCCCAATAAGTCCTTAAGCATGTGAAAAAAATCGTTGCAAGTTTGAACTAACACAGCTCTTAATTTTCATATTGGTTTTGACATAGATAATATTTATATGTATGATGTATATGTATATATATTTATATATGTATATTTTGTATGCATTTATGTAGGTATATGTTTATATTTTTTTTACCCTTTCTTTTTGATTATTGCTGCACCGCCTCTTAAATATACATCTCTGTTTAGCCTAATGATTGACTGGTAGAGAATGCCCTATGGCATTCAGTCCGCCATATGTACTACTTT
This sequence comes from Parnassius orleans, assembly GCA_029286625.1. NCBI lineage: Eukaryota > Metazoa > Arthropoda > Insecta > Lepidoptera > Papilionidae > Parnassius > Parnassius orleans. The sequence goes on along the minus strand of JAGSMP010000235.1, from coordinate 367,947 downwards.
GTGCATGAAAATGTAAATAAATAAATAAATAAAATAAGTACTACAATGTAGTTGCGGTTTATGGACATCCACTACCCCATATCTGCCCGTGGATGTTGTAAGAGGCGTTAGACAGAAAGGGGCCAGGAAATGGGCAGCAGCGTCTTCCTACTAATCTCTTTTTTTAATAAAAAAAAATTATACGTAAGCTAACTTGACGTATGACATTATTACTAAATAAAATACAAAAATAAAAAAAGGAAACAGCAACCGGAATGCCATCTGTAAATCTCGTAAAAGGGATTTGCTCTTTGTTACCAAGGTCGATTTACTACGACAGCGATGTCATCAATTCCTTAAGTCTTAACTTTTGTGATTGTGTGCGTGAGCCGGTTCGAGAACGTACATTATTTCTAACAAGATTTGGTCGCAAATTTATACTTTCGTATCCCGGAGGTTACCGGAGATTTTTTCACCATACAAAGGTACATTTCAAATAAAAAAGGGAAAAAAATTAGTGTGTTACTGTTTACGTTTAGTTTGTTTATTCTTTATTACAACCTTGTCACATAAAAGATTACAAAGGGCGGATTTCATGCTTATTGGCTTTCTCTATCAGCCCAGCCCGGGTGGAATGGCTGGCTAATGTAATTAAATAAATTATTTAAAATACTACAGGAATAATCTACTAGTTTTGATACCTAATATATAAAAAGAGATGAATATATAAATAGATTAGGTTAAATAAAACAAAACACAAATACATACATTTTTGCATACACATAGACATATTATAAAATATTTAAATAAATATTTTAATATAGCAACAATATCCAACGACAGGACTCCATCGTTTAGCAGTAGGTATTTTATATTAAATACTTAACAAGTATTTACATACGTACTGTAAGGATGGCTCGCCTTGGGTCCTTAAAAAAAAACACTTTTTACTGCTGCAAAACTAATTTAATTTAATTACTTTTTGGAATTTTATAAATTATAAGAAAGTTGTGTACCGAACAAAGGTTAGAGTTTGACTGCTTAAATTATATGAAAAATCACTTTTATATACTTTACATAATGCTTACTGCTATGCTAACTTGTACATCGGTTCCTTACATCTCTCCCCTTAAGACGGAGGCTTATCCTTTAAGATAAACATAGGATACAATAAAGTTAAGATCCTAAGTTGATACAATAAAATATTGAAATACTCGTATACAGTAAAATCATTCAACAATTAAAATATTTTTATCAGATACAATTGCAATAGCTGATACTTTATGTTAATTGACAATCTTATTCAATTCATAACTAAGAAACATAATATTAGGTCCTTACATATGAAATTCGCGTTTTGTACGGGAGGAATATAAAGTCAATTTTTTTTTTGTAAAATATATTTAATTAAAGTATGCACCGTTGTTATCTATGCACTTTTGCCATCTCATAGGTAGTTCATTGATCCCTTTACTAAAAAAACCATGGGGGCGAGAATCAATAAACTCTTTGAAGGCGGTTTGGACCGCCGCATCTGAGTTGAAATTTTTTCCTTGTAAGAAGTTGTCCAAATTCCGAAAAAAATGGTAATCTGTTGGAGCAAGGTCCGGGGAGTATGGTGGATGTCGCAGACATTCCAATTGTAGCTCATCTAATTTAGTGGTTGTTTGTTGTGCAGTGTGTGGTCTTGCGTTGTCGTGAAGCAGCAGTGGCCTAGAGCGATTTACCAATCTCGGTTATTTAGCAGCTAGTTCTTCCTTCATGGTTTGCAGTTGCTCACAATAGATATCTGCCGTAATCGTTTGGCCAGATTTAAGAAAGTTGTAGTGAACGACACAACGACGCTAGTCCACCAAACACTCACAAGTAACTTTTTCTGACACAATTTTCGTTTAGGGCAGGATTTGGCTGGGTCTCCAGGGTTCATCAATTGCGACGAGCGCTTCCGATTATCGTACAGTATCTACTTTTCATCACAAGTAATGATTCGATTTAAAACCCTTTCATTATTGTGTCGGTTGAGCAAAGTAACACAGCAGTCGACGCATGTTTGCAAGTTCGATTCACTCAATTCATGAGGTAACCATCGTTCAAGTTTTTTTACTTTCTCGCTTTGCTTCAAGTGGATTAATACAGTATTATCACTTACCCCGAAGTCTGCAGCTATCTCTGAAGTGCTTTGTGATGGATCCGCTTCCACAATAGCCTTTAATTCTTCATTTTCCACTTTGATCTCCGGCCGTCCACGGGGTTGGTTCTGAAGGTCGAAATTTCCAGAACGAAAACGTTGAAACCAAAAACGTACCGTGCTTTCTTTTGCGACACCAGCGCCGTACACATCATTAATCCTTCGAGCTGTTTCTGCAGCACTGGTGCCACGGTAGAACTCGTACTCGTAAATATACCGATATTTCATGTTTTCCATTGTACGGTAATAAGCAACGCCAAAGAAAAAAATAATGAGGAAAAAACAAATGAATGACTGTTTTCAAGACTCAAATGTACCAGCTAAATGAATTTATAAATTTGAATTTGGAATTCTTAACCAAAGAGGAAATATTTTAGATCAAAGTGGTCAGTACGACTAAAAGCTAATTTCATATGACGGACCTAATAATAAGGAACATAAAAACACTGTAAAATTAATGAATTATAAAGTAAAGTAATACTATTAATAAATTAATGATTAAGGAACATGTTTAAAAATATTAAAATAATGTTTGAAAAGAAATTCATCATTTTAATTGTTAATTAACAATATGAATAATAATTATCAAGTGATAACTAAAAACATGTTTTAGAAATATTAAAATAACTGAAAAGAAATTCATAAAGGAGAATGCCAGATTCAGTATAGAACTTTGCCCCACCCAAAAGCGTAGTGTATACGAATGCCGTATGCAACACTTTTTTGACGCTTTATTACTTCATCCAAATTATATAATTTGAAGCCTCTAGAACTTGCGATTGTTTTTTGAACTGGACTTTAATAATTACTTTTACCTTATGTTTTAGAACAGCATTTCTTGCAGTTCATTGTAATAGCGGAATATAAATTGTCAGGCGCATCATTAGCGCTATATAAATAAGAATTTAAGGAGCCGAAATAAACTTCCGATAAGCTTGGATAAAATAATCCTATAATAATCAGTAACATTGGATAAAGGAGTTCGCTTGTATAGAAACTAAGAGATCCTTACACAAAATATAAGATAAGCACGACTTTTTCTTCACGTTCCATTCATTTTTGTTCCGTTAACATCGTTACCATTTCAAAAAAAATAGCTTTTGGTCGCGTGCCCATGTTTGTGTTGTTCTTCTAGTTCATTATTTGACTAAGTTGTAGGAGTCTTTTTCTGTCTGGGAGTCCGTGCGTCAAGCAGCAGTGCGTACACTTCTATGTTTCGGTCTGAAGGGTACAGAGAACCCGTATAATTAATTGCAGGTGGTAATTGTAAAGCATTTCATCTTAGTAATTTGAAGCGACAAAGTATTTTAACGTGGCCTTCTTTGTTGGTGTAACTGTGAGGCGGGATGTGATTTCGTTTGTTACTTCAGATTTTGGTAGTTCATTGTTTAACATAATATTATTTTTAAACGAGGTAGAGCCACGCTGCAGCTATTCTATATATGTATACATAGCTGCAGCACAAATAAGTCGACTCAACCGAGGTAGGACCATGCTCTTACAGAATACCAGCGTCAAATAGCAGCTTAATGCTGCTGTTTGGTGTGGTGAGTGTAGAGAACCAGAGAGAGATTTTAACTGGTAACAAGGCATTCCATCTAAGTCCTCAGGGGTGACAACGCATCTGCATTTTGATACTTAATCGTTGATACATGTAGATGTCTATAGGTCATTGCATCCACTTAGGTGGACTGTGTGCTCGTTTATCACCCTTTTTATATAGAAAAAACTTAGCCTTCCTAATGCTAGGACATACCGTGATCGTCACGCTTCACGGATTGACGGTCGTAGTTCCAGCTACCATTTCCTACCATAAACTTGTAACAGGTGTATCGTACCTTGACTAGGGCTGGTAGATTCAGAAAAAAATAAGAACACAAATTCTATTTAATTAGATAGCTGAGTAGACGTTCGGGGCATGATTTCCCTATTAATTCACTGCTTTTCAGAGCTTCCTCTTGAAGATTTTTTTCGTTACCATTAGCTTCTACAATAATATTGCGAATCCAATTTGGAGCGCGAAATGCCCTCCATTTACTCTCACGGATTCCCATACCCATCCCGCCCGTACCTCTCCCCTCTGTCTTTTTACTTTATTGAAATTCGATCGTTTACATAGCTATGTGTATGAATCTGTTTTATTACATAATTACATAAATTAAACATACATTGGTCATAAAATGCATATTGCACATTGCTTTGTTTAAGTATAGCGTTATAAAAATTAATTTCACTTATTCATACTCCCTACCTCGCCACGATTAGTGTGAAATAAGCCCTGTTGTAATAGAAATAGAAATATTAATATAAACTATTTCTTTCAATATAGATTATAAATAATACTTATTGAAAGTCACTGTTACGTTTAATTTACCACCAAAAAACAGGGCGAGATTTTTTTTGAAAAAAAAAAAACAGTTTACATACGTTACACAAATAAAAACATTATACAAATGTGCATAACATAATATATGTACACAAAACTTATGATTTATGTGTTAAACCACAATTATTAATTATATTATATCTCTATCTTCATAAGCTGTTTGCTATCTTTGATATTAATACTTATCCTTAATAAATAAATATAAGTTTTACAGTCTGCATAAAATACCAAAATCAATTTTTCATTAAACTTTCGTTTTATTCGTTGTCGTCAATAACCAGTAAATTATTTAGAAACGATGCTGGTGCGTCAATATTTCTTTGAAGTCGTGCCCAACTAAGATAACCAAGAACCACATTATAGTCATTACATGACATCAGCAACCTACAGTACAACTGCTGCAATATCCTAAAATTGAATTTATTGCACTACTCATTAAATGAAACTAATTTTTACGGATTATATCGCGTTTAATTTTACTTTTTAGATCCCGACATTTCGGGAATTAAAATGTAAAATTAAACGCGAAACCATAGACAATTTGTCCAGTGAGTTAAAAACAGTATTATCGACATTTGATTTTAATAATTGCATTGAAATTTTGAACAAGCACGAAACATCGAAATATAATAAATGCAAAAATAAACAAATAGAAAAATATCAAAAATTAACTATCAAATCAAATGCCAAACATCCATGGCAACGTAGAAACAAAACACAATAACCGTTGACCACAGACGCAAACATTAAACAATGCACAGTCTATAATCTGTCAAAACAAACACTGGACGAACCTACGATAAAAGTATTGTCGAAGGGCTTGAATTTTGCAATAACATCGCAAAAAATCCCGTACGAAGAAATTATCTTTAGCGTTGAGTATTGTTTGTTTAAGAATAATATTGGTAAGGAGGATTTAGAGACCATACGTCAAGACATTTCGTCCTTGTTACGTTGAAGTTCAGCGCCGAAACTAAATCTTCCCAAAGACGAGTTCAAAGCGTTGTACAACTTACGCAACAGACCAGAGCTCACGATTCTCCGCGCGGATAAAGGAAATGCTACGGTAGTAATGGACACGTCAGAGTATGATTTCAAAATACAACAACTTTTATCGGACGAAAGTAAATACAAAAAGGTTAAAATAGACCCTACAACTAATACACTTAAAACAACTACTGATTTAATAAAGAAATACTCCGAAAAATTAGATCTCGACGTGAATTCGACAATACCATCATGTGCCAAACCACCGAGGTTGTATGGGTTACCGAAAATACACAAACCAAACGCTTCACTACGTCCCATAGTGAGCCAGATTGATTCACCAACTTATAAGTTGGCTCAACACTTGGCAAAAATACTATCACCACTGAGAGGACATACCAGAGCACACACAAAGGATTCATGCCATTTTGTTAGTAAGATAAAAGACCTACATCTCGCTGACAATGAAACTATGGTCAGTTTTGATGTTCAGTCACTATTCACATGCTTACCTATTGAAGACTGTATCTCAATTGTAACTAGGAAGCTAGAAGATAACAACATGCCCACAGAATATGCAGTATTACTTAAACACTGCCTCACATCTGGCTATCTATTGTGGAAGGAAGAGTTCTAAAAGCAAGTAAATGGTATGGCGATGGGCTCACCTGTATCTCCCGTAGTCGCCGACATATTCATGGAGGACTTTGAGGAGAAAACCCTTCTTACTGCTCCTGTAAATCCAAGATTCTACAAGCGGTACGTAGACGATACTTTCAAAATTTTACCATCTGACAAAGTAACTGTATTTTTAAACCACCTTAATTCCATAAACTCTAAAATACAATTCACAATGGAGTTAGAGGCAAACAATTCTTTAGCTTTCCTAGATGTTTTAGTCATCCGAAATCCTGATAACACTATTGGTCATACTGTGTATAGGAAAAAGACTCATACCAACCGATATTTAAATGGTGAATCGCACCATCATCCATCACAGTTAGCTACCGTGGGAAAATCTTTGTTTCAGAGATTAGGAGGGATCTGTGACAGAAAACATCTGGCCGCCGAGCTTCAGCACGTCGAGCAAGTACTGCAAGACAACAAGCTTCGGGTCCCGCGCCTACGTCACAGTGACCGAATGAAGCCGGCCACAGTCGAGCGTGTGCCTGCTGTACTACCCTATGTCAGAGGAGTCACAGACATGGTTGGCTACATCTTGAAGCGAGCTTCCATTAAAAAATACTTCAAGCCGCCGAAGAAGATTAGTCAATTTTTACCATCCGTCAAGTGTCATATCCCTCTACAAGATGCAGGAGTGTACAAGCTGGATTGTGAATGTGGTCTCTCTTACATAGGACAATCAAAAGACCTATAAAACCCGCGTAAAGAACATATAGCTGACTTGAAGCACCGACGTATCGGGAAGTCTGCAGTTTGTGAACATGTTCAAGATCGTCCCCGCCATTACATTAGATTTGATAGACCACAAATCCTCGCAAAAGAACACCGATTCCTACCTAGGATGATTCGCGAGGCTATTGAAATTAAAAAAACATCCTAATTTCAATAGAGAAGATGGATGGGTGCTGCCATCTGCTTGGGATCCTATAATTAATAAAATTAAAGCCAAACCCAAGTATACCACTGCTAGACTTCAAGATACTGTAAGCTCATTCTGCGTAGATCGAACCAAAAATTAATATTAAAAAACTGAATGTAGCCGGGCTAACTACGACATTGGGACGTCAAATACCTCAGTCCCCCCCGTGATCATGGGTGCTGTAAAGCACCCGAAACGTCGTGAATTAAAAAGTAAAATTAATCGCGATATAATCCGTAAAAATTAGTTTCATTTAATGTGTAGTCTTCGCGTAAATATAAGAAAACATTATTGCACTACTACTAGGGTCCAACAATATATACGTAAAATAGAAAAATAGAATCTCCTTCCGATATGCATCGACTTTGTTCTGCCTGTTATTAAAGTCAGACAGTTTCCTCCAACATGCGCCATCACTTCTTGTAAGTGTTCCAATTCAGGGCACACTTCTATTAAATACAGGCAATTTTCTCTCATGTGTTCACCGTAGTATGATCGCGCTTATTTAACTTGGTACGGTCCTAAAGCTATAGCAATCAAATCACTTAAAATAACATTGGGAAATTCTGCAGTTGTGGTAGGTTTCCATCGATTCTGGAATAACAAATCCTACGCCTACCTAAATTATAATTTTGAACATATTGTGCTAAATAATTAGGAACATTTAAGAAATGCAATGCTCTAGATATAATCTCTTGAGCATTTGGCCGGTCTTGAATGAGTGGATGTAAACGATTAATCAAGGCTGCTGCATTCCTTATTAAAGGAATCTTGCCTAAATAGTTTGAAATCTCGTTTGAATCTACCATTTACAATTTCTACTACCCACCAGCACAAAGTTACGCAGCGGCTTTTATTACCTTGTAATGCTGTTTACTGTATTTCGCCTTCACCCACAGATTCAGGCATAAATACTTTTTAGCCATGACTCTAGAACTGATAAAGAGTCTCGAAATCCTCTGTCTAGAATAAAAATATCCCCTGCTCTAAAAATGACCTCATAGACCTATTCTCATTTTCAAATAAATGAATCATTATTTCTGCATCTGTTTGTGTTGCTGCAAATGGGCCTGAAATATCAATATTATGCCCATCACATGCTACTACGAGAAAAGGCTTTATTAAATTTTTATATTTATGTAAGCTGTAAGTTTTTTTCTGGTAAAAGTTGCTGCTTTTTTGGATAAATACGTATGTACCATCGCTAATAATAATTGCAGGCATTTCTCCTACTGTTACATTTGGGCTACCAAAAAGACTATTTGGAATTAATAAATTCAGCTGAGCTACTTCTTCTCTCGTAGTATGCTGCAAGCCAACATAATTATTAACAAAGTGATGCATAAAATAATTTCTCATTTTTATTAAATAAGTTTGTAAGGTAGAGCGAGGAATATTATACAGTGTTGATAATCTGTTATCAATATCACCAGTCCAGAGTTTAGTTAGATATATTGCTAAGCAAGTTGTCCCATTGCTCACATTTGCTAAAATGGGTATTTCATTATATGAGGATACAAATTCAGAAACAGTCAGACCAGTCAAGTAGTGAAAAATATAATTAGGCATCTCATGCACATTTTCAAAATTAATCTCATCTACATTTCTTTCCAGGATACGAATTAAGTCTTCTATTTGTTGTGCTGTGAAACTACTTGTTAAATTGCTATTTTCGTTTAAAAGTGACCATACGTTAGCATATAGATGTGTTTCACAGACACGGGAATGTATTGGAATATACATTTTGTATTGCTTGAGAAGCATAACTTTAATTGGCATAGGAATTAAATGCCAAGATTGATAAGCACAGCCCTGAAATATGCAGTGTCGTGACGTATTTGCGACACGTTTATAGTGTGGTAAACTAATTTTTGCAGACTGTACAACACGTGCTGTAGAAATCTGCTGTTCTTCAGGTAGAGGCGGTGGGGAGAGTACTGATATTGCTTGTTGATATTCAGTTTCATGTTCATCACCTCGTTGGCTTCTATAAATATTTTGAGATAGTCGACGAGTAGCTCGCATCCAACACTGATGGTACACATATGAATATCTTGATATCACCTGTAAGAAATATACCTTTCGAGAATCAAAAGAGAATTGATATTTAATACACTTTTTCATTACAATATTTTAAAGCATCGTATCGAAATCGAAGAAAATACAAGATGTTATATAGACAGATGTTAAAGAGCCACTATTTAAGCATTTAGCTGCTGCATTGCGGTTTGATTTCCGAACAAAACAAGAATTTATATGGCTTCAAATATTGTTTTCATATCTGAGTGTTTTTCTATGTTTCATCATCATCATTTTCATTACAGCCTACCGAAAGACTACTTCTGAACATGGGCCTCTCCCATAAATTGCCTCACTGCTTTTCTGCTGACAGTAGAAAAGATAGGTATACAGACAATTAATACGTAATTTAAGAAAGCAATAATCAACGGTTTTAAGTAAAGCCACCGGTTTATAAATGTTGCAAGAATTATCACCTCAAAGTTTATAATGAACGCATAGTAAAATTAAAAAGATAAAGTATTAAAATGGCAAAGCAGGGAAACGACAAAGTTACTGTAACAGCATGTATGTAAATTTTGTCAAATGTCACATACTCGCAAAATAAAATTAGTCACATTCGTGTAACGTGAATATAAAAAAAGTTATTACTTAAATCGTTAACAGATACGTGCGAGTTTCACTTAAAAATCAATTTTAAATTTAAAAATAAATAACTTTAAGAACCTATCAATTTACTCATATAAATTAATGCTCCCTGGTGTGAAATTTTCGATAAACTACGCTGTTGTTATTTATGGAAAATTTAGTTAGAACTATCGGAGCTCCGAAAGTTATTTTAGCGGTGTACCTCATATAGTTTTTAATTTATAGCGGTACTTTACAGGTGGAAAGTTCAAAAAATATTTTTTTTTATTTATAAGAGATCACGTTTTTGTTTATATTTGTTTGTTTACGTTTCATGATATGATTTCCATTTGTCAAATTAGTTACGATTCTCACCTGATGGAGTACGACGAAGTGCATGTAACGGTGATAAAGGAAATAGATTTTTTTATTTTGTCAAGTTCATATTTTGCATGATGTTTCATACTGCTACATGTAACTTTGAAGTTTAAAAATGGTGAAGTAAATTAAGAATAAGAAGGAATACTCAAATTGATTTTCTTAGATGAATTGTAACATGCGCATTGACGTTAGGTATAAAATTTCACAAAAAAAATATTTTAATAATTTTTAACTCTATCTACTAAGATCAGCTCTATTAGGAAATACCTACGATAGTACAGAAAATTAATACCTAGACAGAATATAAGTTTGACGTGATAGAGCTATGTTGCAACGTGTTATCGCTGCCAGCACGAATGTATCAGTTTAAACGGGGAGGGTCCAGAAAACTAGCGGAAATAATAATATTGTTGTGTTTCGTATACTGAGTGATGAGAACTAATGAGCCTATTTAGGCCTCAAGAGTGAGAACGTATCTGCATTTTGATTTTTAATCAAGGATAGATGTTAATTTCCTTCCACATTCCACTTACCATCACGTGGACTGTGTGCTCGTTTGTTATACTCATCAATAAAAATATATCATAATATCAGCATACCGCAGTGTAGTGGTGGTGTAACAATACGCTACTCCATATCATCCCGTGGGTGCCGTAAGAAGCGACAGAGGAAAATGGGAATGGACAGCAACATCTAACTGATAACTATTTAAAATAATAAAATCTGCGTTTGCCAACACGCCAGCCAAGTGTGGCAACTATGGCAAGTTCAGCAGTGTCTAAAAAATTAAAGATGTCAAAAATTTATTTGCTAAGATCCGCGTAATAAAATAAAATGATGTGTCTTACATAGTTTGAAGAGCACCTCCCGCCCTCTTTCTATGATATATGCATGTTTGGTTACTGGCGTCTTAGTAGCGTGCTACTATGATACGTTGGAGCTATTTTTAATTAACAACATTACCAATTTTGTTGTCAAAGTCGATGGGGATCATGTGGGTGTGTTGTGAGAGGGTTTACAGCTACTCGCGGTATTGCGACTTGTAATGGATCTGCCTGCACTATCCCCGTCACCACTAATCCCAGCACCGCTACTCCCAACACCACTACACCAGGATAGGCACACCACTGTCGATAATACGACACGTATTTAGCTATCTACACGAGGCATCCTCAGGTGGAGTAGACTTTGCGGTGGCTAATAACTGAGGGGGGGGAGGTGGTCTTCAAACTAGGTAAGACACATCACAATAAATTTTTGACATCTTTACTATTATGGCTTTCCGCAAAGTAAAGCCTGATTATATTAATTATTATGGTATATTTTTATGATACTTATGCTGAATACCAGCATATGTTTAGATCTTTGCTTAACATCTTAACGTATGCTGATAACAACAGTAAAATATTGCCACATCTTTTCTTGTTTCTGCTTAGGGTATAAGTTATAGTTGCCTTTAGACTTAATTTACTATTTGCCATCAAGGAAACTGTATACTAGTTTGTCAACCAATTGATGTTATCATCAATTTTTTACAGCATAAAAGTTACAAGCGAGCACACAGTCCACCTGATATCCTTGATGAAGAATCAAAATAAAGATGCGTTGTCACCCCTGAGGATTATGCTGGAATGACTCGTAAAAAGGATCTTCAGTTCTCACCATACGAAACACAGTATTATTCTGTTGTATAAAGCTGGTATTCTGTGAGAGCGTGGCCGTTCTTGGATTCAAGGCAACTTTTTTTTATGTTGCCAACGTAAAATAGCTGCTGCGTGGCTGTACCACGTAGAAAGAAAATCATTTTGTAGATATGGTGATTATATGCAGATTTTACATACTATGGAAAAAATTATCTATTATGGTATTATGGTAGAGTCGTGTTGCAGCTGTATTGTGGTGGATCTGCGAATAGATCAGTATACCGCCAAAAAATCTCGTTATCACAGAATACCAGAGTAAAATAGCGTGTAATGTTGTTGTGATCGTATGATAAGTGACAAGAACCAGATACCCCTTTTATTAGTAAGGGTGTAATATTCGCATTTAAGGAAAGATGCAGTGGTCTAGGGTACAGTATCCACTCACTATTAGGTGGGCTGCATGCTCAAGATAAAGTACAAATGGTTTATGATGATAGAAAAGCTCAGAAGGCTCAGCTTCTTGCATTCCGTCTGGGTATGCACTACCTTCTTACCTATTTCTGATTTCTCCTAAAAATTGCCGATATAAAATGTCCTCTAGACTGAATTTAAACCACGACTAATCTCAACGGAGACTAGCTATTTAATAAGTTTTTGTGCAAATATAGGTGCACTATTTATTCTCTAACACTAGAAGTTCGATAGGAAGGCAATTCAATGCGACCGGAGAGAGGTCAGATGAAGGACCAAAACCTACGTGCTTTCCGAGGCACAAAGTTGTAACATTGCCAACTTCCTGACTCCAAGCTGCTACTTCTTACTACTACTACTTCGAACTTCTTACGGATTTTAAAACTTGAACTGACACAGAACTGATAACCAACAACAGATTTGAACCCGGGATAACAGCTCATTGGCTTACGTTCACTAGAACAACGACTCAGTTTACTTTGTATACTTTATTATTCAAATTATTAATTTCAACAGTTTGTGGCATACCACTGGATAAGGATTTGTCCTAAGAATCGCTGTCTAGCTCGATCTTTAACTTCAATTGCTGGCAACTTGAAAAATTTCAGTCCATTAAGCAAAGGATAATTTACGCTACGTTTACCTCACAGCATACCTTATTTTGTACATGTATAAAAACTATATTGTTAGAAACTATTTTCAAAATTATTTAAATAAAAGAATATTACTCGGTATTAAACCATCCTTTTTATCAGAAATCATACTAGAGCTCAATTGCCAAAAATAACAAAGGTGTGAGAGTGGATGCTCAACTTGCTCTCCTGCTTACGCAATTTATAATTATCAGCAACAAAACAGCGTACTCCATACACTCAGCATAGAGCAATACTAGAGACTCGTAGAATTACCGACTGATCTCTCTTAGTCACCTGCGCGATACTTTATACTGCTATAACGGGTGGGAGTTTATAGTTCTACCCTAATTTCTTCGTAATTTCTCTTATTTTTTTACCCCTTATTCCTAACAATATATTTATTTTCATAAACATCATCATAAGGGCAACCGATCCTTAAGCTCATTAATGAACATAGGCATACAGTCTTCGAGGGGCGTTAAAAATACGCGATTCGTCCTGATCTACCTGCTACCATCAACTCCGTGCACATCTTGTAGGAGGCCGATCTTCAAGATGTACAAGTAGCTTATATAGCAGGGAGGAGCACTTGAGAACCTTTTTCTTTCGTTGATGTTTTGACGGATCCGTGACACAGTGGCTTAGTATTGAAGCGGCACTAAGGGCCGTGGGCTTGAATCCCGTTAGAAACAAGAATTTTTATGGTCACAGAATAAATGATCTACAAATATCTGTTCCGAGTCTGGATGTCTTCCCTTGTGCAATATGTTACTACCTTCAGGCTAAAGGAAATAAAGGAAATGAAATCCTAAGGTTGTTTTTAAGAACAATATTTAGTTCTTCGAGCTATAGCCGGGACATTGATATATTAACTCCTTATTCATTAAAATATGTAGCTTATTCTACTTATATATCTTCGCTGTGGATTCTACTATATTTATATTGCAATCTAGATATTAGTATTCCAAATCAAACAAAAACACGCAAAGAATCAAGACAATTTCATGACCGTAATCATGCTTAAGTTTCTAAAAGATATATAATGTATCGGAAAAGTTTTGGATAAGTCGCATCTAAATCAGATTTCCAACGCCATTGTTTGACACTTTTGGGACTAATAAGTATCTTTAAACCTTGGAGTAGGCAGGTGACGGATTTGGTTTCGGACGGATCTGGACGCATTTTATTGAATCTTTCATAGTCATTGTACTCGTATATTTAGATAAGAGCGATGTAGCATTAATTGTTAACATTTAATATTCAGAAAGCACCAATTTATCTGTGAATATTAGATTTACAAGTCAAAATTTCAAGTAACCTTTCTTTAAAGATCATTATTTATCTCTGATATACACACAGAAAATACTTAGAAAGTTTTATAAAACAATTTGATTATTTTCAATCAAAGACTTTGAGCATTTTAAGTTACCAAGTTCCGATAACCTCGAAAATTCAATGAATTAAAAGACTTATGATAATATAATAATAATATTATAATATAACTTGAGCGTCACTGGAAGCTTTACATTGAGATATCATTTCCGTTTCCGTCGTTTTTTACCAGTTTTCTTACTTTTATCGATCGTACTTTGTATCGTGATATTCGGTCCAGTGGCGTCACCTAGTGATCGGAGTCACCATTTTTAGTTCATAAAATGTGTCGTACCGGTTTTTTACTCATTGGCTTTTCATTCTCCGTCGAATCAATCTTTGGACAAAGCGGCTCTGTTCTTGCGACGATCTTTTAATAATAAAATTCAATAGTAAAACATTCACAAAGTATAATGTATTTAATTTCATTGTGTTAATAATAAAAAGTGTTGAATCCCAAGAAATTGTGAAATTTTGAATACGACTAATTTAACCACCTTCATGGATAATTTTGTAACTCTGGCTCCCATGGCTACCGAACATGTGGCTGGTCCAATTGAGAAGCTCGCAAAAGGTATCGACGCAGCAGTAATAGTTCGACTAATAGCAGTTCTTCTAGCTAACTCTGTTCAAACAATAAATGAGGTAAGCGATCTCATTGTAATCGGCGGCGTAAGAAAAATAAACGTGTTCGACACTCCAATCATACGATAAATAAACTATTGAAAGAAATTGGTGAATTGGTGAATGAAGCATATTGTGACGATGAATCTCATATTTCTGGGGTCAGTGGAGACCTTTATTGTGGTGATCTTACGGGTACTCGTGAACAATATTCCGATGTTGACAAAGAAAATTCAAATGATAACATCATTTTTAATATCGAAACAAAATTAAAGTAACCTCCCGTTTTGATAACACCAGGTAACTTTTTTAAATGTTAATTGACGTTCAGCGCTTGAACAGTATCTCATGGTCAGAAGTAAGGTACGCTGATACACAGAAGTTATATAATCATACTCCAGGTTTCATTTACTTGGAAGCAAATAAAAGGTCAAAATATACGACACCTTGCGTTACCTGTCTTATAGTGATAAAGCATACGCAGCCATAACTTACGGCATATTAAAGCAAAAAGCAACATTACAAGAAGGTTTCCGTAATTTTCTTTCATGAGCTAAAATACAGAGATTACTAACGATCATTTAAATTTTAAGATAGAATAGAATAGAATCATTTTTATTCAATAAAAGTTACAATACATAGTTCGCAAAAAAAACCTCTGTTATGGGAAGAACCAACAAGAAGCCCAGCGGGACTTTTTTTTTAAAGAAAAAAGCACAATTTACAATATAATATTTTATACAATTGTTATGAAAACATTTAGAAGCAGCATGGTAGCGATCAAGTCACACGCAAGGGTTATTATCAGTCATGTACTCTTTAGTAGTATAATAACCCTTACTAGACAATTTTTGCTTAATAAATAATTTAAACCTTTTGATAGAAAAGGTCTGCATATTTTCTGTGACTTTGTTGTCGCAAAAAGTCGCAAAAACATTTCACCATGAAGGAGTTACTGAATTTTTGGAGTCGAGTAACTGGTATAACTAACTTGTCCTTTTTCTTAGTATTTACAGAATGCACATCACTATTTTTAATAAAACTAGTTTTGTTTTTGTGGACATACATTAAATTCTCGTAAATATATTGAGAGGCCAAAGTTAATAAATTTATTTCTTTAAATTTTTCTCTAAGGGATTCCTTCGGACCTAGGTTAAAAATTGCTCTTATGGCTCTCTTTTGCAAAACAAAGATAATTTAAATGTCAGTTGCATTACCCCCTAGCAAGATTCCATATGATATTATGCTATGGAAATAACTAAAATAATCTAATGTAGCTGTTACAACACATGTAAGGCATCTAATCTTTTTTACAGCATATGCTATTTTTACAGCATATAAGTTTGCTAGCTAGTTTAGATATATGAAGGCCCCATTGAAGCTTCGCGTCAACTGTAATTCTGAGGAAAAACAGTGGATTCAACAAAGCCCAGCTCCTCCCCATTTAAAAACACATTGTTATTCACCTGTTTAACATTAGATGTAGTGAATTTAAGACATTTCGTTTTATTACCGTTCAAAAGCAAATTATTAACGTTAAACCAGTGTACTACTTTTGATATAGCATTATTCACTTCGTCTTATTTCAATAATTGCCTTTTTAGTCGGAAAATCAACGAAGTATCATCTGCAAATAATAATATGTTATGGTTATTCCGTACCAAGTAAGGTAAGTCATTATTATAAACTAAGAACAGAATGGGACCAACTACTGAGCCCTGAGGAACACCCATAGATACTACCGATCCGGAAGAACTGCATCTATTAATAACAACTGTTTGCGTTCTATTATTTAGATATGACATAATAAGTTTAAGCTCTATGTTTTTCACACCATAATGATGTAGCTTCATGATTAATGTCTCATGGTGAACACAGTCGAAAGGCTTGGAAAGATCACAAATTATACCCAAAGCATCTTCTTAATTTTCTTAATACATTTTAAAATAAACTTGATTAGCTCAACGCCGGCATCAAACTAATTGTTATGGAGTAATTTATTTACATTAAAAACTTAACATTTGATCTAGAATATTTTTTTCAATTCAATTTTAATGAGCATTGGCAGTACAGAAATAGGTCTAAAATTAGTGAAGTTCAATGTACTGCTAGATTTAAATAAAGTTATAACTTTACTATGTTTCATTAAATCAGGAAACACACCAGATTCGATACTAGCATTGAAAATAATAGCACGTTGGGGTGCGATCGCATCTATTATAGACGCAATAACTTTAACAGAAATCCCCATAGATCTGCTGTTTTATTAATATCTATTTTTGCAATATTTTACAATATCACCTGATAATATTCTATAAAATGCAAATTGTTTTTTATAGACATTTACATTTTATATAGAGATAGAAGAGGTATTTCAAAAAGGGGAGTTTCATAAAATTTCTTCCGAGCTATTATAGTTAGTTTCCGGTTATCGTGCCGAAATTATCAAAATGCGCCGTATAATGATTACCAGACAAGTTTGAGATTCCTTGTTGAAAACATCTTTAAACAGAATACCTCCTACACTTTTCTATTTATTTGAATCTGA
Organism: Parnassius orleans; assembly: GCA_029286625.1. Lineage (NCBI taxonomy): Eukaryota > Metazoa > Arthropoda > Insecta > Lepidoptera > Papilionidae > Parnassius > Parnassius orleans. The sequence continues at coordinate 350,485 of JAGSMP010000235.1, read as the reverse complement.
ACAATTCACATCTATATTGGAAAAATTTGACGGGGTACGCAAAGCATTTTGGCACCAAAAACTGAAGATGATGCTTTTTCTTAAGTTAAATCAATATAATATAATCACCGACCCTCGCGGGGATTGGGCGCATCAAAATCATCAGTTACATTACGTGGAACTCCGTATACTTTTCATGAAATGGATATGCCAACCACATGCATACCGATAACAACCAACCTTCGCGACGTGGGCACCATAAATTAAAAATATCAATCCAGAGGACAAACAAGAAAACGTTCATTTCACAAAAGACGCTCGCAACCCGATATTACAAGTAACGAAAAACTTTAAAACGCTCCGAGAGTTTCCAAAGGAAAATGGTTTAAGCAATGACTCAACATCGTTTGAAGCAGGTCAGCTAGTTGTCTATCTAATGCAGTGGAAGGATATGTGAGCACCAAAAACTATAATAAAATCAATTCAAGGCATACCTTTCTTTCAAAAACCACCGCTTGTTTACCCGAATGTTATAAAAAATATTTTCAAACTCCTGTCTCAGAGGTTATGTATGGATTGTACAAAAGATGAAGAAACAGGGTATTTTAAAAGTTGCTCCAAATACACCAAGGTTCATCACCCCTTATTTCGGGCGTCTAAATCCGACGGCTCACATCGGCCGATATTCTACCTCAGAGCGCTCAACGATTATGTGAAAGCAAAATCTTTTCACATAAACCGGATTCCAGATTTTCTTCAACACTAGGACTGGATGTGCAAAGTGGACTTGTCTTAGGCCTACTTTCATTTACGAATAAAAGAATCACAAAGACGCTTCCTTCGAATTATATACAACCAAGAATTACTAGAAATGACTTGTCTTCCGTTCGGCCTAAGGTCGTCTTCGAGGATCTTTTCTATACTCACAAATTGGTTAGCTCAATCGCTAAGAGTATGGTAAAATATGAAAATCCTAGTTTATCTAGACGATTTCTTAATAGCATATCAAAAAATTTGCTGGCTACGGGAACATGTAGAGCTTGCAGTAAAAACCTTACAAAAACTAGGATGACAAATCAATTTCGAGAAATCGGTTCTTTGTCCGCAAAAGTGTAATCGAAAAATTAAGTCATGTCCTAGAGAGAAGAAAGCTAAGCTTAAAGGAATTGCAAAGCGTAGTAGGGCTCCTGGATTTTGCCAGATTTATGATTCCAAGAGGTCGGCTCCATCACCGAAGCTTATGAATGTTAATGAACACTCTTTTAAACTAATCACAGAAGATGCACATTTTACCAGAGGAAGCCCGCCAAGAGTTGAAATGGTGGATTCAGAATTATCAGTTGTCAACTCCCCTACATTACTCACCACCAAAAAAAAATTAAATACCATCCATACCACCTGGATGATTTGGACTGCCAATCATCCAGGTTATATGGATGGTATCGCGAGTTTGTCGCGATGTGCAATGGTGAAATTGAGCGGCTGGAATTAGTCCGAACAACTCCTTAGAGCACTCCTGTGGTAGATGCGATAAAATACGCAAAGAGATTGATAAACGCAATACGCAAACAAAACTGAATATAATTACATTACACTCTAGTCAAATAAATAAATAATATGAATAAAATAAATTACATTTCAATGAGATATTAATCAAAATAAATAAATCATAACATACTTACTTGAAAGATAAATTCATTTTTACCAATAATTTCACAACACTGATTTATTGACGTTCCTGTCGGTCTTAACAAGTGCATCAGTTGATATAAAGTATTAAAAGTGTTAGTTATCTTGCTCTAGCATCGCATCCACAGCCAATTACCTGGCTTCATTGTTTGAGGTGCGCGTATGGCGCGAAAATATGAAGGCCTAGAATTGAGTGCCAAACGGCACCGCTAGGTTATAATGGGTTACTTAGTGCTCGCCATATATAAAAACAGATATGAAACAATATTTCTTTTCTTATTTACAAATACCGGAAGTTGCTATTTCGACTGGATGGTTTTGAGAATTTTCATTTTTGATTTCCTCAACCTCTTCACATTTTTTCGTACCCATCGAAAAACCCTTGCTCTTATCTGTTCAAAAGATGTCGAATTTTCGAAAAATCGCTCTTTTTTGGTTATTCGCTTATAATTTCTTTGGTAATGGTGCAACCAGAATCTTTCGTTCTCGTTTTTTAAGTTTCTCAAAAATAATACAAAAAAATTATTCCAAGTGTGCGTTAAAATATGTAATTTCTGAGTTTTAAACTTAAAACTTTTTCCTGTAAAGTGAGAGTTTTCTTTTAGTAGTTTTGCACGACTCATCATGCGAAGTATTGGAGAGTGCCCTACGATCAAAAAAAAATTACCTTCTATTTTGCAACTATTTTTATCGTTTTACCCAACATTATTTATATACCACTCTATAGATAATTTATTGGAGAATAATTCTGTAACTTTCGTAGCTTATTTTTGTCATAGAAATGAATAAAACAATTAAAATGGGCTAAAAAAATATTCCCGTAAATCAATAAAATTACGTTTCAGGTTGAAAAGACGATAACTTGAGAATAAGCCCATCATTTAAGATACCTTTTTTTGATAGAATCGACTTGAGCTTGAAGGATTTGGTATCTTAAAAGGTCTTTTAACTCTCATCATCATCATCATCATTACAGCCCTTCACCAGTCCACTGCTGAACAAAGGCCTCCCCCAAGGAATGCCACAAAGCATGGTCCTGAGCCACCTGCATCCATAGACTTCCTGAATGTCTTACCAGGTCGTCACTCTATCTATTGGGGGAACGCCCTACACTTCATCCGCCGGTACGAGACCGCCACACGAGAACGTTTTTTCCCCATTGGTTGTCGGTTCTTCGTGCTATATGGCCGGCCCATTGCAACTTCAGCTTACTAATCCGTTGGGCTATGTCGGTCACTCTGGTTCTACTGCGGATATCCTCATTTCTAAGTATATCACACAGAGAAACCCCGAGCATAGTCCTCTCCATAGCTCGCTGAGCGACCTTGAGTTTCCTCATACGGCCAGCAGTGAAGGACCACGTCTCAGTTCCATAGGTCATCACTGACAACACGCACTGGTTGTACAGTCTCGTTTTTAAGTTTTGACGTATACCTGACGAGAACTCCCCTCTCTTCGGACCTCGGATAATCCTATTATATTCCAGCGCAACTTGCCTATTTCTTATTCCAGCTCTATTCTAGCTATTTAATTTGTTTGATTTGATGAATTTCATATATTTCGTTTTAGTGCCATTTAAATTCAAATTATTAACATTGAATCAATTTACTAATTGAGATATAGCATTATTTACTTTTCATATTTTCATAGTCATATTTTATCAATTAAGGATTTGTAAGCTACATTCTTAATTATTTACGTGTAGCACGAATGGGTCGGTTCGACCAGGGTAAGGCCACGCTCACAGAATACCAGCGTAAAATAGCAGCTTAATGCTGCTGTGTTTCGTATGGTGAGTGTAGAGAACCGGAGACCCTTCTTACTGGAAACGAGGCATTCCATCTTAGTCCTCAGGGGTGACAACGCATCTGCATTTTGATTCTTAATTGAGGATAAATGTAGATGTCTATGGGCCACAGTATCCACTTACCATCAGGTGAACTGTATGCTGGTTTGTCACCGTATGCTATAAAAAAAAGATTGAAGACATTATAAGAGTCGTTTTTCACTTGTAGTTTAAGCACGTCGTGTAAGAGTGTAAGAAGTTTGAATCGAAAACTTTTTTGTTACACAACTATAAAAATTGAAGAGTACAGACATGGTCAGGTCAATAGTTAATTAAAGTATAGTGAAACTAAAATGAACAAAATTCAATTTTCTTGGTAAAATATAAAGTTTAATAACTGGGCCCCATTTTTTACGTCTGTTGCAGTTTTTGATCCTAAGATTCTAACCTATTACAAACAAGGTTATTTCTGAATTGTTATATTGATAAAACGTTAAAAGATAAAAATTATTGTATTATCGATTGTTTTTTATTTTCTATTAAGTGAAGAGTCAAAAAATAAACAAAGCTAATTTTGAAATTTTTGTTTTTTAAGAAATTTCTTTCATTTAAATTAATTCGATCCCGAGGAAAAATCATCTTTTCACAACGTTTTATTAACTTTATTCACGCTCCATCATGTTAGTACAGCTAAATAAAACGAAAATTCATAAAAAAAATCATAAAAATACTTAAACATAAAGCTTTTTTTTTCGGCGGTAGGTGTAAAATAATGTGCACATTGCTCTTAATAATTAAATTAGTATTTATTGATATTTTAAAGTAATTTATAATATCAATAAATACTATATATTAAATAAAATATTACAGTAATATATTACAATAAATACTATATATACATATATATGTATTACAGTTTATTAGTTTACAGTTTTAATATTTTGTGTATTTAATTACATACATTGTGGGTTTAACTCACCTTAATGGTTAAACTGTGATAAAGTTACATCACCCTCCTACCTCTCACTTTTGTTTTTTACAACACACCAGAAGATAAGTTTTCAAGACAATGTCCTCTATTGCTGAGTTAGCAAATATCCAAAAAGCTGCTTTAGCTTCTCTCAATCAACGTATGGCAAAATTTGAAGAACTCATAAAAAAATCTGCCACCCCGGCTCCTGACTTGAAGTCTCTCTCAAGTGACTTTCAAGCGTTTAAGGATAATGTTTGGCAAATCATGTCACTACTACATCAGAAGATCAATGAGGTTAGTCAAACTGTTGACAATATAGAGATGCGGCATCGGAGAAAATATTTGCTGCTAAATGGAGTTACGGAATCATCTGATGAAAACATCTTAGATAAAGTGGTAACTGTCCTGCAGGATAAGTTTCAACCACAGGAATTTTCTTCAAGCTCCATTGTGGCTTGCCATCGTCTGGGTGCAATTTCGAAGCTCGTGCAAGACCAGTCCTGATACGGTTTAGTGATCAGTCCATTAAGTCAACCATCTGGGTGAAGAAGACAGTTGAAGGTACTTTATATGTGCTTTCCGAGTTCTTACTCGTCAGCGTCAAATTTTATTCATTGCTGCACGAAAGCACTTCGGTATCAGACAAGTTTGGTCACTTGATGGTAATATCTACGTCAAGTTGCCTAGTAGTAAGCGCCATCGACTGACGGACTCCAAGGACCTGATGAGCTCACGCAGTATGAACAGCCTGCTGCATCGGATCAACCATCTGATTCTACGACCAAGAAAGTCCATCAATGTTAAGTGATAGCGCACCAAAGTTGACGACGAGGCCCAAGCGCATAATTCGCAACAAGTAACTTGCATTGACTTTGCTTATTCTCATGCTAGATTTAACTTGTAAGCTGTTATCTGTTCTTGTTATTTGTCCTATTATTATTGATAACAAGTAGGTATAATTGCAATGATACTGGAATGGTAACATATTAAATTTAATTACCTACATACTAACACTAATGTAATACTCTGCAGAACTAAAACATGATATTCACAGATGTCAGTTGACATTCACAGATCACAGCTTGCTATGTTTTTGGCATTGGTTACATGGCCTTTTGCCATACTTCACTATATTGTTAGTGATAGCACATGTAAGCTATATGTGATATAATTTTATTTTAGCTACAAGTAATATTCTAGTGTAATAATTATTTAGTATTTTGTTTATTATTTTTATTTTCTTTGTTTGCTTTTAATTGCTTTGCAAGTTTATTGTTTTTTGTTTTTTTTTTTCTTCTATTTTGTTGTAACTTTGTATTAGTTTTTTTTTCCTGGTGTTACTATTAAGATTGTGAACAGTTAGCCGGAGGGTGATGTATGTAGATAAACATATTTTTTTTATATCCATTTATATATATATATATATATATATATATATATATATATATATATATATATATATATATATATATATATATCATTATTATTTTATTTATTTTAAATATTTTTGTCTAATGTCAGATGATGAATCTTTTATTCTACTTGCAACAGTTCCTCTTCCTTTCATTTGCTGATGCTTCGGATGAGTCTCACATACGTACATTAATATATGAAGAATCTCAAAATTGTTAAACTGTTTTCACATTTGCCATTTAAATGCACAAAGTATTCCTCAACATCATACGGAGCTCCTGGATACTTTCTTCTAGTGCAGTTCATGCTATACTCATATCGAAAGCTGGCTTAGCCTGAACTCGTCCACGTCTTATAGTCTTCAGGTTATATTTTACCCGTAACGACCGCACTGGTAAAAGGGCGGAGGTGTCGCTATATATCTGCGTAGTGATATACCTTATAAAATATTAAACACGTCTTCTTCTCTATATTCCGGTTCAATGGAATACATTTTGTCGAAGTTAATGTCAAGAGTGTTAAAGTTTTTCTTGAGTTGTCTACTGTCCACCTCAAGTGGACTACTTCTGATTTGGAAGAAAATTTGTTTTTCAGCTCTGCCTACACACATCACATTATGATGGGAGACTTTAACACTGACCTATTAGGGGTTTCTCTCAAATCTTGCAAACTGAGGTCGATCATGATGTCGCATAATTTCACTATTTTGCCTCTAAATGCAACACATCACAACTTCTACTCTGCTGACACCTGGATCGACCTTATAGCCGTCTCCTCCGTTGAACACGTTGTCAATTATAGACAATTCCCTGCTTCTGGATTTTCACGGCATGACATGCTTTTCCTGTCATATAAATTAAAGTCTCCCAAGCCTTTATCCGTATCTATCGCTATTCGAAGTCTTGCTAGACTAGATATAGACAAGCTTAAGTGTGATGCGGATGCTATTAACTGGTCATCTGTATATACTGCTTCCACAGTTGATGAAAAGTCGACTTCTTTAACAGCAACATATTAGGACTGTATAATGAACATGCCCTAAGCGTGTCGTTCGACTTAAGCGTCCTCCTGTTCCATGGATCACGACTGGGGTAAGAATGGCTATGGCAAAACGCGACAGAATGTTTCGTGCTTTTAAGAAGAATCGCACTGATATAAAGTGGCAGGCATATAAAACTGCGAAATCGATGTAATCAGATGGTGAGAGCTGCTAAACGCCGATATATCCACGAACAAGTACTTAATTCATCTTCGGCTGATATGTGGAAGTTTCTCAAAACGCTTGGATATGGAAAATCGCAATTTGACTATAATAGCATCACCTTTTCTCCCGACGATTTTAATCGTCATTTTCTGTCTTCTCAAATAGTTTCTGATAATTCTAGAGCTAATGCTATCTCATTTATATCTTCCATGCCTCCTTATTCTCACGAAACTTTCACTTTTTCACTTTTCACTTTCTTCTATTAAATCGAAAGCCATTGGTTGTGATGATGTGAGTAGGGTAATGGTTTTGCACGTGTTTGATACTGTTTTACCCGTGAACTCATATTATTAACTTTTTGCTGACGAATGGTGCTTTCCCAACTCTCTGGCGTCAAGCCTTTATTATTCCCATTCCTAAATCCACCGATTGCAGTCCTATATCCAATTTCAGACCAATTTCTATCCTGCCTTTTCCCTCTAAGGTTCTGGAAGCTGTTGCTGATAAACAGATTTCTTCTTTTGTTTTCTCAAAGAATATTCTTTCCCCTTATCAGTCGGGTTTCCGCTCTCGTCATTCTACAACTACTGCTCTTCTCAAGGGGACGGAAGACATCCGAGAGGAGATGGAAAAATCAAAACTGACCGTCCTCATTTTAATTGATTTTTCTAACGCATTTAATTCTGTTGATCATGATATCTTGATAGCTCTTCTTTCTTGTTTGAATATCTCGTCTTCTGCTGAGGAATGGTTCTCTTCATATCTTCGAGGCGCCAACAGGCCGTGCGCACTGGACATATTATCTGACTGGTGTAATGTGTCTACTGGCGTTCCTCAAGGCGGTATAGTCTCTCCTCTTCTGTTTTCAATTTTTATCAATCTCATCACATTAAATCTCGTGTTTCACCATCTGTATGCCGATGATCTGCAGTATATGCGCAAGTGGAACACTCAAATATCTCTAATGCTATCTCATTATTAAATGATGACTTAAAATATATCTCCGAATGGTCCACTGTGTATGGCATAAACGTAAACCCATCTAAATGCCAAACCATAATCTTAGGTAGCCCATGATTATTATCTAAACTAGATATGCCCACCCTACCATCAATTATGTTTAAAAATAATGTCATACCATTCTCTCCCTATGTAAAGAACCTTGGTCTGTATGTTGATGGTTGCTTTACATGGAACAAACATATACAGGAGGTGAGTCGCAAAACAACTGGAACTTTGCGATCTCTATATCGATTAAAAACTTTCTTCCCACCAATACTAAGATTTTACTTGTCCAGTCACTTATTCTACCGATTATTAATTATGTCGATGTGTGTTGCTCAGACCTGTCTCAACATCACCTTAATACATTGGATCGTCACTTAACAACTGCATCAGATACATTTATGGTCTTCGTAAATACGACCATGTATCTTCTTTTCGTGCCCAGCTAAATTGGCTCTATCCGTCAGCGCAGATATGTTAGAATACTCTGCACCTTTTCACAATTATGAACGATCCATGCTCCTGAGTATCTGAAACCAAATTTCAATACCTGGGAGATTCTCATAATCGTTCTCTCCGTTCTTCGGCTAATCTTAAGCTCACTCCTTACACCGTACTGGTTATTTATCTCACTCTTTCGCCCTCACGGCCATCAGACTCTGGAACGACATACCTCTTGACATTAAAAAGTTCCCAATAAGTTTGTTTTAAAAATCAAGTCCAGCATGTGAAAAATCGTTGCAAGTTTGAACTAACTCAACTCTTATTTTTATTTATTTAATTATGTATATTTGATATTTGTTCTGACATAGATAATATTTATATATATTGTGTATATAAAATGTACTGTATGCATGTATATGTGTATCCATATATTTATATATATATATATTAGTATATTTAAGTATATATGTGTATGTATGTGTGTATATGTATATTTATATGTATATACAATTTTTTAACTCTTTCTATTTTGATTATTGCTGCACCGCCTCTTGTTTGTCTATATCTGTTTAGCCTAATGGTTGACTGGGAGAGAATGCCCTATGGCATTAAGTCCGCCATATGTACAACTGTGTGCATGAAAGCTTAAATAAACAAAATAAATAAATAAAACCAGCTGTGGAATTACAATCAGCTGAGGGGGTCAATGAACGTGCGGACGCCGAATTTGCGCGGCCCATAGCGATGGTACCACAATACCTAATAATTTACAACACATGTCTAAATACCTAACTTATCTACTTAACCTACTATTTTGTCACTGTGCTTGTCTCCACCTAGCCACTTTATTCACAGGTTAAATAAATTAAATACCTGGTTCGATTCCCCGCTAATAAAAAATTACTTAAATGAAATGTTATCAAAGTTAGAGTCATGCTTTTTTGTGTAGGTATGTTTATTATTCTGATGTATTCAGTTCTGTACATCTATTAAGATGAGTTCAGTACTAAGTTATTTAAAAAAAATTAGGTATGAAACAGCTTACCGATATAAATTCTTAGTGGCCTTATGAGATATTAACATGTTGCCGTATTCACGAGCACTGTAAACGTACCTAAGCATTAGGCATTATTAAACAAAACAAGAAAACAAAACGTAACAACAAGTAATAACAACAAGAATGTAATAAATTGAACTGAAATTGCTCACGCGCACGTGACAGTCAACAGTCAACAACTGTCTCAAAAACTAAAATTAATAATCAATCTCGCCAAAACAAATGCGCACGAGGCATTCGTAAAGTTCTTGAAGCACTGAGCTCTACCACAGACCGTTAAGCCGTTACGACATTGCCAACGTTTATTTTATTGATAAGTTTAGTTATCCCTACGACTAGTCTTCATATGGAATTTAGAAGTTATGGTTGTCATTTTTTATACAATTACACAATCAAGTGTACCCTGACGCAACAAGCAGTTCTTTACTACAAAAATTATATTGAAATTAATAAACGTACATAATTGAGTACTTAGTACTCACACAATTATAAACACTATTTCATCGTTATCTTTGATTTTGTATAAGAAAATAGAAATGAAATGGTACTGAATAATTTAATAGTAAAATTAATTGCAATTATGATCGACAGTTAATTAACCTATCAGAATTAATGTAAAAAATAATTCTTTTAATTTATTTTAATTGACTTTCCATATTTAATCTGACAATACTTTGAATCAAAAAGAGGTACGTCAAAATTATTAAAAATTACTTGCTAATTTTATAGTGATTGCCGCCTCTCTCTTCTTATGTCGCCAGCAAACTAACTTTCGGTGCAACATGGCAGCGTTGCCAACACCAATTTGTCAAATTCCCCGAAAATTCATGTCAAATTCCCTAATTTAAGGACAAAACTAAAACAGATGCCCCATAAATTCCCTCAATTTTGTTTTAAGAAATGAATCAATTTTCAATTCATTTTATAAGATTAAATTTTTTTTAACATAATTTCTTTAAAAAAAAAAAAGAAATGAAAAGCATTAAATTATACACAAAAGTTGCAGAAATAAATGCGAAAATTAAATGTGGTGCAATGAAGATAATTAAAAAAAGGGAGTCATTCGATATTCATAAGTAACCTAGACCGCCCCGTGCCCCGTGTAGTGGCGAGTTAGAATACCCACTACCCCATATTTTCCCGTGGGTATCGTAAGAGGCGACAGAGGGAAACTGAGGCAGAAGATGTGCAGCAGCATCTTTCTGACAACAGCAAATAACCACCATTCCCCGGCGGCCCCGCTATTCCTGGCTACGGTGGCGACCATGGTAACGGCGGGGCAGGAGGTGCTAAGAATCTCTGGTGGAGGTTCGTTTGCCACCTACGATGACTCGACCTGGCAACTTATAACGCACGCACTCTGAGGACTGACGAGAAGATCTTGGAGCTGGAAGAAGAGATAGACAAGTTGCGCTGGAAATATTATAGGATTATCCGAGGTCTGAAGAGAGGGGGAGGACACGGTGATCCTCGAATCCGACAACTTGTTCTATCACCGGGAGGGCGACCATCTGTCCCAAAGAGGTGTCGGATTTATCGTCCACAAGTCTCTCGTTAACAACGTTGTAAAGATTGGGAGTGTGTCGACGAGGGTTGCGTACCTTATACTCAGAATCACCAAACGGTATTCGCTGAAGGTCATACAGGTTTACGCACCAACCTCGGCACACCCTGATGAGGAGGTGGGGGAGATGTATCAAGATATTTCAAGAGCCATGCATTCCTACAAAACCCACTATACGGTGTTAATGGGAGACTTCAACGAAAGCTAGGCACAAGAGAGAACGGTGAGCTGAAAGTAGTGAAATTCGGATTAGGACAACGGAACCCAAAGGACCAGCAGCTGGCCGACTTTATGGAGAAAGAGGGACTCTTTATGATGAACTCTTTCTTCCAGAAGCGGTCCCACAGGAAGTGGACCTGGTCGAGCCCCGACGTTTCGACAAAAAATGAGATTGACTTTATTATGACGACTAGACGCCAACTGTTCAGTGATGTCTCAGTGATCGCGAGGGTGAAAACTGGTAGCAATCACCGAATGGTTAGAGGCACACTGAACCTAAACGTTAAGTTGGAGAGGTGTCGTCTAATGAAGTCAACGCTGCGTCCCCCTCGTGCTCTAATCCAAAGTCCCGAAACTTTTCAGCTCGAGTTACAAAACCGTTTTCAGTGCCTAGAAGATTGCAATGCAGTGGACGATATGAATGACAAGCTCGTGGAAACTGTTCATGCGGTCGGAGCTAAGTTTTGCAAGACCCACCGCAGAAGAACACAAAAACTCTCCGATCACACTCTTAATCTCATGGCTGTTAGACAGAAAATGAAGCTGCAGTCTTCAGTAGATTTGATAGCATACAGACAACTGAACAGACAGATCTCCAAATGTATGCGGCGGGACTTACGCAACTTTAATACTGCTTGTATTGAAGAAGCCATCGAGCGGAACCAGGGCTCCAAAGTCTGTGCTAGAGATCTGTCTGCCAGAAAGAGCCAACTGTCAAATCTGAAGACCGAGTGTGGCAGCGTCGTTTCCGGGACACCTGAGATTTTGAGTGAGATTGAGAGGTCCTATGGGCAGCTGTACACATCATCGTTGGAGCCACACGAAAGTGTAAGTAACGATCCAAGAGCAAGTCTTATCCGACACTATTCCGATGATATTCCGGACGTCAGTCTGAGCGAGATTAGAATGGCTCTCCAGCACCTTAAAAACGGCAAGGCCCCAGGCGAGAATGGAATTAAAGCGGAGCTTCTGAAAGCGGGTGGAAAACAGGTTCTTGTAGTCCTTCATCCCTTGAAAGCCTTTGATCCCGTCTAAATATGGGCGGTGCTGCAGTCCCTTCAGTGGTGCCAAGTGGACTGTCGATATATCGAGGTGCTGAAGTTTTTGTACAGTGCTGAAGTGTTTGTGCACAGTAGGGATACGATGGCTATCCGAGTACAGAATCAGAGTGCGAAACCTATCCAACTGCAGAGAGGTGTAAGACAGGGTGCCCCGAAACTCTTCACCGCTGCATTGAAAGACGTTTTCAAGCTTCTGGACTGGAAAGGATACGGTATTAACGTCAATGGCGAGTACATCACTCACCTTCCATTTGCCGACGATATATTCCTTATGGCAGAATTGCTGGAGGACCTAAGCACTATGCTCAGTGACCTCAATAGTGTCTCCCGACGGATAGGTCTCAAGATGAACATGGACAAAACAAAAAACATGTTTAATGTCCATGTCACACCTATACCGGTAGTTGTTGGGAGCACTGAGCTCGAAGTTGTTGACGAATATGTTTACCTGGGACAAATAGTCCGACTAGGTAAGTCCAACTTTGACCGAGAGGTCAATCGACGGATTCAACTCGGCTGGGCAGCGTTCGGGAGATTACGACCCATATTCTCGTCAGGCATACCTCAAAATCTCAAAACTAAATTGTACAACCAGTGCGTGTTGCCAGTGATAACATATGGAACTGAGACGTGGTCCTTCACTACTGGCCGTATGAGGAAGCTCAAAGTCGCTCAGCGAGCTATGGAGAGGACTATGCTCGGGGTTTCTCTTCGTGATAAACTTAGAAATGAGGATATCCGCAGTAGAACCAGAGTATGACAGCCAAAGTTAGTAAGCTGAAGTGGCAATGGGCCGGCTATATAGCTCGAAGAACCGACAACCGTTGAGGAAAAAAGGTTCTCGAGTGGCGGCCTCGTACCGGCAGGCGAATTTTAGGGCGTCCCCCCACTAGATGGAGTGACGACCTGGTAAGACATGCAGAAAGTCAATGGATGCAGGTGGCTCGGGACCGTGCTTTGTGGCATTCCGTGGGGGAGGCTTGTGTTCAGCAGTGGACTTGTGAAGGGCTGTAATGATAATGATGAAGAAACCTAACAAAATGTTAAGATAAGTATTTAGATTTCTTGAAAAAAGGTTCTGACTTGGCCCTGGCTATCGATTTTCAAAATCCTTGCATTTTCCCCGCATAATACCAATCCCCATAAAATCCCCAACCAACTTTAAATTCCCCGCAATTTGGGGAATTCCCCACATGTTGGCAACGCTGACATGTGTAAATTCCACAGCGCGAGGCGACACGAGTCGGCCGGGCGGCAGCAGCGCGTGTGTGAAAGGGAAGGGTAGAGTGAGTAGTATACCTAATGAATTGTTTCGTACCGAGCTTGATAAGAGTTCGGCACCCGCGAGGATATTGACCCTATTGTCAGCTGATTTTCTTTTAAGTATCACTGCTGGTTTTATGTTTAAGTATTTTCATGACTCTTCTTATGAATTATCGTTTCATTTAGTTGTACTAACATGATGGAGTGTGAATAAAGTTAATAAAACGTCGTGAAAAGATGATTTTTTTCCACGGGATCGAATTTCTTTGTAACCCATCATCAAAGGTATCCTTAGTACTATCGTCTGTCTTCGTTTTTGGGAGCGTTTCACAAACACCCGGTATAGCAACTACAGGTTTCAGGACCAATACATTCACCATTAGAACATCCACTAGAGCAGTAAGTTTTGCATAAATTATTTTCAAATGACCTGAAGCCGGGAAGGTATTCACAGGTATCTGACGCAACACATGTTCCGTTGTAACAATATTCTGTACATATAGGTTCAAATGTTTCGTTTTTTCGACTATATCCGTAATCGCATTGACAATAATTTAGAGCTGCGCAAGTTCCATGTAAACAGTCGTTTAAGCATATCGGCTTACAAAAGTGGGAACTAACTGCATCGCGAGTATAGCCATCATTGCAAGTACATACTCCAGGCATTTGACAGGTACTGTTCACGCAGCTTGGCATACATATGGGATCGCATCTAAAAGAAAAATATTTGGAATCATTAATATATTTATTTTACTCACCTCTCCGAATTATTACTGACATCTATGTATCCATTGCAACAAATTTCACGAATCTCAACTATTCTTCTCTGTAGAATAAAAGAAATTGTTAGATAAAATATTTGTAAAAATATTATGGATATAATTGTGTGTATATGTATAAGATTTTAAATCACTCAAATACACATACAATTTTTTTGTGTTTTTTTTTTAGTTCCTTTTTATAAAAATTACTTACTACTTCCTACTTTAAGAAATGAATCTAGTAATGCATTCCTTAAAAATTTAACTGTAGATCATAGAAATAAGCAGGTTAGTGAACGGTGTGCCTAACTTTGCATTGAAATCAATATAAGTTCATAAGTACATCCATTTAAATTGAAAATTTTACAATGAATTGGCCTTGAGTGATATTTAAACCACTAACTGATACTCAGTTCACTAGAAACAGGAAATAAAGTTAGAGATTTATTTTAGTCTTATAATTTCACAAAAAGTTATTATGTTACAAAATTTCCATTAAAATCGTTACATGCATAAACATGGATACTAACGGTTATAAAATACATATTGGTACAATCCTATTATACAGTAAGGGATCCAATCCTTGTTTTAATTCAGCCGTACCAACATTGTCTTCGATAAGTCTCCTTGTATGTGTATCGTTATGATTGTTGCTGCCATCGCGGGAATCTGGATAAACAAAGTATAACTAATTTATCATTTGACGGTGTTCTTCTAGCTCAACTCTTAACTTGAATATTAGAAGGTCGAATATTAACGGAAGTAATCAATTGTGCGGCTTACATTAAAGTATCACAAGTGAATTTGGTACAGTAGCAATTACTCAGAGTAACATATCCTTAACCAATGTCAGGATTACACGACGTAAGATTAAGGAGGGTGTCATTGACCAAGAAAAACCAAAGCACAGTTTGATTATCAAATCAATTATTATTGGGTCTTTCCCGTCGAAGGAAAGGTTTGCCTTAATAGTCACGCTTGGAAGGTGGATTGATGATTACAGTACCAGATGTCTCCCACCTTTGATGCTGCTGCCCATCGACTGGGTATTTTACGTTTGACGTAAGCGAGATGTTTTGATGATATACACGCGATGAAATGGGTTCTCTTATGTTGCTTTTACACGGCAATTTTTTTTTGTATTTATACATAAAAATATATGATTTCGTCTGCTACTTTGATACTAGACAATAAATTTTATAATGGTCAAATAAATGTTAGTTAGTAAAAATTTGGTCAAAATTTACCCCCACTCATAACGCTTGGATAGGGCTAGCGAACACAGAACAGATAATCTCCACCAGACTAAATTCCAGTAATGGCAGTCAGTATCAACGGAGAGTAGCCATCTGCACAGCGCAGATTACAGTGCACGGGTGTGTGCGCATGCACAGGTGCACTCCTGCACTATTCTCTCACTCTCATAGTTCGATGGGACAGTAATCCAACACAATCGGAGAGAGATCAGGTGCAAGATCAATAGTTTTACGTGCTGTCCGATGCACGGATGTAAAACAAAGCCAACTTGCGCTCATATTGCACTGGAAATGCTAATCTCCATAACCAGTCTGTCAATCTCCATATTTGGCTTCGGGATTTTAAGCTACCAGTGAAATATCAGGTTCTTGTTCTTTAATCAGTTGGGTGCATCGCGTCCTGGTGAGTTTGATGGTTGAAAAGTTTGCATTTTGTTTTTCTCTTCCATAACACTCACACGCATTATGTAAAAAAATCTTTAGATACAATAATTTCTCTTCTTTAGTCTTTCTTCAATAAAATAGTTAAGAAAAATGTAAAAATATTTTCAAGTTCTTATAGAATGTAAAAAATGGACGAACTATACTCACACAACTCTTTTATACATATTTGACAAAAAAAAACACAACAGAAACAAAATCCGAGCATAAAAGCACTTTGCTAGCATTTTAAGCTTAACAACACAATTTTTTATTTTGATTAAGACACGTAATATTATGATACAACCAGATATGAAATGACACAGTTAAAGTGCAACAATTGAAGCATGTCAGCGCACACGGAAACTATGGTTTCCATTAATTACATAGTTTTCGATCAGGACCGACTTTGGAGAAATATATTAGGCATCGAATAAAAATATTCGAATATTATTTGTACGTTGTACCCAGTGAACGCAAATATTTCTTATTATAGAATAAGAGTGAGAAACAAAAACACAGTCCACCTGATGTTAAGTGGATGCTATGGCCCATAGAAATCTTCATTAATCATCAATTATCAATTAAAATGCAGATGCGTTGTCACCCCTGACGACTGAGATGGAATGCCTCCTTTCCAGTAAAAAGGATCTCCTGTTCTCTAAACTCAAGCATCAAGCTGCTTTTTTAACTGGTGTTAGTGCCGACCCATTCGTGCTTCAACCATAATATAGCTGCAACGTGGCTCTATCACGTATAAAACTTTAAATTAATATTATATAAGCAGTTCCAGCTCCTAAAAATGACCCAACGCAAAATCAGCTGTGGTAGGTGAGGCGTACCAATTGCGCTGCGAACAAGTGTAGTCCGAATACCGTTACTAACATAATAGTGATCAATTATAATTTGCATTGTTTTATTACATAAAACGTCTCTGTGTGATCATAATGGCGTCATATAGTTAACATTGTTAGTAATTTATATGACGTATGGTAATAATTAAAAACTATTGGGAAATAAGGTCGACTTTTGACTGTATGTCCCGATTCTAATAAAATATGAAGTCTTAGTTAATCAGAGATAGAGTTCCAATGTAAGAGTTTCTTTGCCGTTTTGCTTGTTTCCATCCATCCATCAAGTACAACCTATAAAAGTCCACTGCTGAACATGGGCCTCCTCATAGATTGCCTCATGAATATTTTGCAATAGTTGCCACGCTTAACAATCGGGTTGGCAACCGCGGTTTTTATTAATTTGAGTATTATTTGTTTCATTTTCTCTCTGTCGTCTCTTATGAGACGCTCGGGACGATATTATGATATTTGGCTGTATAATTCTCTTGAATTATTTGCGATTGCGTTCACTGGTTGAACGTGAATATTATTGTTTATCACATAATGCCCATAAGCTCCTCTGCTTGACCTTGCTAAGAATACACAAGCCTGCATGTATGTATAATAAGAAAAATATTTTTTTATTGTTTAATATTGTCTTCTTTTCCTTATTGTTATAGAATATTTTTTTAATCTACTTCTGCTGAACCTTTTCAAGATTGCCAACTGGTATGAACATGCTTGAAATAATCACATCAACACGGTATAAGGATATTTTATCAACACATGAATTTCAAAGAGTATGTCAATAGTTTCATAAGACATGTATACAAGAAAACTTTATTTAATAATCGAACATTCTTTTTTATATTAACATTGACGTTAAATGAGATTTCAGATTTTTATGAAGAGAAAAAAAGACGCATGTGTGAAAATGTACATCATGAAAGTTTAATTTTTAAATTAAAAAAATAAAGTAAATTAAAAATCTTTTAAAGGCGGCTATTAATTAAGAGTTAATGATCGATAAAAGCATTTGATAAGTTGCAAACCGGTAACATTCATTGCTATGCAGATGACAGCACTGGTGATGCTCTATACACCGGCCGTGCCAATATTTCTCGGGAAAACGTCGCCGAGTACCGGAACAAACTTGTGTCTGACGTCGAGACTTTGTTGAACAAAGTCTCGGATTGGGGGCTACTAAATCTAGTCCAGTTGAATCCCCAGAAGACACAAGTTTGCGCGTTTACCGCTAAAAGGAACCCCTTTGTCGTATCTCCTCAATTTCAAGGCACTCCCCTTGTTGCCTCAACCAGTATCGGAATCCTGGGCGTTGACATATCGAGTGACGTGCAGTTCCGTGGTCACTTGGAAGAGAAGGCCAAATTGAACTCAAAAAAGCTTGGCGTGCTCAGTAGAGCGGGGCAGTATTTCATGCCGGCACACCGCACTACGCAAGTTGCACTTTACAAGGCGCAGGTTCGGCCTCACATGGAATACTGTTCCCATCTCTGGGCAGGGGCTCCCCAGTGCCAGCTCCTTCCACTTGACCGCATTCAGCGCAAAGCGAATCGAATCGTCGACGACCGAGTTCTTTCCGATCGGCTCGACTAACTAGCACTGCGTAGGGATGTTGCATCTCTTTGCATATTTTATCGCATGTACCACGGGGAGTGCTCTGAGGAATTGTTCGGACTAATTCCAGCCGCTCAATTTCACCATCGCACATCGCGACAATATATACCATCCATACCATCTGGATGATTGGCGGTCCACTACTGTGCGATTTAGAATATGTTTTCTTCCTCGCACTACATCCTTGTGGAACCGGTTACCACCAGCGATTTTTCCGGACCGATACGACTTAGGGACCTTCAAGAAAAGAGCCTACTACTTTTTAAAAGTCCGGCAACGCATCTGCAATTTCCCTGGTGTTGCAGTTGTTCATGGGCGGCGGTAGTCACTTAACATCAGGTGAACCGCATGCTCGTTTGCCCCCTCTCCTATAAAAAAAAAATTCAAATGAATATTTATAATGCATATTCATCGGTTGGGCGTACTCAGAATGAGGTAGTCAATCTTCTTTTGAGGAATATTGTTCTTCTGTAACCATATTTTCAGGAAAATCCTCAGAGCTCTTCGTATGAGCATATCCCATGCATGCTCAATGGGTTTTATATCTGGGGATTTAAAACCGATTGTTGTTTTTCTAGGGTCGTGACATCATGTTCGTGCAACCAGGCTGTTACCACCCTGGCTGTATGTGAACGGGAATTTTCGTGCATACGCAGGAAATTTTGACCCGTTTGTGTTCAGTGTGGCAAGACTATTGCACCTCATTACAGTATTTTTCAGCCGTCATAGTGCCCTCAGTTCTTCCACAAAAACGAATTCCTGCCCACACTATAATTGTACCACCTTGGTGTGGATGAACTTCTTGAAGGTGTTGAAATCGGCATGTGCGACCAAGAACTCTCCAAACACGTACTCTCCTCAAATCAGGATGAAAACAAAATCGGGATTCATCGGTGAAAAACACCAACGAACATTGATGAGGTTCCCAGTTCACATGTTCTCTAGCCCATTGCAGTCTTCGTCTATGAGCATAAAGGTTGACTTTGTGCAGTCTCCACCTCACAGTTTGGTCACTCACAAGCACCTGGTATTCAGACTGCAGCCTTTGGACCAATTGCATCGCCGTAATATTTTATCCCATTCTTGCAGCAATTTGCAAAAAACGGTCTTGTCTAAGTGTAGTAATGCGGCTTGGTCCTGAATATCTCTCCACCACGATAGCGTGACCATAACTGCAAAATCACATTTTGCCTTGTGCCTGTTGCTACAGCGACGTTACGTTGAAAAGCAAATTTCCCACTGCTCTTAACATCTCTTCTCTAGTTAAATGTTGCATTGAAATAAAATTTCAAATAATCACAATCGGGTTGAAGTTTAAATAGCGGTTTTCAACACAAAAAAATGACAATAAGTAGTAACAAGTTCAACTCAATTTTTAACGCCAACATATTTTATATTTAAATTTAGAATCAATCTGGAATGAATGCCCAACAATTTTATATTAAAAAAAATTAAGTAACCAGTAGTTTTTTAGTAGGTCAATGTTATTAAAAATATCCCTGTACCCTATTGATTTGTTTGTTTGACCCGGAAAGGACTGTTTGATGATCAGGTTTCTACTATGCGTGGCTACAATGCCGTGAATCCGAATTGTCCGAATTCCATCTGGCGATGCTATTTGTGAAGAACACAAATTGTTGGTTTTCAGATCTGAATGTGTTCTTCACTGTTATACCCACCTGGTGCCTGTATATGTGGAATATAGAAAATTACATCTATCCTAAATTTATTAGTCAGAGTACTGTCAACCCTGAGGACTAATATGGAAAGTGATGTTAAAATTATTTGTTTCTTGTTCCTATACGAAACACAGACGCATTATACTTTGTGTGGTACCATTTACTCTGTTATTCTCTGAGAGAAATCACTCCGTAGTCGAGCCGACTCATTCATGTTGCAGCCATAATACAGCTGCAACGTGGCTCTACCAAAGTAAAAATCCTATCCTACTTATGATATTATAAATGTGAAAGTTTTTGAGGATGTATGTATGTTTGTTACTCTTTCATGCAAAAACTACTGAATGGATTTTAATGAAACTTTACAATAATTTAGTTCATACATTAAAATAACATATAAGCTATAATTAATAAAGATATTGTGTAAATTGGCTAACATATAACGATAAATGTTAAGTAAGTCTGAAAAAAATCTGTCATCTGCGAGCTATTTTGGCAAGAACACGCATCACGCAAAAGCCTGTGAACCGATTTGGATGGCACTTTCACTGGTAGATAGCTGATGTTGTAAGAAATAATTTAGGCTACTTTTATTTTAGTGTTACGCGCAAAAAAATCCTCGCGGGTGAAGTCGCGGGGAACAGCTAGTTTTAAATAAAAATAGATGTATAATTTTTTTTATTTATAGATTATAAATAATATTTATTCGTATGTGTGTTGAGAGCCAATGTTAATATTAGGTTCTTACATATAAAATTAGCGTTTTGTCGTACTGACCACTTTAATCTGAAATATCTCCTCTTTGGTTAAGAATTCCAAATTCAAATTTATAAATTCATTTAGCTGGTACATTTGAGTTTTGAAAACAGTCATTTATTTGTTTTTTCCTTGTTATTTTATTCTTTGGCGTCGCTTATTACCCCACATTGAAAAACATTAAATATCGGTATATTTACGAGTACGAGTTCTACCGTGGCACCAGTGCTGCAGAAACAGCTCGAATGATTAATGATGTGTACGGCGCTGGTGTTGCAAAAGAAAGCACGGTACGTTTTTGATTTCAACGTTTTCGTTCTGGTAATTTCGACCTTCAGAACCAACCCCGTGGACGGCCGGAGACCAAAGTGGAAAATAAAGAATTAAAGGCTATTGTGGAAGCGGATCCATCATAAAGCACTTCAGAGATAGCTGCAGGCTTCGGGGTAAGTGATAAAACTGTATTAATCCACT
Organism: Parnassius orleans; assembly: GCA_029286625.1. Lineage (NCBI taxonomy): Eukaryota > Metazoa > Arthropoda > Insecta > Lepidoptera > Papilionidae > Parnassius > Parnassius orleans. The sequence continues at coordinate 329,011 of JAGSMP010000235.1, read as the reverse complement.
TGAAGCAAATCGGGAAAGTTAAAAAAACTTGAACGATGGGTACCTCATGAATTGTGTGAATCGAACTTGCAAACACGCGTCAACTGCTGTGTTACTTTGCTCAACCGACACGATAATGAAGGGATTTTAAATCGAATTATTACTTGTGATGAAAAGTGGATGCTGTACGATAATCGGAAGCGCTCGTCGCAATGGCTGAACCCTGGAGACCCACCCAAATCCTGTCCTAAACGAAAATTGACTCAGAAAAAGTTACTTGTGAGTGTTTGGTGGACTAGCGCCAGTGTCGTTCACTAAAGCTTTCTAAAATCTGGCCAAACGATTAAGGCAGATATCTATTGTGAGCAACTGCAAACCATGAAGGAAGAACTAGCTGCTAAATAACCGAGATTGGTAAATCGCTCTAGGCCACTGCTGCTTCACGACAACGCAAGACCACACACTGCACAACAAACAACCACTAAGTTAGATATGCTACAATTGGAATGCCTGCGATATCCACCGTACTCCTCGGACCTTGCTCCAACAGATTACCATTATCCAAACCGCCTTCAAAGAGTTTATTGATTCTCGCACCCGTGGTTTTTTTTTGTAAAGGGATCAATGAACTACCTATGAGATGGCAAAAGTACATAGATAACAACGGTGCATACTTTGATTAATTAAATATATTTTACAAAAAAAAATTGACTTTATATTCCTCCCGTACAAAACGCCAATTTCATATGTAAGGACCTAATATTAATTCCCATACAGCTTCTGAGACTTTTTAGGTTTTAAATCATAAAATTATTAAATGTGTTATATAGGTAATAATAAAATTGTATCCTGCGTATATTATTGCTTATGCAACGTTTAGATACTCGCCGAGCACAGACGAGTAGGCACGAGTACGAACATGTAAACGCCTTGTTCGGGTGTTCTCGCTACTTGGCCCGAGTATTCACCTGTTCTCCAATCGATGTCGGTTTTTTAGCACGAGTCAAAAGAATGCTCGTGTGTATTTGTATCAGTGGTTACATACTCGTCATTATCCGCTTGATTCGTGAACTCTGTCGCAGGTGGTTATTATTTTTCTTATAAAATAATATTAAAAAAATAATATTATATATAAAACTAAATAATAAAAATGCCTGCATACTGCAATAGATTGGAGTCGTAACTCCAATCCATCGCAATTATCAAAATAGCAAAATCCACTATTAAATTTATAGAATTTTATCAAGGATTACCAGTGATATGGGATTCTAGAAATCGGTTTTAAGTACTTATTAATAAAAATGAATATTTGTGAGTCAATAAATATTAAGTAGACATAAAGTCATAGGAACGAGATGCACGTCACCCATGTTTAAAAGATCGACGTTGAATGAATACAGTCGAATATGTAAACGTGTCGTACTCGTCCATGAATAACTCGGCAAGTTACTCGACGAGTTGTTCGTCCGATAATCTAAACGTGCCATTAAGCTTTACATACTGGATATAGGCAGGTTACAGACGATTACATTGTTAATGTATTTCACATATCACGCACACGCATTAGGTGTACCACTCTTAAATAACTACGGCGCAATTTCTAGTTTCATACATTATTGGCAGTGTTAAGAAAGGAGGAACTTGATTCCATACAAGCTTGGGCCTGGCGTAAACAAACTTAAAATATGTCTTAGTTTGAAGATTTAAACATTTGCTACTTATCTCAAAAAACATATTTTTGCTGGACCTGGGGTTTTTTTTAATTTTATGTTTTATGATTTGTAGGTTATGTAGTAAAATCACTCGTTCTTGTGATAAGTTGTTTGAATAAATTGAAAAGAACACAAAATAATGCAGTTTAGCAATTATCAAATAAAGTAAAATATAACTCAATCTTTTTTAATTGTTTATTATATAACTATTTTCTGCAATTATTAATAAAATGTGATCTAGAAAAGCAGCCGGAGGCTGTACATTCCTCTCAAAACTTAAGTAACACATTATTGTCATTATGTGGGCGCAAGAACCTACTGTTCTGTGATCCGAGAGAAAAGCCAAGAGGCAAGTTAAATAAATCCATGAAAGTAAAAACACGAAATCTATTCAAAAAAACAGCCACAATGCCAAATGCGCATTCCGCATAACAAGTTGAAACTTAAAGTTACCAAGTTAACTCTCCTTCGAAATACGCAATGATCAATAACCATACAGCCTATACTGTCGTGTATGATAATATTCAAGTGTTTTCTGACACATTATAGAAAAATATTTAAAAACGTTTCGTTTTTGCTATAGCAAAAGCATTAGCTTTCATTTTACAGTTTTAAAAAATGTTTATATGATTGCCCCAAGTACTACAGAAATAATAACTATTTATTTATGCTTATTATTTATCGTTTTATTACCTACATATTTTTGTATAACTGTTACGAACGATGCCAAGGACTCAATTTCATACATCTTCTTTCTGAATCCGAAAATATATTAAAAACATTATGAAAAATTGGTATAATGCATGATGTACATCCGTTACATGTGTATTCAAGCAGTTAAGCGGTTGTGGCAAATTTATTTCAATGTTTATATGATTCTATGAATATTAATATTTATGTATGTAAATGATGCGTGAACACTCATATATTTAATAATATTTATCAAAGGAAGCAAGTAAAAATGATAATTATAGATTACTGTATTATCTATAATTATCATTCAATTTTCAATTAAATTTGAAACTAACTATTTATTTTAATTTCTATAAAAAAATAATAAACGAGTCGTTAAATCCTGAAACTGCAAAAGATTCAAAATACTTTCTTTGTTTTGCAATTTATAAATTGTTAAATAGAAGTTACATATTAATTATACAACAGCGTTTAAAATCAACATCGGACATTTTTTAAATATTTAATAACGAAGATATTTTTAATATATACAAAGTGGGATCAAGTTTCATTCGATAAGTGATACGACTAACTCAATAGAACTTTTTATTGTACAAAAAAAAACGACCTAATACATAAATTAATTATAATGTACAATATTGTCCTCCGGACAGAATTTCTGCCATGTCGGTCAGTCTCAATGAAGACAGGATTATAGTGCCCGAGTGAACACGCAAGCACAGGTGCACTCTCCATGCCCTCACTTTCATAGTCCGATGGGACTGGATGGGACCGTAATCCGATACAATTGGAGAGATATCAGGTGCATGATCAACCGCTCTACGTGCTTTCCGAGGCACGGGGTGAAACACCCACAAATTTCTGACTAACAATATCTTGACTAGAAAACCTAAAAGCTGTTTTTGGCCCGACCCGGGATTCGAACCCAACCGGACCGCGATTAGACCAACGAGGCAATTAAAGTTTTTGTAAGCTATTGTATATATTTATTACAAGCTTTAAAGACTTATTGACTTTAAATATCAATAGACGGTAGATCAAAATCCATTACCGTTACCGTTACAGGCAATTAGTCCACTGCTGAACACAGGCCTCCCCCATAGATTGCCTCATAAGGGGTATTTGCCATAGTTGCCACGCTTGGCAAGCGGGCGGGCAACCGCAGTTTTTTATTTTTAGTCGTTATTAGGAAGTCGCTGCTGCCCATCTCCTGATTTGTATCCCTCTGTCGCCTTTTACGACACCCACGGGATGATATGAGGTTGTGGATATTCTTACACCGCCAATACACGGTAAGTAACACTTTTTACGTGGTAGAGCCACGCTGCAGCTATGGTTGTATCACGAATGGGTCGGCTCGACTGGGGTAGGACCACGCTCTCGCAGAATACCAGTGTAAAATAGCAGCTTAATGCTACTGTGTTTCGTATGGTGACTGTAGAGTACCGGAGAACCTTTTTACTGGAAACGAGGCATTCCATCTTAGTCCTCAGGGATGACAACGCATCTGCATTTTGATTCTTAATTGAGGATAAATGTAGATGTCTATGGGCCACAGCATTCACTTACCATCAGGTGGACTGTGCGCTCGTTTGTCATCCTATTCTATAAAAAAAACCTGAAATAAATGGCAGCGTATTTAGTAGCGTTTAGCGTATTTTGAACATCATTTTTAGCTAACATAATATTTGTTTTTCATATTCTAACTATCACAACACTGTTTTTTTATTTATAATAAAATGAAATTTACAGTGAGCAAGCTACCATGGCTCCACCACGTGCTTGTTGCATGTGGTGAAGGAAAACATCGTGAAGAAACCTGCATGTCTGATAAATGAGAAAAAATATTTCGAAGACATGTGAAGTTCGCCACCACGCATTGGAGCAGCGTGGTGGACATTTCCTTGCCCTAAAAACCCTTTCGGAAATGATAGGGGGCCTGTTTCTAGGAGTGGGACGTATGTAGGCTGTAACTTACGTTATAATAAAGTGAAATAAATGATAAATAGCCGTTGTATTCCACTGAGATCAAAGATGGCGCTCTCTATTTTTATTATGTACACAAGTATGAAAATACAAAAACTATTTCGGAATAGAACGTAATCCACTGTTTATCTTCATATTTTAGTGGTAATATTTTCTTTCATTATATATATACAAATAAACTAAATTGAAGTGTCTGTCTGTAATATCAAAATAACTGTCTTCTATTTAGCTCGGGGGGTTGTTTGATGCTTATAATGACATGAATATCCATTTTTAAAATGTTTGTCTGTCTTGACTGTTTAACCGGGTGAAACATCGAAATGGCTGAACCGATTGTGATGAAACTTCACGAACAGATGGAAAGCAATTCTAGGAACGATCTAGGCTTTATTATATTCGAAAAACATGGAGATTTGTGACATGGACGTTAAATTTGAGTTTTGTCTTAATGAATGTACAAAGGTTTTAAGACGTTTCCTTTTAAAACCGCTACAGAATAATTATTGTGCAAAATATCAATAGATGAAGATCGAAATCAATTTCTTGAAATTAAACAATACCTTTAATGTAGTCGAACCAGTCTGCACCTGTAATACGGTTGCAGCACTATTTGGTTAGTTTACTTAGGAAAGGACCACGCTCGCATTGAATATCAAGTTATAATAGGTTTAATACTCTTTCACTTCGTATGGTAAATTATGGAAACCGGAGACCCTTTTTACTAGTAAGGAGGCATTTCAGATTAGTCAACAAGACGTATTTTGATAAGTAATAGAGGACAGATATCGTTGTCTCAGGGCATTAAGTCAAAGGTCATTTTTATTTTAAGGGAATATCTTATGTCATGTAATGATAAATCTATCCTTTAAATATATTATTTCCAACATTTTCATTAATGTTCTATGGCGCGACGTTTAGAGACGTTTTACGACGACTTATTCCCACATCTCATTTCTATGTACGGTACCTTATTTCCAGGGACATGTAAGCCGATCTGTGACGTGAACATTTATTATATACCTAGTTATAAATTTTGTTCAATATGTCTATTCTGCACTATTTCTTAGTGCAGATTTTAATAGATATATTATCTAGATTTTGAATGCCTCGTTGAACTAGTGGTCGTAAACGTGGTTGGTGATCACGAGATTCCGGGTTCGGGTCCGGAGTCGAACCAAAATCAATTATTGGGTTTTTCTATCAAGAAATTCTCAGTAGATGCCCGGATTCAGGAAGTTGGTCCTGCACCCGATATATTTTGGTCGTGTCGGATAACTGACCCATCGAACTATGAGAGTGAGGGAATAGAGAGAGCACTTGTGCTTACGCATACACTCGGGCACTATAGTCCTGTCCCGCGCAGATGGCTAATATCCGTTGAGACGGGCCGCCGTGACTGAAATTCAGTCTCGAGGACATTATACCTTCTTCCAAATCTAGATCAATAATACAAGTGTTCCTTGACAAAATTAGCAGATAAGAACACGTTTGACACGTTGAACATGAAAGACGTTTGACACACAAGTGTGTCTCACACGTCTTCAGTATAACGATCATCATAGGTGTTCTGTAACTAAACCACATTGTGATTTTAAATGTAGCACTGGAAAAGAGTCATTCCATCTTAGTACTTACGGTTGACAACGCATCTGCGTTTTGATTTGCAAACGAGGATAGATGTAGATGTCTATGGGCCACAGCAACCACTTACCATCAGTTGGACTATGTGCTCGCTTGTCACCCTTATCCTATAAAAAAAGCAATGTGATAGAGTGTAATAGCCTAATTATTGATGTAAAGTATGTACTGTTGAATTTCAGTTCTGGGTCTAACTCTCTGAAACTAACCGCTACCGAGCTTTGCAAATGTTAGCTTGTAAATGAGATAGAAAAAAAAAACTAAACAATGTCATATAACGATTTTTAATGCTTTCCCCTCTACACCCACCACAATGTCATTCTTGCGATAAAACTTCGTTTTTGGCCTACGGTGAATGCACATGGCCACATCACTTGGGAGTTCGGTCGTCGCGATGTTCTGTCCCGACAACAACCTCCAAAATACAAAACGGTTGACGCGATAGCTCTGTATTTTATTGGTGAATGATCATTTATTACATAAATTATACTTTATTTGTTATTTTCACCCAATCATCAAAGATCTCAATATTTTTTCATGTAGCCCGGTAAATTCATGTTTAAAACTAAAATTTGGTTGTTTCTCCAATCCATATTGAACACTCAGAATCACATCACCATCACAACTACGAAGTGTCTATATAATCACAGAGCGTACACCTAATTTACCTCGATACACTTTGTTTCTGTGCGCTGACTGAAGTGTGACCGCGCCAGCAAAGTTCATCGTGATGAAATCCTTTAATGTGGCTTACCGACGGCAGAGCGAAGAGTCTTTAGCTTTTTCCGAAGTGCCGAAGTCTTTGCGACGATTTCGCTACATATATCGCGATAACTCGCATATTTATGTTATACGAGAAAGTTCACACGAGCATGCGGCCCACCTGATGTTAAGTGAAATTGCAGGTGCGTTGCCGACCTTTAAAAAAACGAATAGATTTTTTCTTGAAGGTGCCCAAGTTGTATCGGTCCGTAAAAATCTCTGGTGAAGCCGATTCCAAAAAAAAAAGCCAATGGAGGAAGAAAAATTCTGGTAAATTGCATAGCGGTGGACCGCCAAGCATCGTCAAAATTGTGTGGATGGTATCACGAATTCAATCGCGATGTGCGATAGTTGTACCTGGTTGCTGGAATCGACCCGCACTAAGCACTCCTCATAAATGCGATTAAAATGTAAAGGAACGCAATATCTCTGCGCAATGCCAGCAAATCGAGGCGATTAGAAAGTATTCGGTCGCCGCCGATTCGTGCCAAGTGGCACTGAGAATTCACCTGGCACTGAGATGCCCCGGCCTAGAAATGAGAACAATATTCCATGTGAGGCTGAACTTGCGCCTTGCTCTACTCTACGTCCAGCTCTACTGAACACGCCAAACTTTTTATAGGCCAATTTTGCCTCCCCTTCCAAGTGAGCGCGAAACTGAACATCACTCGATATATCGACGCCAAGATTCCTGGTTGAATATTCACGTTATGACAATGTGTGTGGGCTAGATATAAGTAGATAGCACTACTAAAAATAAGCTTAAATGCTTGTTCTATGAGTGGTTCAAGTCTGGTCAAATAGCGGATTCGATCGATCACGTCCGCGATTATCACGACTGCATTTAATTTCCCAGTCTATACCATTCGAGTATTGTCCTCTTTCATTCTTTACTGTCAACAAATTTAATGTAATATAATACCTATATTATAATGCTCTTTAATACGCTTTTTCCAAGGGCTAAACACGCATTTTTTTCACTAACATTACATTTAAAAAATTAAAATTTTCTATAAAAATCTTAATAAAGTATATTGTAAATATCTTGGGCTGTCATTATGATTTTTTTTAATTTTATTGTATACCATTTACCTTTTTATTTTGGTAATAAAATACAGACTGTATTTTATTAAATATGTATTTAAGAGCTCGCTGTAAATTTCGCAGTACGTGTAGAAACCGAGTTGGATCACTGTCAGCAATAAAAAACTTGTTAATTTAAATTTAAACTTTGATTAACCACGTGTTCGGCGGTGAAGAAAGGAATTAAAATTAAAATTAAAAATTAAAAATTGTTTATTGCGTTTCAAAAGGTAGTAACAAACAAGTGGCAAGGGCTCTGTAACTGGGTTAAAACTGTGTTACGGGCACCCTGCTCTTCCAACAGATAAATTTTAACAATTTGAAACATAGGATATTACATATTATATTAGTGCTTTAACAATCCTTTAGACAGGTGTATGTGAGTGTGTGTGTGTGTGTGTGTGTGTGTGTGTGTGTGTGTGTGTGTGTGTGTGTGTGTGTGTGAGTGTGTGTGTGTGTGTGCGTGCGTGTGTGTATGTGTGTTTAGCGAATAAGCAGTTCTGTTTCTTCATAATTGAGGCTAAGCAGAGTTGTTGTTAGCCTACTATTTAATTTATTATATAGATGTTTTGATTGACAGGCAAATTGTTTTTTCTTAAATTTGGTTTTACAATATGGAATATTGAAAACAGGTAGAATTCTACGTTTTAGTGTCTGAGGGGCAGTGTATGGTAGCACTCTTTAAAATGTACATTTGGCGGGTTGTTAAGATTTTGTAAGATTTGTGTAGTTCGTGAGTTGAGAAACGGATCGGTTTAAAGAACATCACTTTCAGTAATGCTCTATGAGCCCTTTCAAGAGTTATTAAATAGGACTTAGCTGCTCCACCCCAAGCTGTAATGCAGTAGCTTAAGACAGATTGGGCTAGAGCTTTATACGTACATATAAGGATTTTATTATCTGCGACATGTCTGAGCCTTCTAAAAACCCACATAAGCTTTCTTACCTTGTCAATGGTACACTCAATTTGTTTGTTCCATATAATATGCTGGTCGATAGTGATACCTAGATATATAATAGTAGACGATCTAGCAATATCAACACATTGACAATTTTTCACCTGGTGTTGGGAGCAGCTATGAATTTTGAGAGCAAAGTCCGAGTGTGGTAAGGTAGATTTTCGTATCGTAAAAGGAACAAATTGGGTTTTTGATAAATTAAGTGTTAATAGATGTGATATTGAGTAGTTTGATATATGTCGTAATCCTGATTCAGTCGTAATTCTAAGAGAATCCCAACTCTTTTCACTGAAAATCAGCGCGGTATCATCCGCATAGGTAAATATATCGCAATTGGAAAGTTTGAGGCAACAGAGGTCATTCACATATATCAAAAACAATGTCGGTCAGAGTACACTGCCTTGTGGAACGTCGTAAGTAATGGGAGATGACTGGCTGATAACGTCACCAAGTTTTAGATGCTGTAGGCGATTCGTTAGGTAGTCTGTGAATAGCTTATGGGGTGTCCCTCTTATGCCAATGTGATATAGCTTATGTAATAATATTGGAATTGAAACAGAGTCGAACGCCTTTGCAAGATCCAGGAAAACGCCGACACATTTATAGCCTGCATCTAGGTGCTTACAGATAGTGTCGGAAAGTGCCAGAACTGCATCTTCAGTGGAGACGCCATTTCTGAAGCCAAATTGATTATTTTATAGCAAGCTGTTTTTGTAAAGGAATTCGTTAATGCGGTTGTTAATAAGCTTTTCCAAAATTTTTGCCAGTACTGGAAGTACAGAGATAGGCCTATAATTTTCAATTTCATCTTTATTTCCTTTTTTATAGATGGGTGTAACAATAGCTTTTTTGAAAACAGAGGGGAAACAGCCTTTTTCGAAACAGAGGTTATACACATGACAAAGGACAGGGGTGAGATAATTTTTGGCCGTTTTAATAAAAGCAGTAGGAATGTTATCCCACCCGGGGGCGGAGTCGTTAGATAAGTTACAGATGATTGTATTAATTTCTGCTGTATCTGTTGCTAAAAGAACTAAAGAATTGCATGAAGAGGGACTATTAATTTTATTTATGAATGAACGAATAGAATTATAAGACATAGGGGACGGTAATAAGTTTTCGGCCAGACGTTTACCTAAGTTAGAGAAGTAATTATTAGCACAATTTGCAACTTCCAACGGTGTGGATTTAAGTGAGAGTAGGTTATGTATGTGGTCCTTTTTATTATTGTTTATGTTACATATAGATTTTATTGTTTTCCACAGTAATTTAGGATTTTTATTAGCCCCAGTTAAATTGTTTCTTTCGTGCATTATTTTAAGTTTTCGAACAAGTTTACTACAATAATTTCTATAACGTGTATAGGTTACTTTCAAGATTTCGTTATACGGATTCTTTTTTAATTTTAGATGAAGTTTGTCGCGATTGCGAAGGCAACGTAAAACTCCTGGGGTTATCCAGGGCTTGATATGTCTCTTTCTTGAAGGGACACTTTTTATAGTTTGGTTGTTTTTAATCGCAGTGGAGATTTTATTAACCAAAACCTGGGCAGCTTCAGAAGGGTCTGTTATTGTTAATATATCAGGTAAGTCCGCCTTAATGTCATTCAAAGTGATTTTTTTTAATTGATATTTTGGTTTTTAGAGCCAGATTGCGTCGCAGAGGTTCAAACATCACGTCAAGAATGACTGTACTGTGGTCAGTGGTAGGGTTAGTAAGAACAAGTGATTTAGCAGGGTGAGACGTTTTCAGCATCATGTGATCATAGCTCATATTATCACGAGTTGGGAGCCTGTGAGCTGGGAGTATCCCATAATAAGCGAGTGATGTTAAATAGTTATGACAGTTTGGATCTTTGGAATCGATTTTGATGTCGATGTTTATGTCACCCGTTATAATAATATTCGGATAACAATTATATTGTATAAGAAAAGATTGAAGGGAAGATACGAATTCGTCAGTATTTCTAATAGATGGAGTGCGATAAATGCCGATTATAACAGTATCGTAAAGAGTCAAAACAAGGCAGGACGCGTTTGTAATGTACGGTTCAAATACATTGATGTTCAGATTATTTTTACAAATACTACGCCATCACATTGGTTTAAGGTATTTTTTGTAAAGTGTGTGTTATAATTATCATTTAGTTTGGGAATACTTTTTATTTTTGAGAGATGACATTCAGTCATAACTAGTACGTCGCAATCGGTTTTAGTTGAGTGGAGCATAGCTTGAAAAATATGAAGATTTTTGTATATACTCCTTATGTTTTGGGTAAGAATGGTTAGGTGACTTTTTGATGAGATGTGTAAATAACACTCTTCAGGCGTACAAGTGACGGCCTGAGCTATACTAATATTGTCTCTATCATTATACGGATGGGACAAATTATCCATAAACAATTAGGTATTTTTTTTTTGTGTGTAGTGAATTTGTCTAATAGGTATTAATTTAAAATCATTTGTATAAAGGACTTGTAGGTAGCTGATTACCACGAAAGAATAAAAGTGAAAATTAAAATTCTTACATTGGTTATTCCAGACTCTCAGATCAAAGTTAATTATTGCAATCAATCTACAGTGTGACTGCAAGGTATTATGTTTAGCTAGCAAAAACAGAACTTTTATAAAGAGGTGTGTGAGTGTAATATGTGTTTGTGTGTTGGAGTAAGTATTAAGGTAAATGTGTGACAAGAAAAGTGTGTAAGTTATGAATGATTAACTGGCAAAAACAGAGTTAACAGAACATAGGTGCAACATACAACTAAAAAAGTTAAGTATATAACCTATAATAATTGCATGAACACTTTGTAAGACATGGATCCACTTAAAACTAAGTACACAGTTCATGCATAGTCATTTTTTGGTCTGATAAATACCTTTTATTTGTGCTTCATTCATAATTTTTATGATCGGGGATGAGTCATCTTTCCGCACCAAAACTTCACCTACCGAGGTCCAGCAATATTTATACTTCAGATTTTTTGACAATTCCCTCGCTAAGTAGTATAGTTTATTACCATTAGGTGTGAGATGGTCAGAGATAAAAATAGGGGTACTTTTAGACCTAGGATCTGGGTATTTAATTTATTATTCTTATTATGGTTATTGTAGTTTTTAGCGGCGCTCGTAATGTTCATTTTCTGGACATAAGTTGACATTTCGACAACAATAGGCTTTTTATCGCCCTTTATGGTCGTCCTATATATATCCTTTATGTCATTACTTTGTATATTGACCTTAAGTGATGTAGATAAATTGCTTACCATGCTCAACAACGTTTCTTTGGATTCCTTTTCCGATCTTGGAACATTTTTCAGTTCAAATGAACATTTACGTTGGGCTTTCATGAGATTTTCCACCTTATTTTCAAGTATAGTAATATATTCCTTCTGTATATGCCTCTCTTGCTCCATAAGGTCCACTTTTTACACATGTCGTCGTATTTGGTTGAGAGAAAGGTCAGTAATTCCTCTATGGATCTCAACGCAGATGTTATTTCTGTTCTTTCGCTGTTTTGCTGATCCATCCATGAAGTAATCATGTCTTTCATTTCTGCCTTAAAGTCCGCTAAATCGGTCAGAATTTCTTCGGAGCGCTTTCTCTTAAATTGTGAGCTAACAAAACTGGGAGGCGATGTTTCTTTGTCGTCGGAGACCCTAGGGAGGTTGGAATCAGAATTGAATTTTTCCGGTGTTCGAAACATTTTCAGAGTTCTCGTACGGCCTGAAACTTATTTCCAGTTCAACGAAGTGTAGAACAAATTGATAGGTTATATTTTATAGTCGAGAGTTACAGCGTCACTTGTAGTGAGGAAGGAATGACATGACTGAGAAATAAAAAGTATTTTGAAGACATGTGAATTCTGCCAATTCCAGTTCTGTGTCCAGATTTTGTGATTTACTTTTTGTCACTAAACCAACATAAAATTGTGAATATGAGTTATTTCGACTTACTAAATTATTAATAGCTTGGCTATAGCGCCACCTATAAAACATTCATTACAGCCCTTCACAAGTCCACTGCTGAACATAGGCCTCCCCCACGGAATGCCACAAAGCACGGTCCCGAGCCACCTGCAACCATTGACTTCCTGCATGTCTTACCAGGTCGTCACTCCATCTAGTGGGGGGACGCCCTACCCTTCGCCTGCCGGTACGAGACTGCCACTCGAGAACCTTTCTTCCCCATCGGTTGTCGGTTCTTCGAGCTATGCCGGCCCATTGCCACTTCACACTAATCCTTTGGGCTATGTCATTTACTCTGGTTCTATTGCGGATATCCTCATTTCTAAGTTTATCATGCAGAGAAACCCCGAGCATAGCCCTCTCCATAGCTCGCTGAGCGACCTTGAGCTTCCTCATACGACCATAAAACATTAACAAAAATGTATTGTATCAACATCGCCTGGGTCAAGTCGTTCAGAAGTTTACAAGATCATTTGAGACGCACCAACAATTATACCGTATTGTGCAGAAATGTTTCATGCCACAAATCATAAACTTATTCATATTTCAAAGGTAAAAGAATTTTTCTTGTGGCAGGAACCCTATCATATCATGTTATGTATATCGTTTTAAAGAAAATTTAATGTAGATTTTGGGATTACTGGTTATTTTTCAGAAATCTTTCATACTTGGAAATAAACTGAAAAAAGAGTCTGACATCATTATTTTGGTCAGCACCTACCCTTCCGTCAATATTTAATAAATTGCTACCTCTCTTTTGATAGTGAAATTATAGCCATATAATTGATAAACGCAGCTTTAAAAAATATATATCAACTATTCGAAGTTTTTTTTTAAGCGCATATTCTGTGAAAAGTGTTTTTAATAATTATTGACCTATTTTTTATGTTGTATAGAATATTTCACTTAATAATACATGATTTTAAAAGTAAACAAAACAGTTATGCAAAATAATTGAATAAAAATTAGACTTCTTTAATAATAACATGCAGGAAGTCGATGGATGCAGGTGGCTCAGGACCGTGCTTTGTGGCATTCCTTGGGGGAGGCCTATGTGCAGCAGTGGACTTGTGAAGAGCTGTAATGATGATGATGAATAATAATAAAAAAATCAACAACTTTCTCTCTCTCTCTCTCTCTACTCTTCAAACTACGTAAGACACATTTTATTTTTACGTGGATCTTAGCTAGTAAATTTCAACATCTTTAATATAATGGATTTCCGCATAGTAATGCCTGATTCTATTAAATATAATGATAAATTGCAAAACTAAATGCTGATTTATACGTTCTTAACGGTGCAAGAAAACATCTTAAGGAAATGTATATCTAGAAAATATTTATACCTTTTTTGAGATCATGATCCATGCAGTAAAAGTACGAGTCATTACACAATATTATAGTATTCTACGGTACGAGTACATCTCGCCTATAAATACTGCGTTCTACAGTAGCATTTACACCGGTAGTTAGTGGTAAATAGCTACTGGTTGACAGGTCCAGCTGCTATTAGTTTTTGAAATAAAAATACAAACTTTTCTTTCAATATAGATTATAAATAATACTTATTAAAAGGCACTCTTATGCTTTATTTACACGGGTTCGGAAAATACCTCTTTCCTGGGAAGAACCAGCAAGAAACCCAGCGAGACGTGTTTTTGTTTTTTTAAAACAGTTTCCAATTATTTAGTATTCCTCCCATTCCTATTCCATACCTTATTCCCAAGGGTACATTCTATCATCTCTTCTGCAAATTAAATATTATTTCGGTTTCAATCGCGTCTTCAGTGGACTTCTAAAAACATGAACAGTTTACAATCATTAAATTTACACAAGAATTAAGAACACAAAATAAATTAGAAATAGCAAGGTAGCTATCACCTTTTATTTTGTGCATCCCTGCTGGCTTTTTGAGCATCCCTGATGTCATTTTTTACCATAATCAAATTATATGACTATACCTCGTCTATAAAAACCACGCGCTACGTTAGCATGGACACTGGTAGTTAGCTACTGTATTATCAAAATTTTTCTAACCCTTTTTTCAGTATCTAATTAGCAATAAATTGATCCATTATTCATCTCAATCATCATTGATTTCGTTTAGTTTACTGCGAGCTTGGTAAAGCAGTAAGTTGTTTTTATAAAATCGTTAGGAGCTAGCTTTTAGGTTTAAGCATCTAATTAGCAACAGATTAGCTACAAATTCTTGTACAGTTTTCATAAGTATCTACTAACATTTCACTACTAACTTAACAGAACTGACATTGATCCATTTCGTGCTGTAAGTGTAACAGAAACAGAAACAGAAACTTTTATTCAATATAAATTATAAATAATACTTATTGTAAGTTACTCTTTTGTTTAATTTACCACTGATGCGGAAAAAAACCTCTGTCCTGGGAAGAAGCTGCAAGAAACCCAGCATGATTTTAAGCTGCTATGTTTTTTTTTCTTTAAAAAAACATAGCAGCTTAAAATCATGCTTAAAATCATACACAATTAACTTGGAAGCAATAAGTTAATATATTGGTAACGATCACCTCAATCCCAGAGGTTAATATCATCCATAAATTCCTTAATATTATAATAACCCTTTTTATACAATCTTTGTTTAATAAATTTTTGAAACTTTGAGAGCTCAAATTTTGTATATTTTCTGGAATTTTGTTGTAAAAGGGTATATATACATCGCCCCAAGAAAGAAAATCTGACTCGGTGGGGTCAAGTAACTGGTACTACTAGCATTGGTGTCATTGGAAATGCTAATACCATTGGTAAATCCAATTGGGCATGCCCTAAGTGCATAAAGTAGTTTAAATATACACAAGTTTTCACTAATAACCTTATTATACTTCCAATTTTCCGATAATTTTATGTCAAACTTCAATTTTAAAAAAAGTTTGGTAAATCCAAAAGTGCACGACTCATAATGCTCATATGATCATCATATCATCATTCAGGTCACTCAATAAAGTCCAAGACGTATTTAAGTATAAATATTACATCCTACTTACTTTTAGTACGTACTACTATTATTTATTCTGTGCTTTTAAAATATTGTAATAAAAATCTCTGATTATTATTATAATCAAGTATGTAAAATTTGGTTTTCGAATATTGTGTATTTGTACAGCGATCTTTTGAGCCGCTGCAAACAACCGATACAGTGTCCACTCACGACGGCGATTGACGCCGAACTAACTGAGTGAGTGAGGCAGTCTCTATTTAGTAAAAAATAAATTCATACAGGGCTGCTAAAACACCGAATATTTCGACATTTCGCAGCCGAAAAAATAAGTTATAACTAAACAAAACAAAATTAAACTGCCATTAATATTCAATGGCTTTCCACATGATAAATGAAGAGTTTTAAAAATAGATTGAGTTGAAAAATTGATATTTTCAAAAGTTATCGTGTTTACGAAGCCATGCGGACTTGATAAATCCACACCATAAGCCACTAAAACCCCTTTTTTATGTAAAAATAGCAATTAATCGATTTAAAAAAAAAATAAGTTCAACAACCATTTACATTTCTGACAATGTGCTTTTTATATCACTTATATGTACAATATGATTGCTAGATACGATTTCATGCGACAAAACGTCGGAATCCTAATTTTTAGACCCTAGTAGAACATACCTGAGCGCTTAGCGCTTACGGAATGCAAAATATCGCATGTTCAGGTGCGAAAAATCTAGTACTACAATCGCCTATCCTCGTATTAACTTTTCTTTTATAAAATTGAAGTGAAAACGAACTTACATTTTACTTGATAATACGAGGAGTGTTCAATATATTCTCGGTATTAGGGTGATTTGCTAATAATGTGGGTAATTAAAAAAAAATCATTAGCTAACTATACTATCTGAAGGTATAAATATGAAATTTCGTCTTGGTAACTTCATTACTTCTTATGTAACCTTTAGTCATGGACGACGGGAATGACTGACTCGACAATGTTGAAAAAATCGAACACTGTGCGATGATGAAATTCCTCACAAAATAAGGAAAAACTCAAAAAAAAAATCCATGAAGAAATAGTGGCCGTTTACCAAGACTCTGTTCCTTCAATATCAACCGTACAGAAGTGCTTAAGTGAATTCAAGAGAAGCAGGGAAATCATCGAAAACTTGTATTAGAAGATGCACGAGTAAGAATTAAAATGTTAGCAGAAATTACTAACCTATCCGTTGGTACCATACACACCATATTGCATGACTATCTCAACCTCACAAAAGTCAGTGCAGGATGGGTGCCGCGAATGCTCACTGCGCTTCAAAAGTAGGCGCGGGTTGACTGTTGTAGGGAGTTTTTAGAGCTGTGTGGTGACGACACAACAAGTGTTTTTGATAGGATAGTTACAGAAGCTGAAACGTGGGTTCACCACTATGATCCTGAAAGTAAACAGGAGTCTATGCAATGGCAGGGACCAGGCCCCCCAAGAATTTCAAAGTCACTCCATCGGCCGGTAAATTTATGGCCACAGTGTCTTGGGATTCCAAAGGAATACTATTGATCGAGTACACAAAAAAAGATAAAACCATCAACGCAGACAAATACTCAGCCACTTTATGCCGTTTAAGAGAAGCAATAAAAGAAAAGAGAAGAAGAAAGCTGACCAAGGGAGTGCTGCTTCTTCATGACAATGCACCGGTTCACACGGCGCGGCTCTCCAAGGCTGCTGTACGAGACTGCCGGTTTGAGGATATTAACGGTTTGAGGATATTAACCACCCACCATACAGCCCAGATCTAGCTCATAGTGAAAACTTTTTATTCCCAAACTTAAAAACAGACCTTCGAAAAAAGCAATTTGCTGACGATAATAAGCTCAGTCCGCTCTAAATGAGCATTTTTCAAGCCAAGACGAAGAATATTCTTTCAAGGGAATAGAAAAGCTTTTTTCCGAACAAGTAAATGTTTTGATATCATGAGAGACTATATTGAAAAATACAAAATATTTCATAATTTTTTCTTTTTTATAACATACCCATACCGATAATACAAGAAATAAGTAGCTACTGAAATATATAGACACCTGCAACCAACTTTAAACAAAGAAATGCGTTGTCACCTCTGAGTACTTAGATGGAATATCTTAATGCCTATAATTATACTGGCTCGCTATATTCTTCAAACTGGAACACAGCCGTGCTCGCACTACTGCTTGGCAGCAGAAGTAGGTATCACCTATACCTACCAGACTGACTCAAAACAGTCCTACAAATTAGCAATGGCGATTAAGGCAAATCCTTCTTACAGTAAGTATTGGAGAGGAACATATCCAACTGTGGTCTGTTACGGGTGGATGAATAACACACATATCCCATAAAGTGAAATTTCAGAAAATTATACTTAATTTTCTAAAAAGTTCACCTGACTAAAGATAAATAAAATATAATTTCAATTAAGATACGTTCTTAGGCTATTATGTAGTAAATTAATACCCCTTTCATCAATCGCTTTCAACATGATCCGAAGATTATGACACAAGTATGAGAGCTTAATCTGCCTGCTTGTTCTTAACCAGTAGCGATATAAGGCGGAGTTTCAATGATAAAGCGGTGTACACAAAGATATATTTCCATCGTTTATTTAATCGCGTTCATTTTATCATACGAAGATTTTTGTGATAAAATGTATACAAATGAAACGATGTATGTACGTATTCAAGTTATATTTTTGGTGAAAATTTATGTCAAAAGTAAAGTTACGACCTATTTACGTCCTACTCTTATTTTTAAGAGGGTTTTAGGGCAAGGAAGTGTCCACCCCGCTGCCCCGATACGTGTTTGCGGTTTTGACATGTCTTCTAAATACTTTTTTAATTACTCAGACATGCAGGTTTCCTCACGATTGTTTCCTTTACCGCCAAGCACATAGTAAATAAGCACTTAAAATTTCAATTAAAAATGTCATAGGTGCCGACGGGAATCGAACCCGGGTTGCTAACTTACTGCGAAATTTACTATAATATATTATACCTAATATTACATATTATACCTAATAATTAGGCAGATTCGGGAAGGGACGCCCTAGACGAAGGTTTATCGACCAAATTGGCGTTATATTGAAAAAAGGCCAGATTAGGAGTACCCTTAACCGACGAGCGTGTATGCGTAGATATATGGATGTAAAGGAGGCGAGAGAGGTGTGCCAGGATCATGCCAAATGGAAGTCCGTAGTCTCTGCCTACCCCTCTGGATGACAGGCGTGAGTGTTTATGTATGTATTATGTACCTAATAATTATCATCATCATCATAACAGCCCATCAAAAGTCCACTGCTAAACAAGAGGAAGGCGCTTAGATTGTATATAATCGGGTTATTTGCCATAGTCGCCACGTTTTTCAGACGTTTTGGCAGCCGCAGTTTTTAATATTTAGTTGTTATTAGGCAGACGAAGTTGCTCATCTCCTGGTTTGGTTTCCTTTGATGCCTCTTGCGACACCCATAGTACAATGTGGAGTTGTGGATATTCTTATAAAGAGTAGTACAATAGTATTATTATACATAAACTTAGTGATCAAATAAAACGCGCGCGAGCACAGGCACATACAGAAAAAACATGTTTTATTAAAAATAGAAGTTTTAAAAAAATCAGTGTGAACATGACATTATAAACCCCCCATCATCTTTAATCGCACTAGGCGGCTCTGTACTAATGAGAAAAATAATGAAGACCCACAGGAAGCTAGTGTAAGCTTTAATCAACACTCCCGGTATCGGAATGGGGCTACCTTTTTTCGTAGTCTCTTCATTTATCTACGAAATAACAATAATGGTTTTAAGGGACGTTAAACTATTTACGAAAATATAATGTTATCCAAATTACAAGATTATAATTTAAGTGGTATGTAATTATCTATTTCTAAACGCAGATCAAAATAACTAGCGTTATTTCATATATTTTACTAATTTAAACTAATTTTAATAATCTTGATTGTTATGATTGCCGACGAAAATTATTGTAATCATGATGATTGATGACAATGCATCTATTTATATGGAAGTATTTTAAAGAACTTGTAACATACAGTGTGTTTTATTCTTAAATGTTTCTTTCGAGGTTCGGTAGCCTCATTTTTAAAAGAGAAATATGAATCAAAAAATACACACGTAAACGAATTTATCATCATCATCATTACAGCCCTTCACAAGTCCACTGCTGAACATAGGCCTTCCCCAAGGAATGCCACAAAGCATGGTCCTGAGCTAACTGCATCCATCGACTTCCTGCATCTCTTACCAGGTCGTCACTCCATCTAGTGGGGGGTCGCCCTACACTTCGCCTACCAATACGAGGCTGCCACTCGAGAAACTTTTTCCCCATCGGTTGTCGGTTCTTCGAGCTATATGGCCGGCTCATTACCACTACAGCTTACTAATCCGTTGGGCTTTGTCGTTCACTCTGGTTCTACTGCGTATTTATAGCGAAATATAATTAAAAAGGTAAAGTTAAGCGTTGTAATTTAATAGATTTTTCCAAATAATATACCTTTGGTGCATTAAATATTCATTTATAAGCAGCATTTTTGTAAATATTATAGGTACTGAATATTTACAAAACTGACGAAATCAGAAATTGCAAACTACGAGATTATAAAAAAAATATGAAAATTTTTGTAACCGTGTATTGTATCCATTTACAGTAATTTTTATGGAACATATTTAGATGTTTTGAGTGTATTCAATTTTTTTAAATAATTATACGCTATGGTTGTAATGTGAAATGACAAAACTGTAAAGAAAGCTAATAGATTCAACTAAATTTAAAGAAAATTAGTTATTAAAATAGTTTTTTTTATATAATATGGGTGACTGACAAGCAAACAGTCCACAAGATGGTAAGTGGATGCTGTGACCTATAGACATCTACCCTAAATTAAATGTGTTGGACGTTCATATTTTCTTTTTTCTTTGAACAACCCCAAATCAACTTCATCAATCCAATTCATCCTATCGAAGTCCACTGTTGAACATAGGCGTCACCATAAATTGCCTCATAAGGCGGATATTTGCTTTATTTGCCATTCTTCGCGTGCGGTGTAACAAAAGCAGTTTCTTATTTTTAGTTGTTAAAGGAATACGCTGCTGCCCATATTCTGTTTTGTTTTCCTCTTTCGCCTCTTACGACACCTATGGGACGATAATGGGGTAGTGGATATTCTAAAAACGCCACTACAATGCGATTGAAATAGGAATAAAAACGTCAATGATTCTCGAATGACCGCGATCTGTCAACTGTCACTTGAGAAGTACGGCTTGCAAAGATAATAATTTTTTCTCATTTTCCACTCAATACGTCATTGGCGAATTTTACCAAACCGCCACAAAAAGAAAAAGAAGAAGAATAATTTTTTCACTTTTATATATTTAACTAAGTGTTAGTTTTACCAAATCTATTTAAGACATAATTAGTTTTAAAAATAATTTATATAGGACACCTTCTTGTCTATAATGATGAAAACGATGATGACTACTCAGACGGTGATGCATAGATGAGCGGAATAAATGTGCCAGATTCCGATTAAAACTTTTTCTTACATTTTTCTTTCGTATTTATTTATAAATAAATATTATTTCAAAAACATCTGTTTTGCTCACCCTGCCTAACTGGTTTGAATTGACAGCTACGACTTCACAATATGTTAGTCCTATTCTTATTTTAATCGCATAGTACGCAGTTCCCCAGATCGACTGTCAAAACATAATTTCATAATTTCGGCTGTGAAGAATTTTATTTCACGTCGATTTATTTGATTTCTATAACGATAAAGAACTTAATTTTCGTAATAAATTTTCCTTGAACCGCACTCTGTTATGGGGCCTATACACCATCGGCCATGATGGACGAATACTAGCGATCACGATCGTGTAGAGGGCATAATCGCCAATAATTGCCCATGATCGGTGATGAAAAAGGAAGTTCGGTCATGATCGTGCGCGCGTCTACATGATCGCCGATACCCTATAAACTTACCTACTTACCTTGTTCTATTTCGGTGTATAGTTAACATCCACCTTCTTTGCTTCCTTTTTTTTCACCACTCTTTTAAGGTCTACATAATGGTTATTTTATAAACTAATTAAATAAATAGCGGCAGCTGCAACAAATATGTAGGATGCACGATTATGTTGGCAGCCGCGCAATGATTGTGACAATCATGCCCCATTCTGTGGTTGTCAATCATGGTCGATGGTGTATAGGCCCCATTATGGGGCCTATACACCATCGGCCATGATGGACGAATTATAGCGATCACGATCGTATAGTGGGCATAATCGCCTATAACAGCCCATGATTGGTAATGATCGAGCGTAATGGCCGCTGTGTCGGTTTTTCGGACAAATATCAAAGGAAGTTCGGCCATGATCGTGCGTGTATCTACATGATCGCCGAACGCCGTTGCTCTATAAACTTACCTTGTTCTATTTCGGTGTGTAGTTAACATATACCGAAATAGAACAAGTAAAAATAGAACAACTTCCTTTTTTTTCACCACTCTGTTATAGTCTACATTTCAATAATAGTCTATATGTCCGAGATGGACGGATGACAATACAAATATGTAGGATTCACGATTGTGTGGGCAGCCGCGCAATGATTGGGACAATCATGCCCCATTCTGTGGTTTTCAATCATGGCCGATGGTGTATAGGCGGGGTTAGAATTTATGTGTTCATAAATTGTGTTGGAGCTGACAAAATAAATTTCTGAATTAAGTTTGACGGTACTTGACAAGAATCTTGTCGCAAATAAAAATTAATTTTTAAATAGATTTACTGTTATGAAATCGGCCCTACACAAATGCGTGCGAAGACAGGGAGGGTCTATTGTATACATCTCATTTGCATCCCCTGCCATAGCAGGCCGCGTTCGTGCTAGAGAGTTTTGGAGAATGTGGAGACGTTGTCGGACCATAGTTATATTCAGTTCTCGGACCATAGTTATATTCAGTTCTATGTCTCCACTTCTCCAGAGACTCCGAGCGTCAGTCTTCCGGTCAGAAGGCATTCCTCATCGTCATTCAAGAGATGGGTATTGAGAGATATAAACAGAGATCCTTTAATTGAAGCCTCCATAGTCCGATCGTAGCTGTCGCCTCCAACTGGGCCTGTAGAGGTTAAGACGGAGGCAACTCGGTATCGGGATGCTATGACGCACATCTGTTATGCAAGCATGCCCCGCGCCAAACAGCCACTTCCTAGGCGCCAACTACGAGCGAAAAACAAGGCTCCAGGTCCCGACGGCATTCCTGGCCGCGCCTGGGTCTTAACTCTCGAGGAACTAGGGGAACGATTCCGCAGGCTACTTGATGCCTGTCTGGAGACGGGATGGTTCCCCTCGCAATGGAAGATGGGCAGGCTAGTCCTTCTGAAAAAGGATGGGCGCGCTGCGGACTCTTCCTCCGCCTACCGCCCAATAATGTTGCTCGATGAAGCAGATAAGCTCTTCGAGCAAATAATAGCCCGTCGCCTAATCAGGCATCTGGAAGAGGTGGGACCCAATTTGTCAGACCAGCAGTTTGGCTTTCCAGTGGGTCGGTCGAAGATAGACGCAATTAAATGCGTCAAAGCCCACTCAGACGAGATACTGGCGAGGGGTGGGGTGTTACTGGCAGTGTCCCTAGATATTGCCAGCGCTTTCAACACCCTGCCCTGGGCGTGCATCAGAGAGGCACTGAAGTACCACAAAGTGCCTCCCTATCTCAGCCGAATAGTCAGGAACTATCTCTTTGAGCGATGCGTTTGTTATCCTGAGCGGGAAGGCAGGATAATAAAGAGGGAAATATCATGCGGTGTTCCATAGGGTTCGGTTTTAGGAACACTTCTGTGGAACATTGGTTACGACTGGGTGTTGCGGGGAGATCTTCCTACGGGTGCCGGTATAATCTGCTATGCAGACGATTCGCTAATCACTGCCCGGGGTGAGATATATGAGGCAGCCGTCCGTCTTGCCACTGCGTCTGTGGCACAGGTTGTTGGCAGAATCAGAATGTTGGGACTGGAAGTAGCGTTAAGCAAATCCGAGGCCATTTGTTTTCACAGGCCTCCAAAAGCGCTGCCACAGGGTTTCCACATTATTGTCAGTGATGTCCGAATTCAGGTTAGGTCCAAAATAAGGTATCTTGGACTCATTCCTGATAGCCGCTGGAGCTTCCGCGAGCACTTCAAGCGCTTGGCCCCTCAGCTAATGGGAGCGGCAGCTGCCTTCACTGGGACTGCTACCCAATGTCGGAGGGCCTGATGCTAACTGCCGCCTTGGGTGTGGTTCGATCCATGGCCTTATACTGGGCCCCCATATGTGTAGGGGCTCTGACTGAAAGAACGGTCACCTTCCTGAGAAAGCCCCAGAGGGCGATGGCCGTCGGAGTCGTACGAGGGTACCGGACGATCTCCTATGAGGCGGCATGTGTCTTGGCGGGGTCCCCACCCTGGGATATGGAGGCAGAGTTCCTTGCGTCTCTGTACGATTGGCGCTTGGAACTTCGACATCGAGGGTATCGTCCTTCTCCCAGAGAGTCCCAATCGCGGAAGCTTCACGCGGGGCAGCTTATGCTTGAAAAGTGGAAAGAGCGTCTAGCTCACCCGAAGGCAGGAAGCAGGACTGTCTAGGCTGTTCGTTCGGTCTTGCCAGACTGGTTGAACAGGCGACACGGATCACTGAGCTTCCGGCTGGTATAGGTGCTTTTCGGGCATGGGTGCTTTGTTAAGTATCTGTGCCGTATAGCCAGAAGAGAGCCGACAACTGAGTGTCATCACTGTGGTAGCAACGAGGACACGGCGGAGCATACCCTTGAGGACTAACCAGCGTGGGTTGAGTTGCGTCGTGACCTCGTGGATGTAGTGGGGGATGTTCTCTTGCTCCCAGCTTTAATTAAAGCTATGGTTGGATGCGAAAGGGCGTGAAGTGCCGTGGGCGCCGGAGGAGAGCATACCAAGGTCTCCTACACCCACCATAATTCAGGCTTGGGTGGCGGACATGGGGACTGTCCGTCTTCTTTTAATGCCTCGAGATGGCGCGCACGGTGCATTTCCCGTGCGCCCCTAAATGAAGAAGGAGTGGAGAACTCCAGCTCCACTCCGTCATCAAGACGGACCCTGTAAGGGCTATCGCCGTCGGGGCTGCGGTAGTGTGCGAAAGCGTTCCCGTAGCCCCGACCAAGGGCGAAGAGATGAACTCCGTGGGGTTTTAGCCGGTAGGAGTCCTGTCTGTCGCCTTCGTGACAGACCGGTATCAATGACGATTTCCCCACGTATAAAAAAGGTACTGTTATCACTTAATAACACACATTTACAATATTAAATGTTATAGGAAGTATTTTTTTTATAAAACTGAAATGATAAACGAACTTACAGTCCACCTGATGGTAAGTGGCTACTGCAGTCAATGGACACCTTTCAGATCGGAACACAGCACTGCAAGCACTACTATTTGGCGGTAGAAATAGGAAAGAGAGTGGTACCTACCTTGACGAACTCCTAGGCAGAAAATGACTCCTACCACCTAGTAAAAGTATTTTTTTTAATAGGATAAGGGTGCAAACGAGCACACAGTCCACCTGATGGTAAGTGGATGCTGTGGCCCATAGACATCTAAATCTACCCCCAGTTACGAATCAAAATTATTATTACAGTGGCAATAAAAAAATAGTTTCAATAAGTATTATGTAATAATCAATATTGAATAAAAAATCATTCTATTGTATTCTATTCCAAAATGCAGATGCGTTGTCACCCGTGGGGACTAAGATGGAATGCCTCGTTTCCAGTAAAAATGTTCTCCGGTTCTTTACACTCACCATACGAAACACAGCAGTGTTAATCCGCTATTTTACGCTGGTATTCTGTGAGAGCGTAGTATTCCCTGGTGATATTTTATGTGCACTCCCCATGCACAATTGCGAATTACCACTTCATGAAATTGGATAATAACTTATTCTATACAGACTGGGTATAGCAAGAGCAGACTATGGGAAATGGCATAAAATCTTTCAAAAATTCACGGTAACGGCAGTATCCTCAACTGAAAGTAACGACCCCGATTCTCCTGCTGGTGATAGTCACTAGTGCGAGGGGACAAGCTCTGCGCTCATTATAAGTGATTGTATTAGGGCATGCAATTACATTTAATACATACCATTAATAGGTATAGTGTGTACTATGTGATTCCGCAAGAGGAAGCTTGATCGTGTAAACATGTAAAATTTCACTGTCGTTATCATCATCAACTGCCCACCATAGTCCATCTTTAAAAAAACCACATAGCACGGCACCAGATCTTGCTTTACCCATATTCATATCACGTCTAAGGCCAGTCAGATCTAAATCTAGGAGGGTCTGTTCTATACTGCATTTGAGTTTCGATTAATTATAAAAATAAGCACCGTATTTAACGTTATATGTAAAGTCGCAATAGAAAATCCATGGCCCCATTTATCCCGTGTGTGCTTACAAGGTAATTACGGGGAGTATCGAAAGGGTCATGGTAGCCGACAGATGTTAGTGTAACCATCGCTTACGCCAGACCTCAAATACAGACCAGCGATTGGGAGCAGCGTTTATCGTGCGAAAAGTGTTGAACTGCAATCGCCAACCTGCCTGATAAGCGAGGTAATTATGGCAAATACTCTCTACAACAAAATATGCCACCAGTAGACTTTTATATACTGATGAATAGGAGAAAGAAAATGTTAATGCCAGTACTAATACAGAGGCAATTTCTGAATTAATACCATGTGTAGTTGTCTAATAGAAAGCTTATGCAACATAATGCCATCTCATATTAACACCAATACTACACATTGAATGAAACAAATTTTACGGATTTTATCGCGTTCAATTTAATTTATTTTAATTCCGATTGTTTCTCAACTGAAAAATCGGGAATCAATATAGATAAAAATAAGTTTAATTCCGTGAAAATTAGTTTTATTCAATGCAAAAACATGATCGATAGGGGAGTAAAGACAAAATGTCAGACACGAGACAGCCAACACTTTCGTAACGTGTATTTTGATGTAATGGCCGACAGATCTGAAGATAGTTGTGTAAATTGAAATACCATGTTTCATGTCTGTTAGCGTGTTCATAAAAATAGTAACATAAAATCCATTCAGCCGGTGTTCAAGCCATGTCCAAATGACAAGATCGTTACGCTCTGCTACAAATCTATTCGGTTCGAGCTCGTCCAAAATCAACCGTGACTCGTCACGTGAAGCTCGTTAGAGCAAACAATCCCGTGAAAAGTCGCGTCCGTCACAAAATCGAGTCATTTATTTTTTGAAGCGAATTTTGTGATTTTTACACAACGAACAGGAACTGTTTTTGTTGGCCTATTCATTTTCACTCAACCCACACAGAGCGTATATTAATAATGCTGCGTATATTAATTGCATATGTGCCGATATATAGGTTGATTTCATCAGATAATATAGGTTACAATAACACCGTTATTTAAAAATTATGTCTATATTGTCTTTTCTTATTTGATTATATTTAAAATATTTTACCGTAAAGTGGCAGTGTAAGAATATCCACTACCTCATATCATCCTGTGGGTGTCGTAAGAGGCAACAGAGGGAAACTAATCAGGAGATGGGCAGTAGCGCCTTCCTAGTAACGACTACAAATAAAAAAACTATGTTTGCCAACCCGCTTGACAGGCGTAGCAACTGTGGCATATATCCCCCTATGAGGCAATCTATGGGGAAGGCCTATCTTTAGCAGTGGAATTTAATAGGCTGTAACGGTAATGGTCAAATATTTTGAATTTGTAACCAACCAAAGACGTTTATTTTTAAAAATAAAATCAGTTCCTTTTAAGCCCACTGCTGAAGATAGGCTTTTCTAATATTTTTCTGTTATAAAACTGAAATGACAAACGGACTTACAGTCCACCTGATGGTGAGTGGGTACTGCAGTCCATGAACACCTGCAACCAATTTCATACAAAGAACACTACAGATGCCCCTGACGACTAAGATGGAATGCCACCTATTTTTTTACTGATTACTGGGCATTCTTTGACTGCCCTTTGGTCTAGTGGTCGTAAACGCAACTGATCATCTTGAGGTCCCGGGTTTGAATACTGGGTCGGGTCAAAATATCTTACTGGGTTTTTCCGACAAGATATTCTCAGTAGCAGCCCGGAGTCAGGAAGTTGGCTGTCTTTCACCCCCGTGCCTCGGAAAGCACGTAAAGTCGTTGGTCCTGCGCCTGATCTCTCTTCGGTCGTATCGGAATACCGTCCCACCAGACTACGAGGGTGAGGGAATAGAGAGTACACCTGTGCTTGCATATACACTCTGGTACTATAATTCTGTCCTCCATCGATGGCTACTCGCCGTTTAGACTGGCCACCGTGACCAAAATTTATTTGTTTGATTCTTAAAAAATGCCAACTATTAGAACTACTTTTCAACCTTTCTTATTGGTTTTTACACTTTCTATATAAGCTTGTTTGTCACCATTTTTATGTATAAAAAAATTGGTTTCTTTATATTGGGTAAATAAATAATCATCACCAACAGCTTTGAGTCAACAACTGAACAAAGGCCTTTCCAAATGTAGGCTAGATGAAAAGAATGACTTGAAAGATTTGCCCCTACTAATCACACAATATAGGCGAGTTGGTGATACATCACCAAGAATTACAGAACACACTATATACATACGTGGTATAGCCACGCTGCAGCTATATAATGGTTGTAGCACGAATGGATTGACGTGACCGGGGAAGGACCACGCTCTCATAAAATAGCAGCTTAATGCTGCTGTGTTACGTATGGTGAGTGTAGAGAACCGGATACCCTTTTTACTGGAAACAAGGCATTCCATCTTGGTTCTCAGGGGTGACAACGAATGTGCATTTTGATTCTTATTCGAGAATAAATGTAGATGTCTATGTGCCACAACATCCACTTATCATCAGCGTATTCGAAGGGATTTTTTATTCATTATTCTATGTTATACATTATAATATGTTACCTATATCTTGCTCTTTTTCTATGTTCAACATTGGACTTGTGATGAATCAATGAACGAAAAGTAAAATATATTGAAACAAAATCAATTAGAAAGAAGTGATAAACCTATAGAGGAAACTCGGTATCATTCCTTCTTCTTCTTCTTTTCCCTGGCTATCGTTCCAATTTAATTAGGGTCAGCCCTCCATGATTCTGGGTTGTCCTTTCCGACATGGTAGTAGATTTCAGGTTGTTTTTTAGTGTTTGCAGCCAGGTTATTGGTGGTCGTTCACGACCTTTCTGCCCCTCTTCTATGTTCATAACTCTTTTATTCATATGGTCATCATCCCATCTCATCACGTGTCCATACCAGCGCAGACGGTTTTCTCTAAGTTTTTCGTGCACCATAGCAACCTTGAAACTACCACGAATGTAATCGTTTCTTATTTTATCCATTCTAGAAGTTCCTTCAGACCAACATAGCATTTACATCTCAGTGACGAGAATTTTCTGTTCATTCGTCTTTCTCATCGGTCAGCATTCAGATCCATATAGCAGAGCTGATTTTACAGCTCTTTTATATATATTGCCCTTCATTTTAATAGGCATACGGGAGTCGCATAGAAAGCCAGATGGCGATCTTCATTTTAACTAAGCTGTTTGGCTTCTATTTTGTATATCTCTTACTATACATGCCTTTGGTGCTACTAGAATTAAATTAACTTAACACTAGAAGCGCCAAAGTTTAATACCTCCCTTGGACCGCCGTCATGACATTTTTGTCCCAGTCTATTTTTTATAATGGTTATTGGTGTAACATACGAAAGTTATGATTAACACTATTTGTAAAATATGTGAAACATGTTTATTAATCATATTAAACCAAACCCTTAATGCTTGAAAAACAAAAACTTAACAAATTAGGAAAAATAATTCAACTATTTTTTGATTTAGTAACAAGTAGCGATCCGCCCCGGCTTCGTACGGGTGATTCCTGAATCATGACAACAGCGCCACCTACCGGGTCCAAATGTGAATCTAAGGATTCGTTCAAGCACACACAAAAAAATCATCAATATCCATTGCGTAGTTTAAAAGATCTAAGGTCAGCGACTTTGTTTTCTACCGACTTCAAACAGGAGGAGGTATTCAATTCGACTGTATTTTTTTCATATGTGTTACCTCATAACTTTTTTTTGTGAACCGATTTCGATGATTTTTTTTTATTTGAAAGCTTGTGCTTTACATGTAATCCCATATAAATTTGATCAAGGTTTAACCAATTGTTTTTGAGTTATTCTTAATAATTTATATTGAAATCGGTTGTACAATTTTTTTACTATGTAGAGAAAACATCATAACTCACAAAGTAATTATTGTTACTGTAATAAATTTATTATTTGAGCATTTTGACTATACTTGACTCTATGTACGGTTTTCTTGTATCTCTGGTATGTGTTCTGGAATTGCTACAGGAATACTTGTTTTTCTACTAATTATATACTTTGCTCCCAATTCTTTTCCCATTTGCAATAAAAAGTCACTGAATTTAATTTTGCTGTTGTTAATAATTTCATACAATACCTATGCATTTATACCCGCTAAATCTAACAAATTATAAAACTTATGAACTGGCCCACGTCTTGAAGGCGCCTTTAAATTTACGACCCATTTGATCTACGACATCTACTCCAAATTCGTAGCTGTTTTAAAATAACACAGAGTCAGATTTTTTTTTACCTAGAGTCTATTATTATGTCGGAATGCATGGTGCTGAGCATTAGGTAATTTTAATTATGCTTAGCGTGATAAACAGTCAAAGATATATCACCTGCTTTTAGCAAAAATGTACGAAATTACTGTTTTGCCGTCTTCACGGAAACTGGTATTTCTCTGCGAGCTCTATTGACTGTGCCTAAGTTACTAATATTTTGGACTTCAAATATTCTGCTTATGAAATGGAAGTGAAAAAGTTATCATAAGTAACGTTTCTGCACTTATTGATGTAAGGTGATGTAAGGTAAATTTCTTCACAACCCAGTCACCTAAATGCTCATTTGGTCTATTATCATTTTTTCCAAGATAAGGATACGCATTTATCACATCATTTTGATGCTTGTCTTCAGTCACCCAAAGTTACTGTCCGTATTTGTCTGGTTTAGAGCTCACAAACTGGGTGAATCAGCAGCGGCACTTAGAAGGAAAACGTTGTTCGTCACTCGTTATGTATGGCTCTGGTATGTAACAAACTAGTTCATTAGTAATTAATTCGTAACATATTTCGGAGATCATAGCAAACTTACCTTCGCTCAGTCTTTAGCGGTTATCAGACTTATCATCGAATCCAAGTAATTCATTTTCTTACGAAAATGATAACGAGACATTATATAAACTCCTTAGGGCGCAGACCGTACATTGCATTAATGATTAAAACAGCGACGGGACAAAAATGACCCAGCGGCTGTTCTAGGTAAATCGTTTTTTTTTTTCATAGACTATTCTTGTTATAACAATGGAAACATTTTAAATCAGTTCACTACATAAAATAAATAAAATTCAAAAAGTTCCATCTGCTTAAATAAAAAATAAAAAAGTTAGAGACGATAAAACTTGCGGGTGGGACAAAAATGGGACGGCGGCGCTTCTAGCGTTAAGAGGTCTATCTTCGATAGATGGACATGGAATAAAATCCATAATTTATTAAAGTTGGAAAAATTTACTTTGCCAATATCCGCTTAATAAAATAAAATGATGTGTCTTACCTAGTTTGAAGAGCACCTCCCGCCTTCCCTCAATTGCGTGTCCTATCCCCGTCACCACTAATCCCAGCACCACTACTCCCACCACTACACTAGGAAAGACACACCACCGACGACAATACGACGTGTTTCGCCTCTACACGAGCATCTTCAGGTGTATTAGACTCTACGGTGGCTGACCGCTAAGTGAGCGGCAGCCAAAACAGCTGCTATTTATATGACTCGACAACCGCTCCCACTTAAGTAGTGAGCGACCGCGTCATGCGATAAAACATGCGACTAATCACCACCTGACGTACGCAGCCGTCTGCTATTAAATTAATAACAAGCCGCCGCGAAACGCCCGCCTACCCTCCAACCACGCAACCAATCGCTTATCACCGTGAAGGTAACAAAACTATATGAGGCGCGTCCGTTATTGGAAACAGGTTTAAAGATGTTTAAGAGAGGTGAGTTAGAAACATTTGTTTGTTCATTCAGCAGTGCAACATTATTATTTTTATTTTTTAATATCTCCAATTGTTCCAGCACACACAGTCGCAGCCCTTTATTACAAATATGTAAGACTTTAAAGGAGTGGTCGTTGGTTAGGTTGTGTCCAGTGCCCAAAAGATGTTTAGCGAAATGGGTTATCAGGTTACAATTCCTTTACGCGACAATGCTCTTGTAACGTGTCTCAGTTGCGACCAGTCTGACCCATAAACGGCGTGGCATTCGTCACAAACAAGTTTATAAACACCCGACTTTTGACGAATATCTAACTTATCTTTATTATTACTGATATTCCTAAGAGAATTGTTTGTTTTGAACGCTGCATACACGCCACTCTGTCGAAGAGTATTAGCTATTTTTTCAGATATGGAGCCTAAGTAGGTCAAACTGCTCACATATCGACGAACACTTTGAGGTTCACTTAGCGGTCAGCCACCGTAGAGTCTACTACACCTGAAGATGCCTCGTATAGAGGCGAAACACCTGTCGTATTGTCGTCGGTGGTGTGTCTTTCCTAGTGTAGTGGTGGTGGGAGTAGTGGTGCTGGGATTAGTAGTGACAGGGATAGTGCACGCAATTGAGGGAGGGCGGGAGGTGCTCTTCAAACTAGGTAAGACACATCATTTTATTTTATCGAGCGGATATTGTCAAAGTAAATTTTTCCAACTTTAATATAATGGATTTCCGCAAAGTAACGCCTGATTCTATTAATTATTAATCCATATTTTATTCCATGTCCATCTATCATTTATTGAACATTTGACTTAACAGATATAAGTTGTTATTTACTGCATTTTTTATCATGCAATCACCTAAATATATTATGCATTATTGTTTATATACTTTAAAATTTCTATTGGTTTTAAAAAATATAATTTTATTTTCTTAAATTGAAACTGCTTACGTGTAATATTATTGTAGTCTCATTTCATAACATTTCTTCGTTCGATATATACGAAATAGATCTCAAGAGAGTTCATATCAGCATCTCGTAATATTTTACTGTTATTGCTATAAAGGGATATAGAATAGTTAAAACTACTATCATTGAATAAATAAAACACGCCACTATATAATATTTGCAAATTAAAATCGCACTATAATAAACACTGCCTTTGATATATACAGTAATATGTAACAAAAATGACCATGGTAGGGCAGGGGGTGCTAAGAATCTCCGGTGGAGGTTTGGTTGCCACCTAAGATGACTCGACCTGGCAACATACAACGCACGCACCCTGAGGACTGACGAAAAGATCCTGGAGCTGGAATAAGAGATAGGCAAGTTACGCTGGCATATTATAGGATTATCAGAGAACCGAAGAGAGGAGGAGGACACGGTAATCCTCGAATCCGGCAACTTGTTCCGGGATTGAACCGGGAGGGCGATCATCTGTCCGAAGGAGGTTTCGGATTTATTTTCCACAAGTCTCTCGTTAACAACGTTGTAAAGATTGTGAGTGTGTCGACGAGGATTGCGTACTTATACTCAGAATCACCAAAGGGTATTCGTTGAAGGTGATACAGGTTTACGCACCAACCTCGGCACATCCCGATGAGGAGGTGGAGGAAATGTATGAGGATATTTCTAAAGCCATATCTTCCTCCAAATCCCACTATGCGGTGTTAATGGGAGACTTCAATGCAAAACTAGGCACAAGAGAGAACGGTTAGCTGAAGGTAGGGGAATTTGGAATAGGGCAACGGAACCCAAGGGGCCAGCAGCTGGCCGACTTCATGGAGAAAGAGGGACTCTTTATGATGAACTCTGTCTTCCAGAAGCGGCCACACAGGAAGTGGACCTGGTCGAGCGCCGACGGTTCGACAAAAAATGAGATTGACTTCATTATGACGACCAGACGACAACTGTTTAGTGATGTCTCAGTGATCGCGAGGGTGAAAACTGGTAGCGATCACCGAATGGTTAGAGGCACACTGAACCTAAACGTTAAGTTGGAGAGGACTCGTCTAATGAAATCAACGCTCCGTCCCCCTCGTGCTCTAATCCAAAGTCCCGAAACCTTTCAGCTAGAGTTACAAAACCGTTTTCAGTGCCTAGAAGACTACAATGAAGTGGATGATATGATTGATAAGCTCGTGGAAACTGTCCATGCGGTCGAAGCTAAATTCTGCAAGAACTGCCGCAGAAGAACACAAAAACTCTTCGATCACACTCTTAATCTCATGGCTGTTAGACGGGAAATGAAGCTGCAGACTTCAACAGATTTGACAGCATACAGGCAACTGAACAGACAGATTCCAAATACATGCAGCGGGACTTATGCAACTACAATACAGCTTGTATTGAAGAAGTGATCGAGCGGAACCAAGGGTCCAAAGTCTTTGCCAGTGATCTGTCTGCCATAAAGAGCCAACTGTAAAAGCTGAAGACCGAGTGTGGCAGCATCGTTTCCGGGACACCTGAGATTTTGAGTGAGATTGAGAAGTGCTCTAAGTGTCTGTTATTGATCACATTTAGGTAGAAAAAACTTTTTTAAATAATTAATTAAAAAATATCTTAAAAAAGGATAACAATTTGTAACTCGTTTATAATAGTAGTAACGTAAAAAAGGAGAGGATTGACTCCAATTCGATACATTCATAAATCGCTTGCCGTCTCGCTCACGCGCAGGCCGGCATTCGTTTCGTGAGCCGTTGGAGTAAGCGAGAGAATACGACAAGTGAGAAAGGAGTTGTGACGTTGGGTACTGTACTAATGGTGGGAGATGGAACGGGAGCGTCTTATGAATGGAGAGCGTAAGTAATTGACTTGTGTTGTATTTTCTAGTACTGTGCCAATAAAATTACACCAGTTTTTTGGATAAAAACAAACCTTGATAACATTGCGATAGATAAATTTAAAAAAATCTGAAAGTGCCATTATCAATAGTAGCATCTGCTGCTTTTTTATTTACAAAATAGTGGTGTAAATAGTAATAATCAGTAAAAGTAGCACAAAGTTGGTTCAAGCGTTTTCGATCCGAGAATTTTGATGTCAAAGATGCAGCTTGCTCTGGTCGCCCTCATACGAATAAAGTCGATGCCATTTTTGAAAAAGTGGATTAGGATCGGCGTATTAGTAGTTACGACATAGCCAAGGAATTGAGGATGGACAACAAAACAGTTCTCACCCATTTAAAAAAGTCTGGCTATACAAAAAAGCTTGATATTTGTGTACCACACGAGCTCACTGAAAAAAAGCTAATGAATCGTGTACTCATTTGCGATTCTCTATACAAACGTCATGAAATCAAACCATTTTTGAAAAGATTGTTCACTGGTCTTTAGCAGATTTGACAGCATACAGGCAACTGAACAGACAGATCTCCGAATGCATGCGGCGGGACTTACGCAACTTCAATACAGCTCGTATTGAAGAAGCGATCGGGCGAAACCATGGCTCCGAAGTCTTTGCCAGAGATCTATCTGCCAGAAAGAGCCAACTGTCGAAGCTGAAGACCGAGTGTGTTGCATTGTTACCGGGACACCTGAGATTTTGAGTGAGACTGAGAAGTTCTATGGGCAGCTGTACACATCATCGTTGGATACACACGCAAGTGTAAGTAACGATCTAAGACCAAGTTTTAACCGACACTATTCCGATGATATTCCGGACGTCAGTCTGAGCGAGATTTGAATGGCTCTTCAGTACCTTAAAAACGGCAAGTCCCCGGGCGAGGAATTCCAGGGGAGCTTCTGAAAGCGGGTGGAAAACCGGTACTTGAAGTACTTAAGAAGAAGCTCTTTAATTCCGTCCTCCATGGTGGCAATACACCGGAGGCGTGGGGCAGAAGTGCGGTGGTCTTGTTCTTTAAGAAATGCGACAACACTCTCTTGAAGTGCTACAGACCGATTTTCCGTTTGAGCCGCGTCTACATGCTGTTTTCAAGAGTCATTTCAAATCGTCTCGCTCGCAGACTCGACAATTTTCTGCCACCCGAGCAAGCCGGTTTTCGAAAAGGCTTTAGCACCACTGACATACGTACCCTTCGGCAAATTTTACAGAACCAAGGAGTACAATTGCCACTATGTCTTGCGTATGTGGTCTATGAGAAAGCCTTTGATTTCGTCGAAATTTGGGCGGTGCTGCACTCCCTTCAGCGGTGCAAAGTTGACTGTCGGTATATCGAAGTGCTGAAGTGTTTGTACAGTAGAGCTACGATGGCTATCCGAGTACATAACCAGAGTACAAAACCTATCTAACTGCAGAAAGGTGTAAGACAGAGTGACGTTATATCCCCAAAATTCTTCACCGCATTGGAAGAAGTTTTCAAGCTACTAGACTGGAAATGATACGATGTTAACATCAATGGTGAGTACATCACTCACTTTCAATTTGCTGACGATATAGTTCTTATGGCAGAATCGCTGGAGGACCTAAGCACTATTCTCAATGACCTCAATAGTGCCACCCAACGAATAGGTCTTAAGATGAACATGGACAAAACTAAGATCATGTATGACGTCCATATCACACCTATGCCGTTAGTTTTTACCTGGGACAAATAGTCTGACAAGGTTAGTACAACTTCGACCGAGAGGTCAATCGACGGATTCAAATCGGCTGGGCAGCGTTTGGGAAATTACGACACATCTTCTCGTCAGGTATATCTCAAAACTTGATAACGAGATTGTACAACCAGTGCGTGTTGGCAGTAATGACTTATGGATCTGAGACGTGGTCCTTCACTGTTGGCTGTATGAAGAAGCTGAAGGTCGCTCAACGAGCTATAGAGAGGGCTATGCTTGGGGTTTCTCTGTGTGGTAAACTTAGAAATGAGGATATCCGCAGTAGAACCAGAGTGAATGACATAGTCCAACGGATTAGTAAGCTGAAGTGCAATGGGCCTGCCATATAGCTCGAAGAACCGACAACTGATGGGTAAAAAAGGTTCTTGAGTGGTAGCATCGTACCGGTAGGCGAAGTGTTGGGCGACCTACCACTAGATGGAGTGACGACCTGGTAAGACATGCAGGAAGTCGATGGATGCAGCTGGCTCAGTACCGTGATTTGTGGCATTCCTTGGGGGAGGCCTATGTTCAGCAGTGGACTTTTGAAGGACTGTAATAATGATGATGATAATGATGATGATGATCACTGGTGATGAAAAGTGGATCACCTACGACAAGAACGTGGGAAAAATATCATGGTAAAAGGGTAGTCAAACTCCACACACAGACTGTTGCGAAAACCGGATTAACACGCAATAATGTGAATGGTGTATGGTGGGATTGGAAGGGCATCGTTTATTATGAGCTTTTACCGTTGGGCAAAACCATCGATTTGGATCTCCACTGCCAACAACTAATGAGACTCAAGCAAGAAATTGAGAAAAAACGGGCGGAATAGATCAACAGAAAAGGAGTGGTCTTTCATCATGATAACGCTAGACCACACACATATTTGGCCACTCAGCAAAAATTGAGAGAGCATGGTTGGGAAATCTCAATGCATCCACTATAAAGTCCTGACCTTGCACCCTTAGATTTTTACCTGTTTCGGTCTCTTCAGAATTCTTTGGGTAGTGTTAAGTTAATATCAAGTGAGGACTGTCAAAACAACTTGTCGCATTTTTTTGATCCAAAAACCCAAGATTCCTACAGCAAAGGGATGATGTCACTACCTACAAGATGGCAACAATTTATCAAACAAAATAGCATGTATATATTATAATTAAATGTAATTAAACTTTGAAAATAAAATGCCTTGAATTTGTGTATAAAAAATGAAGAAACTTTTCCCCCGACCTTTTAACAACTCAGAATAATGATTTTTGTTTAAGTTTTCTTTAGAAAAATAGTAGGTTGTATACAATATAAAAGTTCTTGCATTAAGATAAAACTACACCAATAAATGAAATAAGTATACTATATAAGTTATATTATTTATTTGCGACAAAATTATTATAATATATTATATTGCGATAAAATTTTGAGTATATTTCCATGCCCAAGAGAAGATTTATGCCAGATCAGAACATAAAACATGTTACGTGTACATATTATACACATACACACACACACACACATGTACACATCAATGCTCAAACAAAATGACATGTTGTATCGTTAGTTACGTGGAATGAAACAATATTTCCATAGAGACACTGTTACGCGAGAAACATAGTAATGAATTTGTTATTTGTAAACGGCATATTTTTGTGTGAATATTACTTAACCACCAGGGGGTAAAGGCGCACTTTATTTGTTCACAAAACTGTTTATTTTGCAAACGTGCAGGTATCGCCGAGTATGTAATGAATCATTCACAAATTGCAATTGCAATTCCTTTCGGGAGGCCTATGTACGACTTGTGAATGGCTGTAACGATGAATATGATGATAATTAGGGCGACAGTGGAAATCGATCTCAACTTGCGCGCGAAGCCATCATATAAAGCTATCATAGCTCTCGAACCGTCTTATTATTATGAATTAGTATACAATCCTAACGTTTATACTTGGTAGAGTCATGGTACACCTATATTGTGGTATAAGCACGATTGGTTCGGCTCGACTGGAGAAGGACCTGGCCGAGAATGAATTTTCACAGAGTACCAGCGTAAAATAGCATTACTGCTTTAATTGTAACTAGCTGTTCCCCGCGACTTTGTCCGCGTGAAATTTATTACGATTGGATTTCATGACTTTTAATTTTTTTGCGCGGAACTCTAATTCTTTTTCCAAAATAAAAGTATCTAAGCCTAAGTTACTCCTTATAACATCAGCTATTTGCCAGTAAAAGTCCCGTCAAATCGGTCCAGCCGTTTCGGAGATTAGCCGGAACAAACAGACAGACAAAAATTTTAAAAATTGTGTTTTTGTTATAAGTACCGTATATGCTTTTCTATGCATTTAGTCAAAAGTTGTTATTTTGTCATTACAAACAGACACTTTAATTTTATTTATTTGTATAGATAAATGAGCACACAGTCCAGCTGTCTCGATTAAGAATCAAAATGTAGATACGTTTTCACCCCTGAGGACTAAGATTTAATGCCTCGTTTCCAGTAAAAAGAGTCTCCGGTGCTTTATACCCACCATACGAAACTCAATTCCATTAAGCTGATATCTTCCGTAGTATAAGCTGTATTCAGTAAGAGCGTGGTCCTTCCCGGGTCGAGCCGACCCATTCGTCATGCAACCATAATGTAGCTGCAGCGTTTTTCTACCACATGCCCACGAAACTGTTTATTATTTAGAAATACAGGTTCTTGTCCCTTATGCACGATGTTTTTCTTCACATCCAAGCACGTGATAAATCACAATTTGAAAATTGCAATTAACATTTTCGCCGGAGCCGGCGGAGATCAAATCCGGTTGCTCGCTTACCACCGCTCGTTCGGCATTATTTTTATTTGCAGAGCGTGCAAATATTCGTACGGTGCAGGAATCGAGCTCATGGTCAGCAGCTTCTCAGCTAAAGGATTAGGCCCTGTGTTTTCGGGCAGTAAATGGTTTATATTCGTTGTATTTAATTTATAAACTACTATAACCTCTGACAACATTTTTCAACCGTGTTTCAAAAAATATAAAAATTTTATGTATGTTTACCGATTTCTCGGAAATAGCTGAACTGATTTTATTGATTCTTTCTCTATTAAATACGTTACACTTCAGGGATGGTCCTAAATAAATTTAAGATTTTTTACCCTAAGATAAAAAGGGATGAAGTTTTAATCCATATATTTATAAAATATTTTAGTTACTACTTTTAAATTGTGATATTCAATATTCTACTTCAAAGATAAAAATAATAAAAATTAAATTATTTCCACATAAGAACTTTTGAATTCAGGGTTTTAATTAATATTAAAATTATTTCATTAATTTTTGTTTTTGAAGACGGCCATTTTTTTTTTGAAAGTTTAATTATCAATATTACATTTATAAAAATTTAAGTTTAAATAGAATTGCAGGTCATTCGCAATATTTTAAAAACCTTAACTTTTTGTGATTACGTAATACAAAACATAAACACACATACCTGTCACCCAGAGGGGAAGGCAGAGACTACGTACTTCCATTTAGCACGATCCCACCTATCCCACTTCCTTTACATCCACATATCTACGCATACACGCTCGTTGCTTTAAGGTAATCCTAATCTGGCCCATTTTCAATAAATCGCCAATTTGATTGATAGAAACAGAAACAGAAACTTTTTTATTTAATATAGATTATAAATAATACTTATTGAAAGTCACTCTTTTGTTTAATTACCACTGGTTCGAAAAAAAACCTTACTTTTAGAACTAGACTTTTTTAATAACAGCTTACAATCATGTATGTTACAATTAACCACACAAAACAAATTAGAAATAGCTTGGTAGCAAACACTTCATTCCAGGGTTATTATCATCCATAAATTCCTTAATATTATAACCCTTTTATACAAACTATGTTTAATAAAGTTTTTGAATTTTGAGCAGGTCTAATTTTGTATATTTTCTGGGATTTTGTTGTAAAAGCGTATACATCGCCCCAAGAATGAATTACTGTGTGATGTCGGTGGAGTTGAATAACTGGTACTACTAGCTTGTGTTTGTTCCTAGTATTTACAGAATGAATATCACTTATTTTTGTATAACTACTTTTATTTTTGTGTACGTACATTACATTTTCATAAATGTTTTGAGAGGCCAAAGTTAATATATTAATTTCCTTAATTTTTTGTCGGAGCGACTCTTTCGGTTTTAAATCATAGATTGCTCTTATGGCCTCTTCTGTAAAACAAATATAATTTCAGCGTCAGTTGCGTGTCCCCATAGCAAAATACCATACGACATTATGCTATGGAAATAGCTAAAGTAAAGAAGTCTATCTAGCCACACTGGTAAGATTAGAAAAAATAATACTATATTATGGTTATCCCCTACTATGTAAGGTAAGTCAATAATATATATAAGAAACAGAAAAGGGCCGAGAATTGAGCCTTGAGGCACGCCCATTTGTACTATCGACCCGGAAGAGCTCATACTATTAATGACAACTTTTTGCGTTCTGCTACTTAAATATGAAACAATTAATTTAAGAGCATTACTTCTTACACCGTGGTGTTGTAGTTTCCTGATTAATGTTTCATGGTGAATACAATCGAAGGCTTTGGATAGGTCACAGAATATACCCAAAGCATCCTGTGAATTCTCCCATGCATTGAAAATCAGCTCAACACCAGCATCAGTTGTCGAGCGACCCCTTGTGAAACCGAATTGATTTTTGTGAAGTAAATTATTAACATTAAAAAAATTAACATTTGATCAAGAATAATTTCTTAGTGAGATTATTTATGTCTATTAAATTAATTATATTATTATAATTATAACAATTAGATGTCAAGTTTAAATTGTTATTTAATGTAAAGTTATTCATTAATAAATTTAAATTGTATCTTATTTTATTTTTCTGCGGCGAACCCTGTATGTAAGGCAATGTAAACAAGATAATTTTATGTACATTTAAAGTATTTAGATGATCAATATATTTTAATAATTGAGTTTTGTTTACATTGCCTCCTCTCCCAACAAGAATTATTATGTGCTATTAGGGCAAAACTTACTAGTTAAAACTTTATTCATTATATGACTAAAGGATGCTCCAGGCATACAACAATTACTAACTTGATGTCCTTTTAAACAGTTATTTAACATCGTGCCCAAATTTTTGCCTATGTCATCACAATACATAATAACTTTATTTTTATTAATATTTAAATTACTTTTTATGTTAATATTCTTTGTTATGGAACTGTCATAGAGTGTAGGTGAAAATAATGAGTCCTTACTTTTATCATTTACACATATTGTCCCCGATGAATCTGGTATGGTACACTGATACTCACTCTGATGTTTAATTAAGGAGTCAAAGCGCTTGTTATTATACTTACATGACTTTACCAGATCATTCATGGCCAATATGTGTTCTTTTATCTCATCCTGAGCCGATGCATATTCATTTGATATAATTTGTAGGGAGTTTTTAAGTGATAAAATTGTTGAATTTAGACACTCTATATCAGTCTCATAACAGTTATTCATATTTTCCACCTCAATTGAATATAATTTAAGTTTTTTAATTAATTCTTGCTTTTCTTTACATACATTTATATAATTTTTGACATTAATTTTAGTTTTAATTAAATTTGGTACTTTCCTAATATATTTATTAATTTTTATGTATTTCTTTAATTTTCTTCTACTGCAGGTAATCCTTGCTGCTGTTTTTGATGTGACATAATAATTACCAGTCAAATCGATTGTTGTGGAGGGTTGCAATGCTTTAGAAGATTCACATTCTATGAGCTCATTGAACAGACTTTGAGTTTGGGACGCTTTCAATCTATGTATATTTTTAATTGCACAATCTGCTCATTAGCCTCACTTAATTTTAACTGCAATGCAGCAATTAATCTGAGGGATTCCTCATATTCCTTGCTGCATTGGTCAAACTCATCGACTGTTCTCTGAAGTTGAGTTGTTTTCTTTTAAAACAAAAGTATATTCTTTATGCAACTTAACCATATCACTTTTTAGCTCAGTATTTTTAGCAATTATATTTATTTTTTCCTTTTCGTTGTCATCCCTTTCTTTACACAACAGCTCACACTGCTCCTTTGACGCCTTAAGTTCTTGAAACGCCATTTGAAGCTGGTTTGGCGCGTTTTGGCGTTGCGTGTGTTCATTTTACTATAAAGTGTAAATAGCAAAAGAAAACAAAGAAAGAAAACCGAACCGAAAAGAAGATTCCAACCATGTTTCAAGATCATTGTAAAGTTTTAGTTGATCAATAAAGATTTTTATTATTTTATTATGGTATGGTATCTGTATAGTTTTCTCATTTGGCTGGGCTCTATATATATATAATTTTAA
The DNA here is from genome assembly GCA_029286625.1 of Parnassius orleans. NCBI lineage: Eukaryota > Metazoa > Arthropoda > Insecta > Lepidoptera > Papilionidae > Parnassius > Parnassius orleans. The sequence continues at coordinate 286,137 of JAGSMP010000235.1, read as the reverse complement.
ATGAAAATGATAAATATACATAAATATCAATAAAATAACACAAATACATAAAAATACATAAATTAATAAAAACCCAACCAGATGGAAGCTTTCGGCAGGGGAGACGAGTGTTAGGAGGAAAGGGAAAGAAACCGGCAGACGATGCGGGCGGTATCGAGGAGCACCGCCTTCTGCATTTGAGCTTGAAGCGGTCCGTCACGGAGTCCCAGTCGCCTCAGATGACACGAGAGGCTGACTGGGATAAACCCGTTCGCAGAAACGACTACAGGTATTACGGTCAGCAGTCCACCTCAGATGTAGGTCACCTCGTGAGCCAGGTCCAGATATTTTATTCGCTTATCTGTTTTGGCTTTCGCGAGGTTCTCGTCATACGGAATGTGTAATGTCGACCAAAATATCCGTGCCCGGTCCATCAGCACAATATCAGGCTTACTCGCAAGAATAGTCCTGTTTGTGATGATGGCCCCGTCCCAGTAGAGCCTGGCGCGGTCATTTTCGAACACGGCTTCCGGCAAGTACTTATAATACGGCAATTTCCGGCCCACGAGACGGTGGAGGGGGCAACTGTGTCCACGAAAGGCTTATGTAAAGCCTTGTAGAACCTCCCGTGGAGCTCCTTCTTCTTCCATACGGTCTCCCGGTCGAAAATACTCTGTACTGCTGGTTATGCCATTGCTCGTTGGCTAAGGATAGAGGAGTAAGTCTTTTATCACAAGAAATAATGTCCCTATAGAATGGATCATCCCCTCTCGTCAGAAAGTAATTACGGAGGCTGCACACTTCGCGATAATGCATGGAAAGCGCGCTTAAAAAGCCACGCCCACCATATTTCCGCGGCAAGTATAGCTTCATAATCAACGATCTCGGGTGATGCATCCTATGGGACGTTATAGTAGTGTTGACTTTTCTATCCAGGGCGTTAAATTCAGTTTGAGTCCACCTAAGTATTCCAAAGGTACTCGTATACATGAGAACAGGCATGACCCAACCATTATATGCGTGTGTCATATTCACAACGGACAAAAGGCTGAACTTTGAACTAAGAACTTTGGTCAAGCGTACATAAAGCACATCGCAAACCAGCTGTTTCATAACCGCCTCGTCGATACCGATGTTCTGTGACATAACCAGGTATCGGTATGTTTCAGTCTCGGAAAGGGTCCTTATGTTGATGGGCATAGATAAGTCTATGACCTCAGAGTTAGCAACCCTTCTGCATGGAGGACCACACACTTATCCGTCCCCAGCTCCATTCTAATAGAATTACTAAAATCACAAGTGATGTTTAGCAAATGCATAAGATGTGAGCGACTGGAGGCGAATAATTTGATATCAGCCATGTAGAAAAGTTGGTTCACTTTTGTACCTCCTTTTCGAAGCTGAAATCCCCTCCAGGAGTCCTCCAGTAAGGTACTGAGAGGGTTCAGGCAGAGGCAAAACCATATTGGACTCAAACTATCGCCCTGGAAGATACCACTTCTTATCCTTATGCGGCTTTCCGCATCCGTCATCCGCTCGCCTAGATGACAGATGAAGATGCTCGGGAGTAACATTTGGTCAAGAGCCTCTAGACCCTTTCAGCCAGTAATGATGTAGTCCGTCGCGTCCCGGACCTTTCCAGTTCGGGGCCCTACTAACCCTGAGGTTAGTAGGGCCCCACGGCGGCATCCACGTGTGCGGGTTGCTCTGCAACTTGTGGCACCGGATACTGAGACCCCATATCGTACCACTCTATCACGCTCTACAACGTAAAAAGTGTTGGGGGTACTTACGAGTATAGAAGAAGCCTGGTGGTACTTATAGAAGAAGAAACACGTCTAACAAATAATGTAGGCAATAGTGCACGTTATCGTAGGGAGAGAAGTAGTGTATTATTAACTACTTAAACAAAATAATATAATAAGTAGACACATAATTATAATTTCATACTTCGTATCATAAAAATAGTCACTCACTAAAATAATGCGCTTCCGAAAACTAGCTCCATTTTTTTCTTTATTTTTTTCTTCTTCATCACCTTGTAAAAGTTTACAACTGGGCATGTTTCACTCTCAGTATAGGGAGGGAATTTAGTGTTATCCCGTCTATACACCATCGGCCATGATTGACAACCACAGAATGTGGCATGTTTGTCACAATCGTTGCGCGCACTGTAACTGCCCACACAATTGTGCATCCTACATATTTGTATTGTCCTCTGTCCGAGTAGGACTTGAAACAGTTGCAGCTGTCGGTATTTATTTACCTAATTAGTTTATATATTATGTATAACCATTATTTAAATGTACACCTTAAAAGTGGTGAAAAAAAAAGGAAGCAAAAAAGGTGGATGTTAACTATACTCCGAAATAAAACAAGGTAAGTTTATGGAGCATCGGCAATCATATAGACGCGCGCACGATCATGGCCGAACTTCCTTTGATGATTGTCCGAAAAACCGACACAGCAGCCACGTTTGTTACGTGGTAGAGCCATGCTGCAGCTATATTAATAGTATAGTTGTAACACGAATGGGTCGGCTCGACCGGGGAAGGACCACGTTCTCACAGAAAACCAGCGTAAAATAGCAGCTTAATGCTGCTGTGTTTCGTATGGTGAGTGTAGAGAACCGGAGACCCTTTTTACTGGAAAAGGGGCATTCTATCTTGGTCCTCACGGCTGACAACGCATCTACATTTAAATTCGCAAACGAAGATAGATGTAGATGTCTATGGTCCACAGCAACCACTTACCATCAGGTGGACTGTGTGCTCGTTTGTCACCCTTATTCTATAAAAAAAATTACGCTCGATCATCACCGATCATGGCCAATTATAGGCGATTATGTCCTCTACACGATCGTGATCGCTAGTATTCGTCCATCATGGCCAATGGTGTATAGGACTCATTATGGGCCCTATTTAGCGATAAAAAATTAAAGTTAAAATTACAGCTTATATACGTCCCACTGCTGGGCACAGACCTCCTCTCATTTCTTAGAGGATTTTAGGGCAAGGAAATGTCCGACGCTCTGCCCCAATGAGTGTTGGCGAACTTCACACATCTTCGAAATATTTTTTTTATTTCTCATGCATGCAGGTTTCCGAGCACGTGTTAAATTAGCACTTAAAATTGCAATTAAGAATTTCGTTGGTTCCGGCAGGGACCGAACCCGGGTTGCTCGCGTAATGTGAAATTTACAGCGAGCGGTTAGACCCTGAGCTACCAAGGCTTCAAGGATAATAATGTGAGAATAAAAATAACAACGTGGTATAGGAAAAAATATATCGTTTTAAAAAATTTCATATTTCATTTGTTTGTCCTATATTATTTAAATAAAACAAGCAACGCATGATTTATTATACTCAGATGTATTGAATATTTATTTAAAGATAGTAAACAATCAGACTTAAGTCGCGGGTTGAAAAGGATTTGTGGAGTAATATTTTTTCAATGGCTTTATTCAGGCGCGCTAAATGCGTCAAAACCTAAAATAAACACGTGATAAGCGGCTTACTGTGCTTTTTGCCGAGATTTTTTATTTAGTGGGTCGTCATTTATTTGGCAAATATACTCAACCGAAGTTTTTAAACGTTTATTTAAAACAAACGATATATGTATGATACTAGCTGTTACCCGCTGCTTCGCCCGCATGGTCACTGGGAAATAAACTATCCATTGCTTTTTGAATTGAAAGAAAACTGAGTTTTATAGATTTGTCAGAGATGCAGCCATTAAAAGGAAACTGAGCAAAATTGATTTGTCAGCCTATTTAAATGTTTTGAAACGCAGCGCAGTTTGCCAAATAAAAGATCCGTCAGAGATGCAGCCTTTTGAGTTGAAAGGAAACTGAGCTTAATAGATCTGTCAGAGGTGCAGCATTTGGAATTGAAAAGAAACTGAGCTAAATAGGAATTTTGAATTGAAAGGGAAGATCTGTAGAATTCTGATTAATCGATTGTGGGGTTTGGAAAAACTAACTGAACACTATTTTACGACGCTACTGTACACAATGTTATGTGTTTTTCCATTCGGGGAAATAATGTGGAGATTCTGGGCATTTGACACACGCGAACATGCTACATACAGCTGACCATGAGAGCACGGTTTTTCTAAGTTGACCCCGCTACCTGTAACGTTTGCCTTGCGCTTTATTAATTGTCATTGCAAAACTGAGGCATAATAGGAATTGCAACCTTTGAATTGAAAAGGAAGATCTGTGGGAATTATAGGGATCCGCGGTATAATAACATTTTCACCTTTTCACCCTGTCAAAATTGTAGCACCGATTATGTTTCGTCCAAGATGTGTCACACGCAGCCTTGTCCCGTTACATAACCTAGGAGCATCTAAATTTCGCATTAGCATGACTGGGACGCCTAATTTTAATTGAAGCTTATGTGAGGGCACACCTGACAACTCTAGAGAATTCAGAAACTCTACGGGATATGAAGTGCTCTGTTCTGTGTCCATAACTGTGTCTACTGACAAATACTCTGTTATTTCTCCTGCTACTTCGCTTAATATATCTGAATTTATTTTGTTAACGCACTCATTTTTTGGTGCAAGAATCGCCCTTTCACATAATCATTTGTCTTCATGCATGTTGTTCGTTAAATCTGAATAAACGCTCGCAATTAATTCGGAATGACTCTGTACTAAATTAAAAAAATCGTTTCCAACCGCCCATCGCCAATTTTTATAGTGTGTCAGCATAGTTTCCAGCATTGATATAATTATACAAATGCACTCTCATATTCGTAGTTAAACTGAATTTTGTCACCTTGTTCCATAAAGTAGACGACTTGAGGCATGCTTTAATTTCATCTGCAGGTGTGCCCTTTTGAATGACAGGTAAAGTTTGGCGAAAGTCACCAGCCAGTAAAACCACCATTCCTCCCATTAAATCGGTATTGCTGCGCAAATCCTGGAGCGTTCGATTTAGTGCTTCTACAGCTTTTATGCGACATTGTACTTTCGTCCCACACTAAAGTTTGCATTGTCGTAGCATTATACCTCGTGCACTATTTTTGCTAAAGTTGCAGATCGGCGATTCTTCCTGGGCTAGATTTAGAGGAGTTTTAAAACAGAATGTGCAGTGCGGCCCCGCTTAGCAGCGTGGCGGCTATACCGGAGGCTTCCAGCCACAGCAATGTTTTTATCTTTCCGTACTTGCGCTAATAATAAATTTAACAAAAATGTCTTCCCAGTTCCTCCAGGGCATCTAAAAGAAAAGTGGACCATTTCCAGATTCAATTTGTCTAGTACTTTGTCAAAAACTCGTTTTTGTTCGGGAAGCAAGCGGGGTACAAATTCGGCTACTTGCTGCTGCAAAGCTGGTATATCGTAGTTTGTTTCACGTATAATTTCATCTACTATTTCATTTCGGTTGTTGTGAGGGCTTATCATTCCAAAGTCGCTTAATTTTTTACTGCCATTACTTTATCTTCAATTTTTCCAAGTGCTTCATTATAAATGTGTTCATTGTATGTCATGTTCGCGTGTGTCTGCTGTGTAAGCTTCAAAATATCTTCCGCCATGTACTCTTTATATTTGTCCCACAATTTATGTGCATTAGATAGCCCGCAAGATGATAGAGAGTTGCATAAAGATCCCTAATTTTGGCTGGTGACTGGCACTGCACAGCTTCCTCCATGGTTTCATCCCAGTGATTATCGTTTTCTAAAGATGCAGAGCTTCACATGCTTCTCTATAAGTTGCGCATTCCTGACCGTTGACAGTTTTAAGGTCTTTATTTCCTGGGACCCCGAACACATGGTGCAGCAGCAATCGTAAATAGAAACATTCAAAATTAGTTACATGGACGGTATACACGACCAAGGGCATCTGATGACTTTACACCGGGCCAATTTGCAACAGGCGCGCCTTGAATAAGGCGTTTCCTCCTTCTAGATGTTTTAAGTATAATAGCGGGGACTTCAGAATATAACAACATTTTTGCAAAGGGTCGGTTTGACCAAGTTGAAAGAAGGCTGTTAGTGTAGTTTTGGCGGTGATGCAATTCTTTCTTGGAATTTCTTTCGTGAAATATACACGCTCTCCATTTTCTAAGTGCACATCAAGGTGAGTAACTGTTGGGTGCCTTTCGTGTAAAGGGAAGCCAAGGAGACGCCACGCTGCCTCGTTACTGCTGACATAACGCACTGCTTGAAAGGTCTGTACTTCATTAACAGGATTGGCCTCACCTTCACTCCTGAGATTTTTTTGCTTGGTCGCTTCCTTTATTTATGTACTTACAGATATACTTGATAGCGCGGACAGCGCTACATGCTTCTACATTAATGTGGGCATTAAACATTTTACATAGAATGGGCGAATACGGGACAATCCAGCTGTTATCTAAGGTTTCGAACGCTCCAGAGCGAGATTTGATTGTAACTTTCCTGCCACCATCTTCGGGAGCTCTGCGCCTGTATAAAGGGTAGCCATTGTCATTGTGCACTGTTTCCTTTAATAGCTGTTTAGGGAATTTCTTTGTACATTTTCCTTCTTTCATACATGGCGATTTTGGATTTCGTGCTCCACATGGACCGTGAATCATATTTCGGACGATGGTATCATACAATTATTTATCTTGCTCAGGATCCGGAATCTCGGCGCTTATTATGTCGTCTATTTGGCTGGGCCGCAACTTCTCTTTAAGCCATATTAGAATGTGGGCATGCGGTAATCCTCTTTTTTGCCATTCAATTGAATACATGAAGCACTGCACCTCTCCGAAAATTTTCCCTTTGTTAATTACATACATTAATTTTTGTACTTTTAATCTAAATACTCTAGCAACTAAATCGTGTCTGTCAGTACTTTTTGGCCCGGCATTAGCTCCTCGGTTTCTTTCCATGGGATTGCAAGTAAAAGTAACAAAAGATCAGGTCTTCCGTAAGTTCGTACATAGGCGAATGCGTCTTGTGTGTACTCATGTAGGTAGCGGGACTGTTAACGAATGATGAGGGCAGAATTACCATTTTACCTAAATCTCTGGGGTTTACATTGGCGTCGCTAGAAACTGCATCTTGTAAATGTATATAATTCTCAACGCGCAGCTTTTTGATTTAAAGATATAACGGAGACGTCCACTTTCTACCTTCACATACATGTTCACCAAATATTGATGAAATAATTGTCACACCGGCTAAGAGGTTAAAATCATTTTCTCGTAACATCATATGATACGCATAAAATCCATACATGATACTTTTTGTTCGGAGTAGGCCTTGTGACCAGGTTAATGAGGAATTTGAAAATGATAACCCTCTTGTCCTTTGCAATAAATCAATGGCTATCGGCTACCCGTTGCAACGTATCATCACGTGCTCGCAAGACAATGTCTCGTGAAGAAAATTGATCACCACTAATTACGGCTGCTATTTCGTTTATCAAAGGTGCATTGTAGCGCCTTTCATGCTCTCCTCGAGGGGTCCGATTTGCGTGAATGACGACTTTATAATCCTCTTCAGGTAGATTTTCTAAATCAATTTTAAATGTTTTGACTAAAATGTTACGTTCATGCAAGAATCTTTGAATTTTGAACACTGTGTCTCTCTCAACTCCCTGGATAAATTGGCAGCGACGGTCTACCTCAATTTCTTCGTCAGCCATAAAATATACTTGTAAAAATTTATGCTGTTCGTTTTCAGCTGGAAAAAGTGAACCTATTCTATGATAAATTTGCCCTTGCACCGTAAATATAGGTGAAAATCCCGGCATTATTATTTCCCGGTCAACTCCGAAGGACGTCATTTGAAAGCATGAGTTATATTTCCGGATCCTGTTTAAAAAGCGCCGTGACTCATTAGCATCATATAAAAAGAGAGTTTTCAAAGGTTCTTCTGGTTCCCCAAGTAACGGAAGAGACACTTTGCCATTGGAACAGCATGCCTGCGGTCTCATCTTTGCATTTTTAAGAGCTGCAAAATCGACACGCCTTGTCCATCAGTCCGATAACAACTAACCTGTGATTTTTATAATCAATCAACGGATCATAATTGAATGCTGCGTCATTAAAAACCGACCAATTGTTTCTTTGAAAATTTTGTCGACGTTCAGCTTGGAGCTGTGCATTTGCATCTCTTCGCGCCTGTGTCTGTTCTGGTGTTTCAGATGCCCTTATAGTAGATTGACGTTCAGCTTGCTCAATGAGTCTGTGTTGAGTTTCATCAGGTGTTTCCGCGGCTCTTAAGGCGGCCTGACGTTCCGCTTGTTCGAATAGCCTTTGCTGACTTTGAGCAGGTGTTTCAGTAGCTCTTAAAGTAGATTGACGCTCTGCCTGTTCAAGACGCTTTTGCTGACTTTGATCAGGTGTTTCAGTAGCTCTTAAAGTAGCTTGACGCTCTGCCTGTTCAAGACGCCTTTGCTGACTTTGAGCAGGTGTTTCAGTAGCTCTTAAAGTAGCTTAACGCTCTGCCTGTTTAAGATGCCTTCGCTGATTTTGAGAAGGTGTTTCAGAAGCTCTTAAAGTAGCTTGACGCTCTGCCTGTTCAAGACGCCTTTCCTGACGTTGAGAAGGTGTCTCAGATGCTCTAAAAGCAGCCTGACGCTCTGCTTGTTCTTGCCTTCTCAGTTCAGCATCTTCTAAAGATTCTAGCGATCGAGCTAATCTTTTCGCTTGTCTTTGAGAAAATACTCTTGAAAGGCTGGATTTACGTTTGCGAGGCATTATGAAGTAAGAAAAAACCTATTTATAAAAAAACGTTAAAATACCTAAAAGGAATTAAATTTCCTTTTAATTTTTTTAAAAGCAAATCAAAATATCTAAAAGGAATAAATATTCCTTCTAAATATTTTTTAAAATCAAAACAACAAAACCAATTCAAGACACAACACGAATCCGAAAACGATAGCCAAAAAAAATCGAGTCAACTTAAACCAAATCACAAAATAATCGCAGAAAACGGAAATCAAAGCAGTAGTCAATATAAATATAACCAACGAAAAAAGTAAGTGTATAGGTACCGTATATACTATCTATACTATTAATATTCCTTTGAAATATTGTTAAACAACCTAAAACAACGAAAACCAATTCACGATTCTAAATAAACAAAATCCAAATCAAAGCCAGAGTCTAAATATGTATAAAGGAATACCAACCAAATCAACAAAACGATCCAAGAAAATACACAAATCCGAAAATGAAAGCCAATATAAATCCATTCAACCTTAACCAAATCACAAAGCAAATAACAAACAACCGAAATCGAAAGCAGGTAGTCGAATAAGCTGAAATAGAAACAATTTAAGCGTATAGGTACCGTATGCACTATAAGTTGACGCGCGGCTCAACGGCGGGAGTTAAGTACATGTCAGGAAACATTTCGTTACCGCGTTTAAAACCTAGTAACGACATCTAGCGGAATCAATTTAAACTATGTATACGTTAGTTAATAAAACTCTCAAAAATATTTTTCTTATAATTTTGCACAATTTTTCTTATTGTAATACCGATTCATTCATAACCACATATAAGAACTGTATTCATTTCCGTTCAATAAATATTACTAAGGCTTATTAAAACACTAAAACTGTTTCTACCATTGTTAAGTAAGTAGTTAAGTTAAAGCTGACAGGTGGTGATAGTATTTCTGATCCATACTTATAATCACGCCTGTAACCTTTGAGGGTAGGCAGAGCATCAACGGATTACTTAATATCGTCTGCGAGGTTATCGCCTATTCTGTGAATTACGATGCACCAAAACGTTTGAAGAAAATCAGCTGGTGAATTTTATGTTTTTATCGCTCTTCCCGGTCCTGCGGAAAAATACAAATCCATACATTTTATCTTAATTTTGGTAAAAAACATAATAATCCAGATATTCTGACCTTCTGTGTTCGTCCATCGTACCGTCGTCAGTCTTGTAGAATCACGGTGGCGCCTAGCTGAATTTAATTTTGCAACATATTCGATTTTCCCACGGAATGATATGTTTTCCGCTGAAAAAAGCCTATGTCACTCTACAGCCACAAACTATCCCCATACAAATAATCATGCCATGCCGACGCTCTGTTGCGACGTGAAAGAAGGACAAACTTGTGCAACATATTCGATTTTCCCACGGGAATGAGATGTTTTTCCGCTGAAAAAAGTAGCCTATGTCACTCTACAGCCACCGAACTATCCCCATACAAAAAATCATGCCATGCCGACACTCTGTTGCGACGTGAAAGAAGGACAAACAAACAAACAAACAAACAAACACACTTTCGCATTTATAATATTAGTATGGATTATATTCTCTATTTCGAATTATTTAAAAGATGATTAAAAGCATTAAAGTTACTAGGTCTCTCTCATTTTCTGTATAGAAATCTATCAGGGTAGGTGTTAAGCTCTTATCTATTCTAGCTAGTATTCTAGCATTTAAGTAGCAGGTCTGCAAGGTAGGCTGTACAGGGGTATAGATCCATAGGCTGTGAGGAATTCCGATCACAATTTATGTACACACAAACAACGGAGAGGACACATCATGGTGTATACACATTTATATATGTATATATATATATATAGCCTTTTTTGTTTCAAGTTAGCACCTGCAGATGTCCATGGGCTTCAGTAGCCACTTGCAATAAGATTTTCAATTTTCACATGTCTGACAAGTTCCGATTTTCTTTGCGGACTGTCGCGCGCATCTCTAAAACAATTAAAATTTTGTAGCATGGTTTCCTTACAATATTTACCTGTATAACTGAGCATGTAGTTTAGAACTGGGACGAGTCGGGATGGTAACAAGTGCATGTGATTCAGGGAGGGCGGGAGATACTCTTCAAACTAGGTAAGACACATCATTTTATTTTATTACGCGGATCTTAGCTGAATAATTTTTAACATCTTTAATATAATGAATTTCTGCAAAGTAACACCTGATTCTTTAATTACCGGTCTGCGTATTTACGTCTGGCATAGAAGCTAGTTGTAATGCCATCTATTGGAAGACATAAGATCTTACTTAAGAGTATTTCTTAAGAGGCAACTATAAGATATGTAGCTGCCTCTTACAACACAACGGGACGAAGTGCGGTAATGGACATAAACATGTAAATGTTATGGTGACAATTACCTCAAGGGGATTGATGTGTTTGAGTTACAAATTACAAATGTTTCGTATTAACTCAGATTCTTACTAATCTTCAGGTAACTTACATATTAAGATGGCAAGATACAACTTATTATGGAGTATCGGAGACACGAACGTACTCAGAGAAATAAATCCGGGCTTTGATTCAAAATACAATATGTCTTAGCAACAACTTCAGAAGTTGTTACGTGGAAATAATTCAAAAGCTTTCAATTTGAATAAAAAAAATATTCAAGTAAAACCTCACTGAAAAGAACTAAAATAATAAAATACACACATATTTTATGCATTACTCACGCTTGTCATCCAGAGAGTTAGGTAAAAACAATGGATTTAAATAATAAAATAATTTCCACATAATTTAAGCTTCTAAACTACTAAACTTCAGAAGCTATTATAAGGAAATTATTTTATTCTTTCATGTTATTTGAAGTAGGCTTTTACTTTTTATAAACAGTTTAATTTATACCTACAATATATCATTCGTATCGTTTCCTTCGTCAGGATTGAACGTAGTAAGAAGCAAATAATGTTGTAGGTAACCACCGCAACCGTGACGTTATGTAGTTTTTGCGGCTACTGTTTTGGCTTGCGGTAACCCGCCACAGAAGGCTGCGCCTGCGTGCGATAGTCTTTAAAACGATTTGCAATATTTTAACTCATTTTGCATTTTACTTTCACTAATTATTATTTTCATATTTACCCTTTATTTTAAGTTTGCAATATAAAGGAAATTGTGTAAATTACAAAATTTTAAACCTTTGCGAAAAAACCGTAAATAATTAAATTGTTTTACTAGAACAAATTTATGTTCTATTAACAAAAACCGGTAAGTTTGTAAAAAATCCGGTAATCTAAATATCATTAATATACAAAATTTGTGAACTGCCAAGTTTAAATAATCAATTAAACAAATATTGTATAAAAAGAGTTATTTGAACGAAGTTTCTTATCGGACGGTATGAATTTGACGGATGGGGGGCTAGGCGAGAAAAAGTGTAAGATTTTTCCGTCACGACCCCTTCTGACGTAGTGTAGACGGCCTTGGCGGCTATAAGGAAGCGAGATGGAATAATATCCATCTCCCTCACACTTTTTCTTATTTTGCCATGACACAAATATTATTTTATTTTAAATGATGCTTCATTTTAATAGACATAGTCATAGAAATAGACATATGTTTTATTAGCATCAATACACTCACAAAATATACATTTAGAAGTGGGTAAAACATAAAAATATACAAGTTAGGTGGAAAACATAAAAAGAAATAAAAATAAATCTCAGCAAGAGTGAGTGATGTGATGCCAAAAGGGATTCCGTCTCAGCATATGCTACCGCAGGTACTGCAACAGCGCTGATTTTCAGCGGAGCCCTGATAAATATTGATTCTGTATTGCGCCCGCGCCGATATCGGTGCTACCATAAACGAAAAATAATTAATCTACCATTCACTCAAAGTAAACATTTCCAAGTATATACATAAAAGTATTGTTTATTATATTAAATTACATACACACATACACACACACACATATGTGTATATATATATAAAAACATAAAATATATGTTTTATATATGTTTATTATAAATTATATACACATTAACTATCCATATAATATGATTGTTAGATCATATTTATGAAATAACCTGCCACTACACGTGAAATAATGATTTTTGAGATGCTAAAAGGTGTATTTGTAATTGAGCTTTAAAATTAAAACCACCACCTATACGGGAAACTAAAGATTTAGTTTCCCGTATAGGTGGTGGTAAATTGTTCCAACATTTAATAGACGCTAGTAATTCATTTATTTGTAATTGTTAATGGATAATATAATACGTTTATCAATAATAACATACTACGAAAGGAACTTCGTTCCAACCGAGTGTTTCACGACACTCACGCATGTTTTTTATAACATTAAGGAATTTATGGATGACAATAATCCCAGGCAAGAAGGTGGTTGCTACCGTATAATTAGTTGTGTAACATACCTACATGACTGTAAACTGTAATTATTTTTAAAAATCTCCCGATGGGTTCCTTCTGGTTCTTCCCAGGGTATTCTCCGAACCAGTGGTAAGTTAGTATGATAAAACATAAGAATGACTTTTAATAAGTATTACCTATAAGCTATATTGAATTTAAAAAATACCATTTCTATTTCAATCACATTTGTATATCGTAACTTGCCGTAAATAAGCTAATTTTTTATGTGTAGGCGCGTTTATAAAATACTTTGGTGTTAGCATGTAATTATATCCTCCATTAGATCATTATCATCCATCATTAGCGGCAATAAAACAGCGTAACTGCACTATACATTCAGTATAGGCAATTACATTTCGACCATACCGTAATATGACCTTGTCACAATTACTCACTGTTGTAACGTGAAGGACATAATTACATGATAACACCAAACTATGCAAACGAACAGCAACACTACCCATCTCAATGTAACACAGGACAGCCTCTCAGCAATACCATCCTCCTTGCCTGCACCAGAAAAATCACACCAACGGACAGAACCACGACTCTATCTTAGCACGCGTAAAATGACTTCTACGCGTGCTAAGATAGAGTCGTGGTTACACTAAACTTTATACTGCACAAAACAGTGAGGGGGTTTCTCGATATACCCTCAATTCCAACTCGCCACCATCGATATGAAAATCTCCTGAAATGACGCAACCTCTCGCTCACTCTCAATCCGACCGGTATTTTATAGACGCGCCTACAAATAAATTTAAAAAACCGGTTACCGACCGATAGCAAGAAGTATAAACAAACTTGAATGTAAAACCAAATACAAGGCACGATCTTATAAAACTTTATTTAATAAAAAAGAGTGTTATATTCCAAGACGCAATAAATTTACTTGATGATGAACGCGTCAATCTAAAAAGGCAAACCATGGCGTATCATGTTATATATTATACCTTATATAGTATCATGAAGTATGCCTATATTTTAATATCATTAAAGCTCGCGACATAAAATGTAAAATTGCCTTGGAAGTAAAACTTGAGGCTTTAAAACTTTTATTATCTGACGTGTGTTTTATGGATTACGCGAATCAATAATTTTATGATTTTTACTAACTCTTCCTTATTATAAAACATATTGTAATATTTTATTAAGGATGTAAAAATGAAAGTAAAAATCCGCATGAACAATAAAAAAAATTGTCTCACCTAGTTTAATGGGAATACTCAACCCCCATACCTACCACATAACAAGTAAAACACACTACCGTCGACAATACGCCGTGTTTCGCCTCTAAACGCATTATAGGAAGAAATAGACTCAAGAGTCTAGTGTCATATTAGTGTAATATTTGTATTGGCATAAGTGGTGACAGTGATAGTGCACACAATTAAAGGAGGGAGGTGCTCTAAAAACTAGATAAGACACATCAATTTTATTTTTCATGCGGATTTTAGCCGAATAATTTTAGCATGTTTACCGTTACCGTTATGTTACAGCATATTAAAGTGCACTGCTGAACATAGGCCTTCCCTATAGGGAGCATTAGTATAAAAAGGATATTTGCCATAGTTGCGACGCTTGGCGAGCAGGTTGGCTACCGCATTTTTTTATTTTTAGTCGTTATTAGGAAGACGCTGCTACTCGTCTCCTGATTTGTATCCCTCTGTTCCCTCTTACGACACCCACGGGATGATATGGGGTAGTGCATATTCTTACACCGCCACTACAATGTGTTAACATCTTTAGTATGATGGAATTTCGCAAGGTAACGCATGATTATTACTTTCCTAAAATATTTTAGTAATTGTCAAGCTCTATTCAACGTAAAGGTCTTGTTAATGAAATAATCTTTACAAGATTAATTATTACACCACATAGTGTAATGTTTTTATTATTTAATAGATTGCCAAAAGAAACTAATAGTTCACCTGCTGCTGCAACCACCTTTTAAGAAATAAGGCAACTTATGCGTTTTCGTTTAGGAAGAAGAAGTCTAAGAATATCTTTATCTATTTATTTCCCAGCATTTTTCTATGATGGCTCCTTTACTCTTCAAATTAGGACACATCAGGTACATTGCAGCATGTTTACAGAAATTTATAAGAGTACAAACCCAGACGAAGGTTAAGAGTCCTACATCTTAGTATCTTTTAAACAATCACTCAAGTAATGCAACTGATGGTAAATGCTGAAGTGACCTATAGACACATCATCTTTCCTCGATTAAAAATCAAAATGCAGACGTGTGACCCCTAAGGAATTAGATACCCGTTTCCTGTAAAAGGGTCTCCGATACTCTACACTCACCATTCGAAACAAAGCAGCATTAAGGTGCTATATTACGCTGGTATTCTATAAAAGCTTGCTCTTTCACCGGTCAAGCTGACCACGTCGTGCTACAACCATAATATAGCTGCAGCATACCTCTACAACGTGTTAAATGTAAAGTAAAAGTGATTTCATTGTCAATTTTTTTTTCTAATCTACGAAATTTGAAATGGTTCTGATCGGGGAAGAAACGGCAAAAAAAACTGTGAAAGTATCCTAATTCTCGTTATTTTTAAAGTAAACTTTACATAGATATAAACATGGTAGAGCTACGATGCAGCTATAATATGGCTGTAAAACGAATGGATCGGCTCGACTAGGGAAAGGCTACGCTCTTACTGAATACCAGCGTAAAATAGCAACAAAATGCTGCTGTGTTTCTTTTTTTATAGTATAGAAGGCAAACGAGCATACAACTCACATGATGGTAAGTGACTACCGCCGCCCATGAACAACTGCAACACTAGGGGAATTCCAAGTGCGTTGCCAGCCTTTTAGAAAGGAGTAAGCTCTTTCCTTGAAGGTATCGATCCGGAAAAATTGCCGGTGGTAAACAATTCTACAAAAAGGCTGTACGAGGAAGAAAACTCCTAGAAAAATACTCGGTGGTGGACCGCCAAGCATCCAGATGGTGTGTATGGTACCGTAAGTTTTGTTGCGATAGGCGTTCGTGAAAAAATGCGCATGGAATTAATCCGAACAATTCCTCAGAGCACTCCCCGTGGTAGATACGATAGAAATTGCAACATCCCTTCGCAGCGCCAGTAAATCAAGCCGATCGGAAAGAACTCAGTCGTCAACGATTCGAGCCGCTCTACGCTGGATGCGGTCAAGTGGAAGGAACTGGAACTGGGGTGCCTCGGCCCAGATATGAGAACAGTATTCCATGTCAGGCCGAACTAGCGCCTTGTAAAGTTTCAAGCGGTGTGTCGGCATGAAATACTGTCCCGCTCTGCTGAGTACGCCAAGCTTTTTAGAGGCCAATTTAGCCTTTCCTTCCGAATGACCACGAAACTGCACATCATTCGATATGTCGACGCCGAGGATTCCGATGCTAGCTGAGGCAGCTAGGGGAGTGCTCTGAAATTGAAGAGATACGAAAAAGGGGTACTTTTTAGCGGTAAACGCGCAAACCTGTGTCTTCTGAGGGTTAAACTGGATTTAGTCGTCCCCAATCCAAGACTTTGTTTAACAATGATTTGACTTCAGACACAAGTTTGTTCCGGTATTCGATGACGTGATCCCGAGAAATATGGGCACGGTCGGTATAAAAGCATCACCTGTGCTGTCGTCCGCATAGTAATGAATGCTACTGGTTTTCAACATATCATTTATATTGTGACGAAGCATTATTAATATTAATAAATAATAATTATATTCAATATAAAGACATTTAAAAATATAATAGATATAATATTTTGAACAATTAAAATACATTAATAAGCATAAAGTTTAAATATATTCACTTCGAATATTAAGTATTATAGTATAGTAAAGGCTTAATATTGTCTTTAAAAACCTTTAAATTTATTAAAGCTCTACTTAAAATATTCAAAATGTATTATACAGTGTGTTAATTTTACACTTGATCAAACGAAATGTGCGGATACTAGATAAAAAATTATCGGTAAAAAATCGAAAAAATTTTTTTTTATGTAAACTATTTAAAAAATAAAAGCATTTTAATTTTTTTTTGGTAAAATTCCCATCCTTCGGTTTTAAATTATTTTCTCTTTAAGTAAACGGTGTATTTTTTTCAAAGTAGTTTTATTTGAAAGTTAGAAAGATTAACTAGCAATAAAAATTAAAAAAACCTACGATATCAAGCAGGAAATTTGTCAAAAAAATAATAAGATAATTTATTCAATAAGATTTTTTATTCAATATTGATTATTACATTATAATTATTGAAAGTCATTTTTTATTTACCACTGGTTCGGAAAATACCTCTGTCCTGAGAAGAACCAGCAAGAAACCCAGCGACACTTTTTTTTAAACATATTTCAATTAAGAATAATTTTATTTGTACAATTTTAAATGAATTTTCATAGAACCAGCATGGTGGTGATCACCTTATTCCCATTCATGTATTCCTTGATATTATAATAACCCTTTTTGTACAGTTTTTCTTTAATAAAACTGTTAAACTTGTTTATTGACAAACTTTGAACATGTTCTGGGATTTTGTTGTAAAAGCATATACATTGCCCCATAAATGAATTACTGATTCTGTGGAGTCTAGTAACTGGCATTACAAGCTTATGTTTGTTCCTAGTGTTAAAGTATGAACAGCCTTATTGTTCGCGACGAAAAATGTGTTTAAAAATATAGTGATTAAAAAACAATATTAAAAATGTAATTAGGTAATATTAGTGACAAACCTAAGTGAAAGGTGTAATAGTGTAATTTTACAACATGTTTACAACCCTTAGAATTATAGTATAGAGCATCGTTTTGTAATAGTTAAGAAAATAACTCTTATTTGTTCAAACAAAAAGTCGACCAATCAGAGCGCGACACGTTACAGAACATTCTAGGCATTGCGTAATATTTAGACCCGAAAATGATGGAAATAATTTTTATGCTCTAGAAGAATTGTAAAAATAGTGTTTAATTAGATTACGGTTTATAGATTAAGGAAATAAAAGAATATTTAGCGTGATGAAACTTATTTCCTACTTATAAAAAATTAAAGAATTAATGTACCCAAATATTGTGAAAATTTCGGATATTTTGGTTAATAACTTTTTATATTGTTAATATATTAAGATTGATTAAGATTTGGTGATTCAGTTGCCTATTAGCACACCTTTATGGTGTGCTAATAGGCAACTGAATTACCAATTTAACAATGTATAGTACATTAGCGTAAGAATTAATCGTGTATAGAAAAAAAAGTAATCTAAGACAATTTTATAGTGAAAATGTTAAACAATAAAGAGGCAAAACGGACAATGGCAAGCGGCACACTTAGGGCCTCGGGGCTCAGTAACATTGTAGTAGCTGAAGTGACTAGTAGCAGAACCAAATAGTAGCTGATAATAGCAGCTATTAACCAGTGATAGTAGTAGCTGATAATAGCAGCTAGTAAACAGTGATAATAAAAGCAGATAGTACTAGTAGTAGTAAGTTACTACCGAACAACTTGAAGAAATAGTCAACTGAAGAAATCATCTAAAGAATATAGTGACCAACTGATAGTGAAAAACCAATATAGAACAACCGTAGTTGAACAACCATAACAACAACCGTGGTCAATAGCCAATAGTCAGAAGATTTCCGCCAAACAGTTGAGCAGTCGAACCGCTGGCCACTGCCTTGCCATTTGTATTCTACAGTTCGTGCATTTTGATTGGGCGTCAGTCCACAGTACCCCAGCCGCACCCACAAAGACGGCAGTAGAAGTATCCACCGAAACCTATAGGTGTAGGACGTGAGCGACTCGCAGAGTATCTTCGACAACGTTTCGCCCGTCCGGCACACTTATTCTTATTAAAGCTATTTATGTTTTATGTACATAGATTACATTTTCATTAATATATTGCGATGCCAAAGCTAATATATTTATTTCTTTACATTTTTCTCTGAGGGACTCTTAAAATTTAAGTTATAAATCGCCCTTACGGCTTTCTTTTGCAAAACAAATATGACTTTAATATCAGTTGCATTACCCTATATCAAATGCATAAGCATAAGCTATATTATAACAGAGTTGTGATTTGAAGTCCCATATATAAAAGACATATAATAGTAAGGTCTACGAAATAAAGTAAATATGTGGAAGGTCTCAAAGATGTAAAAGCATTATATTGATAGAAATGGGACTTGAAAAGGATTATTATAGTGGCATGTAGATTGCTTCACAGCGTCCGAGACCGAGGTAAACTTGGACTCGCTAACCGATGTGTCCTAGACATATCATCTTAGTACTGGTAGTAAGCGGGTTTGTTGTAGCAATACGACTTGCCCGTGGACATCGCACACCCCTGCCGTTTGTGGGCGGCGTCTTAGCGCATATCGCTATGATACGTTTGCTATCTTTCGGATTAGGGTGAGTGTATTTGGTAGTACTTTTAAGTGCAGCAAGCATGCTCAACTCCATGTATTAGTGGAATAGCACTATGTTACGTGGAGTTTTAGATAACAACAGTATCAATTTTGTTACCAAAGTCGATAGGGATCATGAGGGTGTGTTGTGAGGGGGCACCATCCGTATGATAGTAGCATTGATGCTTACTGCTACTTGCGGTATTGCGTCTTGTGATGGATCTACGGGTGTGCTGCGCCTGATTCGACGCATTTTGTGGTTCTTGTCGATGGACGTATGCGGGTGGTGATGTCTGCTGGGATTGTATGGGGGACCTTGGGATGGTGTAAGCTGACGATAGTCGTATTGATGCTTGTTGCGTTTCGCAGCATTGCAACTCTGCGATGGTTGTTTGGCGAGTCGCTATTTTCAATGGCGCTCTCTGCGTCTTAGTTTGACTCACAACCTAAGTAGCTTTTCCCAACTCGGGTCCCTTCATTACGGGGCTGCAGACTGTCTGACCTCCATAATGTTTTATATAACAACATAATAATATATCACTGTAAATTGCCACCTTTGAATAATTGAAGGCAACTTGTTGGTGGGTGAGACAAATATGATCGAAAAATGCATATACTCAACGTCAGTGACACAAACCCCAATAATACTATTATCTTATTAAATAATACTATTTAGTAAATAATACTATTATCTTATAACTAACTGCCTTTTGACTATATCTGTCGTGGTATTGGTTGGTGGAGCATATGTGTCGACCTCATGCGGGTGGTAGCTGGAGGGAGAATCTGAGGAGGCTCTCAAGGCTGCGGCCGAAAGCCGAACAACGTGGAATCCCATTTACTTGAGGTGAGCGGTAGACTCATGACAGGCTCTGCGGCTAGTAGCCGTGCTGATCATGCAACTGGTGGTGATGCCTTACACTTACATCAAGTCTGCAGGAACGGCGGTCTGGCAGGTGGTGGTGCTCACGGAGGACTTTTTATGGCCATTGTGCCTATTGTTCGACGTGTTGCCTAAACAGTGAGACGTACATTCACTGTGGCTGGATTTTATCGTATTCTGTATAGCGTTTACACGCATTACATGCGTGACTTCGGTTGATGTTTGTGCTTACGCACTACCAAGGGGCCAAGACCTTTTTTACTGGTTCGCCATTTTTTTTTGCTGTGAACTACGGTCCAGTTCCCAACTTAACGTCCCCTTCGGGCGGAGCGCGTTGTGAGGTTGGCGCTCACCGCACACGGCGTGTGTGGAGCCATGTGCCTCCCCCACATTTTTTTAAATGTGGGAGAGCGAAGTCCTTGTATCTGGTATTTTATAAAAATATTGTGAGCCTTTTCCAAGTGGAAAGGGATTAAATAATAAGGAATTGACTGATGTGAACCTGATACAAGTGGAATAGGAACGATTTTATGTTCTTAACCATTTTGAGCCCTGTCTTCGTGAACGGGGTTCTTTAACTTAAAATAATTATTAGGCACTACCAACGGCCTTCGGCTGTCTCTGGTAAGAATATTCGTTCTTCCAAGAGACACCTAAAAGAACTAAGTTACTAAGTAAACACAACGTAAATATGGGTCCTTACCAAGACGATCACGCCACGAATTTATTATACGGCCTACAACTAAACCTTTAGAAAGATCCTTGCGAAAGATCAATATATGGTTATTATACTGGTCACGTAAATTTTATATATTTTTGTATATCATATAGATATAGAGTCTAAAGAAAAAGGGGGGGGGGGAGGGTTACAATCAAAGACCTTCGCTATGTCCAAACTCACCGCTACGGCCTCCCCCTTGTACTCGACCGCATCCGATATTAGGTGTGTTAGGTAAACAAGAAGATCACCAACTACCGCATGAGCTGGCAGTTAATGATGGACTCCATTATTTTCGAGAAAAAGGAGGTGATGGCAATAGGCCTGTAATTGGACGAATCAGAGGGATTACCTTTTTTAGGGATCGTGTGCATGAAAGCTGTCTTCTACGAATTCGGGACAACACCTTGTGAGTAGGACTACGAAAAGACACGTTAGAACCGGTGCCAACTCTGGAGCACACGTCCTCAGCACTATTGGGGGGGAATCCGTCAGGCCCACTCAACTTGTGGATGTCCAGGGAGAGGGATGCTTTGTGTACTGAGCACTGTGTAAATCGCACAGGGTAGTGATACCCTCCTGGGGTAATATCTGATTTAATTCCGCGACCATTTTGATCGGGAGGGGGGGGGGGCTGCACTCACCAGACGAAACGCAGAAGCAGAGCTTCTACTTCACGCTGGTATTCTGGGAGATCGTGGTAGATAGATAGATAGATAGATAACACTTTATTGTACGCCAAAAAATAACATAAATTTTAACAAAAAAGGAGAAAAAGAAATGTGGTACAATGGGCGGTCTTATCACTAAGAGCGATCTCTTCCAGACAACCTTTTGATGGACAGGATTGCAAGAAAACAATAAAAACATGTGTGTGGTTTGGCGACAAAACCCCATTCCGCTTGCGCCGCCGCTCTCGAGCGGTCGTGTAAGTTGTCCGCGCTCTCGTCCCCGTACGTGAGTGCCCTCTCGCTCTCACGCCTCTGCTCTCCTGCTCACGCTGTGCAGCGCAGTCGCCTCGGTGAGTTCGCTTGCCTTTTCTTACCGTTCTTGCCTCCCTGCCACCTTTGTTTTTGTTATTGTTATTTTTCTGTTTTGTTTTGCTTGTTTGTTGTATTCCTGTTTCTTGGAACGTCAACGTCAACTTGTTTTTTTGAGAACAAGGATGGACAGTACAATATAAAACTGACAATAGGAACAGTAAGGGGGGGGCCTTACTGTTTCTTAGAACGTCGCTCCCCCCCCCCAAACATGTTCACACTGTACCTACTTAGGACCTTCGTAGCCGCACTAAACCAATCTCTTCGTCTGGGCATCGACCTGGATGAGACGGCTCTCGCCGCAATCCTCGCCTACGTTGCCCCTCAGGCATGTCCCCCCTCAGCCCCCATAGCGTCCTGCTCGGCGGCCCCTAAGGCTGCCCCGCAGACCAACCCACCCGCGTCCCTCGTCATGGAGTGTTCATGCTCTGACTCCGGGTCCATAACCTCGTCCTCTCGGAAGAGGACCGCCACCCAAACCGACAATTCATCCAACAGCTGCTCCGCGGATTCCGAAACAATGACTGATGACTCCTCCTTCACGAAAGTGACATCAAAGCGCGGCCGTAAACGTGCAGCGAAAATCGCACCCCCCCCCCGTCCCGGTAGCTCCTGCCGCCGTCACCCTCAAACCCCGTAGCCCTTGCCGCTGCCTCAACCCCCGCAGCTCCCGCTGCCATCTCCAACCCCGCAGCCCCCGCCGCTGTCGTTGCCCCTCCAATGCCGCGAGACTTCTCCCGCTCACAAAGCCAGCATATCGCTGCGCCCCCACCCTCGCCAAAAAACAGGTCCCGCCCCCTGTCTTCCTCAGAGACAAGGCGCAATTCACCCGTCTCTCCAAAACCTGCTACGACGCAGGTATCAAGTATGACCTGGCCACCAACCTTGGTGAAGCCATTAAAATCATCCCGTCATCGATAAATGACTTCGTCGCATGACAGAACACTCCACTACCCCAAAGTCTCTTTGTGAAATAACCTCCCCGAGCTTAAGCTCTTTCTTCGAGATCGCGAAGCAGACCTCCTCCTCCTCCAGGAGACCTACCTCAAACCTCAGAACCTCAAAGGCTTCTCCATCAAAAAGTATTCTCTTGTTCGTAGCGACAGACCTGACCGCAAAGGCGGCGGTCCTGCCATTTACTACAAGAAGATATTACATTGCTCCCACATCCCCACTCCGCCGCTTACCAATATGGAAGCCAAGGTATGCAGGCTGGCCCTGACTGGACATCAGTCCATCGTCATAGCCTCCTGCTATATCCCTAGTGGAACTCTCCCCCTCAAAAAAGATTTTGAGGCCATCCTTGCGTTAGGCAATTCAGTCATTATGTTTGGAGATTTTAACTCCAAGCATACGGATTGGACCTGTCTAACTACTACTCATAGTGGCAAGAAACTGCTTGATATCACGCAGTCTCTCGACCTTACCGTTCTCAGTCCTCTCGGTGTCACTCACTATCCCGACAACACCGACCACGCCCCTGACGTACTAGACTTTGCAATAGCAAAAGAAGTTTCCCTCAACCTCAGGTCAATCGAGACTCTTGACGATCTTGAATCCGACCACCGCCCTGCCTCTCTCATACTTGGCCATCAGCCACCTACCTCAACCCCCTCCACGCAAACCTTCACCAACTGGGAGGGCTTCAAGACGTCCTTAGCCACAGCTTTGGACTCTCCGGACTCCCCCATCCCCCTTTCTTCAGACTCTTTCGACAGTACGGGAAAAATTGACACCGCGGTCGATCCTCTCACCACCTTAATTAAATCCTCCCTTAAGGAGAATGTAAAGGTCGTCCCGGTTGCTAATAATAACAGTTTTCCCCTACATATTAGCAACCTAATGAAAGCCAAGAGAGCTGCTCTCCGGAGAGCAGCACTCTACCCAACCCCTGAATATACGGCCAATCGTCTTCAACGAGAACAAGAAAAGAACTTTTCCGAACTTCGAGACCTCGAAAAGAGTATTCTCATGGAGAATATCTCTCCATCTCATACAGTGTACTACCAGATGGTGAGAGCCCTCCGCATAGACGCTATCACTCACACTCCTCCTCTCTCCCGCCCCGACGGTACTATTGCCTTCGAAGACGAGGAAAAAGCTGAGTGCTTTCCAGAGAGCATCGCCGCTCAATACTCTCCTAGTTCACAGCCTACTGACCCCTCCCACATTCAGGCAGTGGAGTATGAGGTCCGCCGCCGGAACTCGCCCCCCACAGCCTCTGATCCTATCACTGTGGCCAATGATGAGATCTCATCCCTCATCAAAGGATTGAAGCCCAAAAAGGCTCCGGGCGCGGATGGCATCTCCAACCAAGCCCTTAAACATTTTCTTGAGCAGGTGTTAACTTCAACGCCTGCTTCAACCTTAGTTACTTTCCCACTACGTGAAAAGAGGCAACTGTCATTGGTATCCCCAAGCCAGGAAAGCCTCACCACCTCCCCTCCAGTCATCGTCCCATCAGCCTCCTAAAGGCCATGGGCAAACTATTTGAAAGAGTCATCCTCAATCGCATGAGGCGCCATCTGTTTCCCACAGACGGCGACCCTCTTGTCATCCCTCACCAGTTTGGTTTCCGAGCGAAACACTCTTGTCCCCAACAAGTTCACCGTATTGTGGAATATATCTTCAGCGGTTTTTTGTCCTCGTCGCCATAAGACCATCGCGGTCTTTTTCGACATAGCGAGCATAGGCATTCGATAGAGTCTGGCACGAAGGCCTTATCTACAAACTCTATAAAATAGGTCTCCTGATCGTCTTGTCCGTCTCGTGGCCTCCTATCTGAAGGATCGTACCTTTCGTTTTAGACACGAAGGCACGCTCTCCTCTCAGCGTCATATCAAAGCCGGTGTCCCTCAGGGCTCCGTGCTTGCCCCTCTTCTATATATCCTGTACACCAACGATATTCCCATCCCGTCGAATGGTGTTCAGCTCTCCCTCTTCGCAGATGATACTGCCCTCTACTGTAAAGATACCTCACTACCTTTCATACGGAACAAGATCCAAAAGTCAGTTAATGACTTAGGAGCTTGGTTCCAAAAATGGCGCATCGATGTGAACCCGGAGAAGAGCTCCACTGTTCACTTCGATCATAAACGACACCGCCTCACTACCATTCCGCCAATCCGTATGCTCGGGACCCCTGTCCCCTGGCATACGACCGCCAAATATTTAGGTGTCACCCTTGACACTAGGCTCATCTGCGGGCCCCATGTCTAAAGAATAACCCGCAATGCACGTTTCTATCTGAGTAGGCTCAACAGTATGCTAGGCCGACACAGTAAAATGTCCCTTTATAAGGTCTGTATACGACCAGTCATGACATACGCAGCTCCACTCACGCAAAACCCAAAATCTTAAACGAACTGCAAATAGTTCAAAACTATTTTTGTCGTCGAACGTCTACGAACGCACCCTGCTACGTCCGTAACGCCAACCTCCACCGAGACTTAGAGCTCACCACAATTCAACAGTGCCTAAAATCACTCTCTGAGAACTTCTTCAAAGACTTAGAGTCCCACTCTAACCATCTCATTCGTGAGGCAGCTTCCTATGCAGTCCCACTTCCCTCTCGCTATCGAGTCCGCAGACCGAGAAACTCTCTCTTTTCTGTTCAGCTTTCGGCTGAACGGAACTGCCTCTTGGCGGCTCAGGCCGAATCTTCTTAAGTTGCCTTAGTTAGGCGCGACTCTCAGCGGCTAACTCACCGCCTGCGTCCCCTTATACCTTCAGGGGGTCGCATCAAATTTCGGCGAAAAGACGACTATGGCTAAAGCCGTTCCCAGGTGGTGTTTAGTGGGTAAGGCACTTCTTTAAAGTGAGTCCCACATAACCACACAGCCGGCTGTATGGTATGCTATGAGCATTCACCACCTCCCTCCCCCGCTTTCGGAGGGTGCCTTGTATTGGGCGCAAAAAAAATTGGCGACAAAAATAACATTATTTTTATTAAAGCCATAAAATATAAATAAAGGATGGATATATAAGTACATAGATAAGTTAAATACGCACATACTTATTAATATATATGTATATATGTCTACATGTAAATATATATTTTTATAAATATATATATATATAAAAGTACAAATATGTACTTTAAAATTATTACATATAACATAAATGTGCCATACATATAAACAAGTAGTGTAACTAGATAAAGGTAGAATAATTATATACAAATGAACTTGATAGAAGTATAGTACCACCCCGGTTCGAGCCGGCCCATACGTGCAACAGCAAAAGCTGCCGCGTGGCTCTACCACTGTTAAATAAATGGTGAGTGTAGGGAACTGGAGACCCTTTTTACTGGAAACGAAGCATACTACCTTAGTCCTACGGGATGTCAACCTATCTGCATTTCGATTCTTAATCGAGGATAGATGTAGATTTCAATAGCCATAGCATCCCCTTACCATCAGGTGGACCGTGTGCTCATTTGTCACCTTTATTCTATAATAAAACATCACAGAATATACAGAATGAAAAACGATACCTATTGATAATCTATTTGAAATACTTTTTTAATCAATTAAATAAAACACAATCCACCGTATCCTTATCGTTATTAAATTAAGTAATAATACATAACGATTCGGTATTTTAACAGTGGTAACAACATAACATGCATATTGTTTCCCTTCCCGGTACGGCATATTCATTGTATTCGAGGTTTCATGTATGTGAGTTCAAATATTTGAACACTGCATGGGCTAACAGCTTTATGTTCCGATTCAACACAAGACTTTTATGTTTGGCCACGAAACAATATAGTCTTTTATCACTTTATTTGCGTAGTAACATTGATAACATTTTATATAAATCGCCCATTAAGGAAATCGCATATAATGTGAAGGGTCGGCGATATTGTTGCTTCACAAGCGAATCAAACCAAAGCCTAATGCACGCTAACGAAGTTTCCCAAGTACTTGCGCCTGTTGGCTCGCCTCCTCTCCGAACACCTTGCATACCGATAAAACTAGAATTTCTTTTCATGGCCAAAGATATAAAATTAATTAGACGAAAAGAAAATAAAAGCTTTAAGTTTCGATTTCACAAAAATTTATATACGTATACCGACTGTCTTAGTGATCCGCTCAACTGTAGTTTATTTATAATATGGCCTTTATTTGTAAATATTTGTTTTACTGTTTGTTCACGATATCACTTTCAGTACAACACCGATGAAAAGTGTTAAGTCTGGAATTGTGTTACAGTCAACTTGTATGGTAAGAAATACATACATATAATTAATAATGATACTTAATTTCGGTCATGGCAGCCAATCTCAATGGAGAATAGCCAAATGAGAGTATTATAGTTCCTGAGTGTAAGCGAAAGCACAAGTGCATTCTCTATTCCCTCACTCTCATTGTACTATGGGACTGTAATCCGACACGATCGGAGGGAGATCAGGCGCAAGACCTGCGGCTTTATGGGCTATCCGAGGCATGGGGGTAAAACACCGCCAACTTTCTGACTCCGGGTTCTGACTGAGAATTACTTGAGAGAAGAAACCCTATTAGCAACGGGACCTCATGATCAGCAACCGCATTTACGCCCACTAGACCAACGAGACAAATTAAATTAATTAACTAACATATTATATACGGTAGATTAATACTAAGATTATTAACTGAAAGAAAATAAAATATGTAGGTAGGTACTTTTTCATTTCACTAAAACGTAGACTGTTTGGCCAAAAACTTCAAGCCTACAATAAATAGTGATTGAATATGCATTAAACGTCGATTCAGTACATAATAATTATGTATTTCGCACGTGCTATACAACATAATGTTCGCGTTATCTTCTTATTCATCATAGTATACCATCGCTATGATAACGCTGTTATACTAATTCCTATAAATATCGGTCTGGTTTAAGTACCACACTCTTGCCCATTTTGTGCTGTTAAATAGCAGTGCTTGCGTTGCTTGTCCGGTCTGTAGGGTATAGGGTGCCATCATGAGCTACCGGGTTCGGAATCCCGGGTCTGGCCAAAAAATATCAGTTATTGAGTTTTCCCGTCGATAAATTCCTAGTAGCTGCCTGGAGTCAGGAAGTTGGTGGTCTCACCCCCGTGCCTCGGAAAGCACGTAAAGCTTTTGGTCCTGCGCCTGATCTCTCTCCAGTCGTGTCGGAATACCGTCCCACCGGACTATGATAGTAAAAGAATAGAGAGTTCACTTGTGCTTGCGCATATACATCATTTTATTTCATTAAGCGGATATGAGCAAAGTAATTTTTACCAACTTAAATATAATGGATTTCCGCAAAGTAACACCTGATTCTATTTATTACTTTATTTCATTGCTTCCAAAGGAAATTGAACGCATAAACTCTGAGCTACCTGCGAGCTAGCTGAGATAGTATATGTATGTTATTTTTATCATTACATTATCATAACAGCGTTTCACGCCTAGTGATAAATGTAGATCTCCCACTAACGTTACAAAGCCCTGTCTCATGTCCGTTCTCATAACGAGGCTGCGACTCAATATTCCTTCTTACTTATCATTTGTATATAATTTCGTTTTCAATTGCCTTTTTTTTGTTTTAAATATTGGTAATATCTGTCAAAATCTGTATTTGATGCGCTATCCCTAAAAATAGAAATGTATGTACGAAAATATTAAGATTCATCATCAGCATCACAGCCTATCAAAAGTCCAGTGCTAAACATAGGCCTTCCCTTAGATTGCCTTGTAGAAGGAATATTTACCATAGTTGCCACGCTTGGTTAGAGGGTTGGCAACAGCAGTTTTTTTATTATTTTGAGTTGTTATCAAAAAGATACTGCTGACCATTACCTGTTTCATTTCCTCTTACGACAACCACTGGATAAAATGGGATAGCGGATATTCTTACACCACTACTACACGGTTTAGTAATATATTTAGTTTACTAGAAGAGATATTAGCGTACCAGAATAAAACTAGATAATTTTTTGTACGATACGTAAGGTATATTCATTTCAATAAAATGAAATTTTAAAACAAAAATTTAATTTAATATCAGAGAGAAGAATCTAGGTTATTAATATTCATCAAATGAGAAACAAATGAATATCTTGCAGAGCTTTAATCCCCGATACTAATCTTGGAAAGAGCTAAGCACTTTGATGTTGAATCATTTTATCCAAGTAGACCTTTTATAGTTTTGCTTTTATAGATATAATATCTCTAATATCTTTTGATTTATAAGAAGCTAACATAAAGTTATCTCTTTACTTACTTACATAACGCTTGTTCTTAAAATATTCACTATAATGGACACAAATTGTACAGAATAAATTACATCATTGCAACTTAATATCAGTCCAGTTTTTAAGAACTTAAATTAAAGTCATTAATTATCACCTGTAGATAAATTTAAAAACTTTTGGACATTAGAAATTATTATTTAGTTGTCTAACCTGTAGTGAAAGTTGTTAGAATTAACTCTCCTGTAGAAAAATGTGAAATGAAATATAGCGTCACGCCTGTAATTTTGAGAGGGTGGGCAGAGACCAAAGCGAAGCGAGCTACTCAGACCACATATAGCCAAAAATATGGGGTACGATGGGAAATTCGAATGAAGTGATAGGTGATCGTGATGTTTGCTGATCGTTTTCAAATCATAAACCCAAAATTCTTATATTCGCATTTTTACTGTGCAAGTAATATATATACTGTTGATATGGGACCTATAATTTCCATACCAAAGTGAGAATACATACAAAATTTGCAATCTCCTACAATAAGCTAACCCACTGTTGAAAAATATTATCAGTGTCATTAGAGGCGACAGTGGGAAATGGAGCCGATGTTGGGAAGTAGCATCTTTCTAATAATAACTCAAAATAAAAAATGCAGTTGCCAATCCGCCTGCCAAGCGTGGCAGCTATGGCAAATATCCCCTCTACATGACAATCTTTATTTCCACTAATGTCTTGCGGAGTAGACTAATTTCAGAAGTATTTAAAATTATCAGTATGTTCTCAAACGGTTTAAAGAAAAAATAAGAATTATTTATAAGAAACTCTAGCAACAATCATAAAGAGCCTCTTCATCTTACCTGCCCGTTTCCGCTATGAAGTTATGCTTATATGAAATACGATCCTTGATTTCGATCAACTGATTTGGATGAATTATGGAAGACTCCAGGTGGCGACACTACCATACATAAAACAATTTCTACAAAAAAACTTGTTTTAATATTTTATTTGTTTGTAGTTTTTCATACTATTTTTTTCCGTGAATCAACTGTAGATTTTTAAATTTTAGTGTATTTTATTTAGGTCCTGTCGTAGTCCTTTTATTCCTATTTGTATTTAAAGCTCGTTTATTTGCTATTTCGTGTTATTTGTTATTTAATTTATTAAATCGAACCACTGCCCGAACTAATCGAAAGAGACGAAACGGGCAACACTGAAAAACAGCAGCTATTGTTTTCCACGCAAAATGCTGTATGCGATCCTTTTTCACCACGTTCGGCAACGTCTAGTATTATTTAATAAACATTTATGGGAAATATAATGTTCAATTTTGCGTATGTGGCGAAGTAAATATTTTCCATCTTGAAAAGTTAATGTACTTATATATGCTGTTATTTCAGAAAATATTATCTTCGGCTAAGGTTGGAAAGCAGAACCCACACCTCGGTAGTCTAAACAATAATGCAATGGTTTTTAAGCTATATTAGATCTTGTTATAGCTTAAATTTAAATATTATAATGGAAAGTTGAAATAAAACAATAGCAAACATCCACTCACTTATAAGAACTTTCAAATTAATGTACATGATTGAAGATAATATTAGGTTTCTGGAACCTTCATTTACAATATCGGTTTGAAAATGATTGAAATATCGACAGTAACATGTTTTATGAGCATCTTTCTGTAAGAGGATTACGGGTTGGTTTATTATAGAGGAAATGTAACGCGATAGTCTTGTTATATACGTATGTATATACGAATTTTATGAATATTAAGATACAGGCTTGGTACATAAATTTTATTTTCAAATAACGGCTCGGTATCGTAGTCTTTTTTAATTGGAAATCGCCTACGTATACCCGGATCGCGGGTCCATAGACAGGTTATGTCGGACTTGCATCGACCAAAACCTGGTAGACTAGCTTTGCCGCATATCGACTACGAGAACGTGGTTGGCCAAGTCACGGTTACTAAATCTCCCAAGGCGGGAATCCGTTTGGGAAAGGGGGAACGTAGATTTTTGCTGCTATTTTAAAGAAACTAAACAGTGGTAACTTTAAAAGTGGTAGAGCCACGTGGCAGCTTTTGCTGTCGCACGGATAGGCCGGCTCAAACCGGGTTGGTACCACAGCCTCACAGAATACCAGCGTGAAGTAAAGGTTTACCTCTGCATTTCGCTTTGTGAGTGCAGGTGGCTGGAGGCCCAATTCCCCCTCCCTCCCATTTAACATGGTAGCTGAATTAAACGAAAGACTACCCCAGGAGACTACCAGCACCCCTGGAGAATCCCTCGCTGAGCATCCACGATCAAGCTACTCCACTCCTGAGCGTGGGTACTCAGGTTGCCCCGCGTATCCTGGGGGGGCAAAATTCCGCTCGCGACTAATACTGCTCGGGGCAAGCGGAGCAATAAGACCAAGGCGACCCCTGTCACGCTATCCGTGAATTTTTGCAATATCAGGTAACTTCATTCCAACCTTAACGCTGTCCACTTCCATCTAGACACGGCGAAGCCGGCCTTGCTCTTTTTAACCGAGACTCAGGTGTCCTCTCCGGCTGATACTACATATCTCTCCTACCCGGGGTACAAATTAGAACACTCCTTTGTGCCCCGGGCTGGAGTTTGCGTATACGTCAGAGAGGACATCTGTTTTCGAGACCTCGGCAGTCTTGAAGGTACGGACCTGCCCATCCTATGGCTGTGCATAGGGAGCGACGACCATCCCCGCGTCTACGGGTGCCTCTATAGGTCCCATAGCGGTAGTGCCGAAACAGACCGACTCATCGACCACGTCCAAATGGCTACAGATTCCTTGTTACAGCAGATTCCATCCGCAGAGACCATGAACCTTGGCGATTTTAACGCCCACCACGCCGAATGGCTCGGTTCACGTTCAACCAATCATGCGGGGAGATCTGTTTATCACTTTGCTTTGGCATATGTGATTCCAGATGTGGAGGATCACGCACCTTCCCTGTTGGACCTTCTGCTGACCTCTCATCCGGATGGATATCAGGATTCCGACGTCGGTCGAGACCCGTCTGTAACCAGCGTAGGACCGCCGAAATAAACGCAAGTACAACTTTACGTGTTGTGAAGCCAACCATACAGCTCTACATCTCCCGTTTGTACAAAAGTACGTCGGGAGAAGACGTCCTGCGTTTCGTGAAAGAACGAAGCCGATGCCGCATTGAGGATTCCGATCTCTTTACATTTGCAGCGTATAGAGTCTAATAGGTCAACGAACTTCAAATCCTACGCACTACAGGTTCCTGCAAAACACAAAGAGACATTCCTCACTCCCAATTTCTGGGCCTCTGGGGTAGTGTTTCGCCGACAGTACAGGGACGCGCCAAAGAAGAAAGTTCCCTAAATTGTGTTAAGTTATGTCTATATTTTATATAAATTTTTAGGTTAAGGTACATATTGCTATGGGCCAATGTTCTTAATTTTTAAGTCCTTGATGCCTGAAATAAAGTTATTGTATTGTATTGTCATCATCATCATCATAACAGCCCTTCACAAGTCCACTGCCGAACATAGGCCTCCCCCAAGGAATGCCACAAAGCACGGTCCTGAGCCACCTGCATCCACTGACTTCCTGCATGTCTTACCAGGTTGTCACTCCATCTAGTGGGGGGACGCCCTACACTTCGTTGGCCGGAACGAGGCCGCCACTCGAGAACGTTTTTTCCCCATCGGTTATCGGTTCTTCGAGCTATATGGCCGGCCCATTGCCACTTCAACTTACTAATCCGTTCGACTGTGTCGGTCACTCTGGTTCTACTGCGGATATCCTTATTTCTAAGTTTATCACGCCGAGAAAACCCGAGCATAACCCTCTCCATAGCTCGCTGAGCGACCTTGAGCTTCCTCATCCGGCCAGCAGTGAAGGACCACGTTTCAGTTCCATACGTCATCACTGGCAACACGCACTGGTTATATAGTCTCGTTTTCAAGTTTTGAGGTATACCTGACGAGAAGATGTGCCGTAATTTCCCGAACGCTGCCCAACCGAGTTGAATCCGTCGATTGGCCTCTCGGTTGAAGTTGGACTTACCTAGTCGGAGTATTTGTCCCAGGTAAATATATTCGTCAACAACTTCGAGCTTAGTGCTCCCAACAACTACCGGCATAGGTGTAACATGGACATTAAACATGATCTTTGTTTTGTCCATGTTAATCTTAAGACCTATCCGTTGGGAGACACTATTGAGGTCATTGAGCTTAGTGCTTAGGTCCTCCAGCGATTCTTCCATAAGGACTATATCGTCGGCAAATCGAAGGTGAGTGATGTACTCGCCATTGATGTTAATACCGTATCCTTTCCAGTCCAGTAGCTTGAAAACATCTTCCAATGCAGTGGTGAAGAGTTTCGGGGATATAACGTCACCCTGTCTTACACCTCTCTGCAGTTATTAACTATTGTATTGTATTAAACACTTATTAGTTGTCTACCCTCACCATTAACAGAAGTAATCCAAATAATACAGTTACTAAATAAAATATTTAAGAAAAAGATGTATAGATAGCATGTCTTATTATCCACAAGCTCTCGTATGTTGTAGTCCGAACTGAAGTTAGTACTTGCACACAAATCTGTATAGGGGTGGGTACATATTGTGATTGTTAGCTTTCCTAGACTGTGATTCAAAGCCTATATATAATTCGGCGAATCCAACTTAAGCTAAACACATACAGTTTGCCCAACGCAAATATTACGCTGAAGCTGTTGGCACTGTATATAAAATTATAAAGCACTAAGGTGTATTTTATAGGTTAACCTAATAGGACTCCTTTTCTGCCTAGGATTTCGTCTGGAGAAGGTACCACCCTCTTATATATTTCTGCCACCAAGCAGCAATGCCTGCACTGCTTTGAAAGTTATTGGAAGCCTGTATGATTACAGGCCGTAAGGCATTCCATCTTAGTCCTTAGAGGTGACCACGCATCTGTAGCATTCTTTGTCTGAAGTTGGTTATAGGTATCCATGGGCAACAGAAGCCACTTACCATCAGGCGGCCTGACTGGGGATGGACTTGCTGTGTTGGGGTGACTGTCGAGAACCGATAATTTATTTAACGGGCAACGACGTAGTCGTGGAAAGATGTAGGAGTCTATGGGCCACAGCGTCTACTTACCATCAAGTTGACTGTATGCCTGTTTGTTACTCAATTTTTTATAGTATAAGAGTTACAAACGAGATCATAGTCCACCTGTTGGTAAGCGGATGCTATGGTTAATAGACATCTTCATCCATCATCGATTAAGAATCAAAATGCAGATACGTTTTCAACCCTGAGGACTAAGGTGGAATTCCTCGTTACCAGTAAAGGGATTCGGTTCTCTTTACTCACCAAATAAAACAAAGCAAAATTAACCTGCTGCTTTACACTGGTTTTCTATGAGAGCGTGGTCATAACCCGGTCGAGCCAGAAGTCCAGCAAGGATCAATATTTGTGCAAAAATAAATTAATAGTTTTAGGATGTGATTGTGTTGATACTTTTCTTGACAAAGTTCTATATTTCGAGAAACTTCCTCCGATCTTAAAGTGGGAGTCGATCAAGATAGTAAGTCCTTCTGTTATGTGCGTACAATTAGCCCTATTTTTTTAAAGAATTGTAAACATGGTATTGCATTAGATTAGTCAATTTTTACCATCCCTCAAATGTCATATCCCTCTACAAGATGCAGGAGTGTACAAGCTGGATTGTGATTGTCGTCTCTCTTACATAGGGCAAACAAAAAGATCTATAATAGCCCGCGTAAAAGAACATATAGCTGACTTGAAGCACCGACGTATCGGGAAGTCTGCAGCTTGTGAACATGTTCCAGGTCGTCCCCGCCATAACATTAGATTTGATAGGCCACAAATCCTCGCTAAAGAACACCAACTCCTACCAAGGATGATTCGTGAGGCTATTGAAATTAAAAAACATCCTAATTTCAATAAAGAAGATGGATGGGTGCTGCCATCTGCTTAGGTTCCTATAATTAATAAAATTAAATCCAAACCCAATACCACTGCTAGACTTCAAGATACTGTAAGCTCATTTTGCGTAGATCGGACCAAAAATTCATATTCAATAAACTGAAGGAAGCCGGGCTAAATATGACATCGGGACGTCAAACACCTCAGCCCCCGTGATCATGGGTGCTGTTAAGCACCCGAAACGTCGGGAGTTAAAAAGTTTAATTAAACGCGAAAGAATCCGTAAAAAATAGTTTCATTTAAATATTAGGTCCTTACATATGAAATTGGCGTTTTGTACGGAAGGAATATAATTTTTTTTTGTAAAATATATTTAATTCATCAAAGTATGCACCGTTGTTATCTATGCACTTTTGCCATCTCATAGGTAGTTCATTGATCCTTTTACTAAAAAAACCATGGGGGCGAGAATCAATAAACTCTTTGAAGGCGGTTTGGACTGCAGCATTGGAGTTGAATTTTTTTCCTTGTAAGAAGTTGTCCAAATTCCGGGAAAAATGGTAATCTGTTGGAACAAGGTCCGAGGAGTACGGTGGATGTCGCAGACATTTCAATTGTAGCTCATCTAACTTAGTGGTTGTTTGTTGTGCAGTGTGTGGTCTTGCGTTGTCGTGAAGCAGCAGTAGCCTAGAGCGATTTACCAATCTCGGTTGTTTAGCAGCTAGTTCTTCCTTCATGGTTTGCAGTTGCTGACAATAGATATCTTCCTTAATCGTTTGGCCAGATTTTAGAAAGCTGTAGTGAACAACACCGGCGCTAGTCCACCAAACACTCACAAGTAACTTTTTCTGAGTCAATTTTCGTTTAGGGCAGGATTTGGCTGTGTCTCTAGGGTTCAGCCATTGCGACGAGCGCTTCCGATTATCGTACAGTATCCACTTTTCATCAAAAGTAATGATTCGATTTAAAATCCCTTCATTATTGTGTCGGTTGAGCAAAGTAACAGCTGTCACGAACTTGCAAACACGCGTCTACTGCTGAGTCGACGCGTGTTTGCAAGTTCGATTTACTCAATTCATGAGGTACCCATCGTTCAAGTTTTTTTACTTTCCCGATTTGCTTCAAGTGGATTAATACAGTTTTATTACTTACCCCGAAGCCTGCAGCTATCTCTGAAATGCTTTATGATTGATCCGCTTCCACAATAGCCTTTAATTCTTCATTTTCCACTTTGGTCTCCGACCGTCCACGGGGTTGGTTCTGAAGGTCGTAATTTCCAGAACGAAAACGTGTGACACCAGCGCCGTACACAGCATTAATCCTTCGAGCTGTTTCTGCAGCACTGGTGCCACGGTAGAACTCGTACTCGTAAATATACCGATTTTTCATGTTTTCATTGTGCGGTAATAAGCGACGCCAAAGAATAAAATAATGAGGAAAAAAACAAATGAATGACTGTTTTCAAAACTCAAATGTACCAGCTAAATGAATTTAAAAATTTGAATTTTAAATTTTTAACCAAAGAGGAGATATTTCAGATCAAAGTGGTCAGTACGACAAAACGCTAATTTCATATGTAAGGACCTAATATTTAGATACTTTTTACATACATATATATAAAACACACATAAGCTCTCACGTCTGTCAACCAGAGGGGTAGGCAGAGACCACAGACTTCCATTTGGTACGATCCTGCCAAACATCTCTTGCTTCTTTTTTTTCTTTCACATTCATATATCTACGCATAAATGCTCGTCGGTTAAGTTTGAACTTTAATTTGGCCTATTATAATTTTTTTCCTAAGGGTCCTAAAAGTCCTACTGCCACTAATTTCTAATGCATACATTTGCTTTCTCACTCATTTCGCATTGATTCTTTCTACTATATTATTATATTTAAATAATGTGCCGTTAAATAAGTTTTTTTTTATGCTTGATAACTTAACAACAAGTAAAGTTTTATTCATATTTGAGGAAATTTCCTTATAAATATCATAATATAATATTATAAATATCATCAACAACATCATCATTAAAGCCCTTCACAAGTCCACTGCTGAACGTAGGCCTCCCCCAAAGAATGCCACAAAGCTCGGTCCTGAGCCACCTGCATCCACCGACTTCCTGCATGTCTTACCAGGTCGTCACTCCATCTAGTAGGGGGTCGCCCTACACTTCGCCTACCGGTACGAGGCTACCACTCGAGAACCTTTTTTCCCCATCGATTGTCGGTTCTTCGAACTATATGGCCGGCCCATTACCACTTAGGCTTATTAATCCATTGGGTTTTGTCAGTCACTCTGGTTCTACAGCGAATATCCTCGTTTTTAAGTATGTTTTTAAGCCTAAATCGGGCTATCAAAAATCCGAAGTAAAAATCAGTATATATAGCATAGTACAACGTAGTAGCTGACAATAGCAGCTAGTAACAAGTGATAGTAGTAGCATAGTACAACGTAGTAGCTGACAATAGCAGCTAGTAACAAGTGATAGTAGTAGCATAGTACAACGTAGTAGCTGACAATAGCAGCTAGTAACAAGTGATAGTAGTAGCATAGTACAACGTAGTAGCTGACAATAGCAGCTAGTAACAAGTGATAGTAGTAGCATAGTACAACGTAGTAGCTGACAATAGCAGCTAGTAACAAGTGATAGTAGTAGCATAGTACAACGTAGTAGCTGACAATAGCAGCTAGTAACAAGTGATAGTAGTAGCATAGTACAACGTAGTAGCTGACAATAGCAGCTAGTAACAAGTGATAGTAGTAGCATAGTACAACGTAGTAGCTGACAATAGCAGCTAGTAACAAGTGATAGTAGTAGCATAGTACAACGTAGTAGCTGACAATAGCAGCTAGTAACAAGTGATAGTAGTAGCATAGTACAACGTAGTAGCTGACAATAGCAG
Organism: Parnassius orleans; assembly: GCA_029286625.1. NCBI lineage: Eukaryota > Metazoa > Arthropoda > Insecta > Lepidoptera > Papilionidae > Parnassius > Parnassius orleans. The sequence continues at coordinate 248,011 of JAGSMP010000235.1, read as the reverse complement.
CTAGTAACAAGTGATAGTAGTAGCATAGTACAACGTAGTAGCTGACAATAGCAGCTAGTAACAAGTGATAGTAGTAGCATAGTACAACGTAGTAGCTGACAATAGCAGCTAGTAACAAGTGATAGTAGTAGCATAGTACAACGTAGTAGCTGACAATAGCAGCTAGTAACAAGTGATAGTAGTAGCATAGTACAACGTAGTAGCTGACAATAGCAGCTAGTAACAAGTGATAGTAGTAGCATAGTACAACGTAGTAGCTGACAATAGCAGCTAGTAACAAGTGATAGTAGTAGCATAGTACAACGTAGTAGCTGACAATAGCAGCTAGTAACAAGTGATAGTAGTAGCATAGTACAACGTAGTAGCTGACAATAGCAGCTAGTAACAAGTGATAGTAGTAGCATAGTACAACGTAGTAGCTGACAATAGCAGCTAGTAACAAGTGATAGTAGTAGCATAGTACAACGTAGTAGCTGACAATAGCAGCTAGTAACAAGTGATAGTAGTAGCATAGTACAACGTAGTAGCTGACAATAGCAGCTAGTAACAAGTGATAGTAGTAGCATAGTACAACGTAGTAGCTGACAATAGCAGCTAGTAACAAGTGATAGTAGTAGCATAGTACAACGTAGTAGCTGACAATAGCAGCTAGTAACAAGTGATAGTAGTAGCATAGTACAACGTAGTAGCTGACAATAGCAGCTAGTAACAAGTGATAGTAGTAGCATAGTACAACGTAGTAGCTGACAATAGCAGCTAGTAACAAGTGATAGTAGTAGCATAGTACAACGTAGTAGCTGACAATAGCAGCTAGTAACAAGTGATAGTAGTAGCATAGTACAACGTAGTAGCTGACAATAGCAGCTAGTAACAAGTGATAGTAGTAGCATAGTACAACGTAGTAGCTGACAATAGCAGCTAGTAACAAGTGATAGTAGTAGCATAGTACAACGTAGTAGCTGACAATAGCAGCTAGTAACAAGTGATAGTAGTAGCATAGTACAACGTAGTAGCTGACAATAGCAGCTAGTAACAAGTGATAGTAGTAGCATAGTACAACGTAGTAGCTGACAATAGCAGCTAGTAACAAGTGATAGTAGTAGCATAGTACAACGTAGTAGCTGACAATAGCAGCTAGTAACAAGTGATAGTAGTAGCATAGTACAACGTAGTAGCTGACAATAGCAGCTAGTAACAAGTGATAGTAGTAGCATAGTACAACGTAGTAGCTGACAATAGCAGCTAGTAACAAGTGATAGTAGTAGCATAGTACAACGTAGTAGCTGACAATAGCAGCTAGTAACAAGTGATAGTAGTAGCATAGTACAACGTAGTAGCTGACAATAGCAGCTAGTAACAAGTGATAGTAGTAGCATAGTACAACGTAGTAGCTGACAATAGCAGCTAGTAACAAGTGATAGTAGTAGCATAGTACAACGTAGTAGCTGACAATAGCAGCTAGTAACAAGTGATAGTAGTAGCATAGTACAACGTAGTAGCTGATAATAGCAGCTAATAACAAGTGATAGTAGTAGCATAGTACAACGTAGTAGCTGATAATAGCAGCTAATAACAAGTGATAGTAGTAGCATAGTACAACGTAGTAGCTGATAATAGCAGCTAGTAACGACTGATAGTAGTAGCATAGTACAACGTAGTAGCTGATAATAGCAGCTAGTAACGACTGATAGTAGTAGCATAGTACAACGTAGTAGCTGATAATAACAGCTAGTAAACAGTGATAATAAAAGCAGATAGCACTAGTAGTAGTGTTACTACCGAACAAATTGAAGAAATAGTCAACTGAAAATCATCTGGAAAATATAGTGACCAACCGATAGTTAACAACCGTAGTTGACCAACCGTATACAACAACCGTGGTCGATAACCAATAGTCAGAAGATTTCCGCCGAACAGTTGAGCAGTCGAACCGCTGGCCACTGCCTTGCCATTTGTATTCTACAGTTCGTGCATTTTGATTGGATGTCAGTCCACAGTACCCCAGCCGTACCCACAAAGACGGCAGTAGAAGTATCCACCTGAACCTAGATGTAGGACGAACGACTCGCGGAGTATCTTCGTCAACATTTACTCCCGAGTTTCACCCGTCCAGCACACTTTCCGCCGTCTGTATGCTTAGATCTTTTGAACTACGCAACGGATTTTGAATAATTCGATTTAAAACCTTCATTATTGTGTCGGTTGAGTAAAGTAACACAGCAGTCGACGCGTTTGCAAGTTCGATTTACTCAATTCATGAGGTACCCATCGTTCAAGTTTTTACTTTCCGATTTGCTTTAGATGATTAATACAGTTTTATTACTTATTAATATCAGTATATATAGAATAGCTCGAACTAGCACTCGAGCGGCTGCCTCGGGCAGATCAACTTGCCCGGCGGGAGATCTCCCCTTTTCCTTATCACGCAGAGAAACCCCGAGTATAGCCCTCTTCATAGCTCGCTGAGCGACCTTGAGCGTCCTCATACGGCCAGCGGTGATGGACCACGTCTAAGATCCATAAGTCATCAGGCAACACGCACTGGTTTTAAAATTTCGTTTTCAGGTTTTGAGGAGAGATGAGAAGATGTGTCGTAATTTCCAGAACGCTGCCCAGCCGAGTTGAATCAGTCGATTGACCTCTCGGTAGAAGTTTTTTTTTCTATAGGATAAGGGATAATAATTATAATTTTAGTTCGACTTAACTAGTCAGACTATTTGTCCCAGGTACTTATCAACAACTTCGAGTTTAGTGCTCCCAAAACTACCGCCTTAGGTATGACATGGACATTACACAAGATCTTTGTTTTGTCCATGTTCATCTTGAGATCTGTCCGTCGGGAGACACTATTGAGGTCATTGAGCATAGTGCTTAGATCCTCCAGCGATTCTGCCATAAAGACTATATCGTCGGCAAATCGAAGGTGAGTGATTTACCCGCCATTGATTTTAATACCGTATCCTTTCCAGTCCAGTAGCTTGAAAACGTCTTCCAATGCAGCGGTGAAGAGTTTTGGGGATATAACGTAACCCTGCTTTACATCTCTCTGCAGTTGGTTAGGTTTCGTACTCCGGTACTGTATCCGTATAGCTATCGTAGCCCTACTGTACAAACACTTCAGCACTTCGATATACCGGCAGTCAACTTGGCACCGCTAAAGGGACTGTAGCATTGCTCAAATTTCGACGGAATCAAAGGCTTTCTCATAGTACACATACGCAAAGAAAAGTGGCAGATTGAACTCTTCGGCCTCCTGACCAATTTGCCGAAGGGTATGTATGTGGTCTATGGTTCTAAAGCCTTTTCGGAAACCGGCTGGTTCCGGAGGCTGGAAGTCGTCAAGTCTGCGTGCAAGGCGATTCGTAATGACTCTCGAAAACAGCACGTAGACGCAGCTCAAAAGGGAAATCGGTCTGTTCTGCTCCACGCCTCCGGAGTAGTCCCACCATGGAGGAAGGAATTAAAGAGCATCTGAAGGACTTCAAGTACCGGTTTTCCACTCACTTTCAGAAGCTCCGCTGTAATTCTATCCTCGCCTGGGGTCTTGACGTTTTTAAGGTGCTGGAGAGCCATTCTAATCTCACTCAGACTGACGTCCGGGATATCATCAGAATAGTGTCGGATAAGACTAGTTCTTTGATCGTTACTCACACTTGCGTGTGTACAGCTGCCCATAGAACCTTTCAATCTCACTCAAAATCTCAGGTGTGCCCGAAACGATGCTGCCAAATTCAGTCTTCAGCTTCGACAGTTAGCTCTTTCTGGCAGACAGATCTCTGGCAAAGACTTTAGAGCCCTGGTTCCGCTTGATCGCTTATTCAATACTAGCAATATTAAAGTTGCGTAAGTCTCGCCAAATGCATTTGGAGATCTGTCTGTTCAGCTGCCTGTATGCTGTCAAATCTACTGAAGACTGCAGCTTTATTACCCGTCTAACAGCCATGAGATTAAGAGTGTGATCGGAGAGTTTTTGTGTTCTTCTACGACGGGTCTTGCAAAACTTAGCTACGGACCGCATGGACAGTTTACACGAACTTTTCATTCATATCGTCCACTGCATTGCAATCTTCTAAGCACTGAAAACGATTTCGTAACTCGAGCTGAAAGGTTTCGGAAATTTGGATTAGAGCAAGAGGGGGACGGAGCGTTGATTTCATTAGATGAAACTTCTCCAACTTAACGTTTAGGTTCAGTGTACTTTTAAACATTCGGTGTTCGCTACCAGTTTTCACCCTCACGATCACTGAGACATCACTGAACAGTTACCGTCTAGTCGTTATAATGAAGTCAATCTCATTTTTTGTCGAACCGGCGGGGCTCGACAAGGTCCACTTCCTGTGAGAAAGAAGAAAGAGAAGTTCTGGAAGAAAGAGTTCATCATAAAGAGTTCCTCTTTCTCCATGAATTCGGCCAGCTGCTGGCCCCTGGGGTTCCGTTGCCCTATTCCGAATTTCTCTACCTTAAGTTCACCGTTCTCTCTTGTGCCTAGTTTTGCATTGAAGTCTCCTATTAACACCATATAGTGGGTTTTAGAGGAATACATGTCTTTAGAGATATATTCATACATTTCCTCCGCCTCCTCATCTGGATGTGCCGAGGTTGATGCGTAAACCTATATGACCTTCAACGAATACTGTTTGGTGATTCTTAGTATAAGGTAGGCAACCCTCGTCGACAAACTCAAAATATTTACAGCGTTGTTAACCGAGAGACTTGTGGACGATAAATTCGACACCTCCTTGGGACATATAGTCATCCTCCCGGTGATAGACCAAGTTGCCGGATTCGAGGATCACCGTGTCCTCCTCCTCTCTTCGGACCTTGGATAATCCTATAATATCCCAGCGCAACTTGTCTATCTCTTCTTATAGCTCCAGGATCTTCTTGTCAGTCCTCAGGGTGCGTGCGTTGTATGTTGCCAGGTCGAGTCGTCTTAGGTGGCAACCGGACCTCCACCGGAGATTCTTAGCACCCCCTGCCCCGCCGTTACCATGGTCACCACTAATGTATGTGTATGGTCCTTATTCATTGTTACCATGGTCGCCATTAATGTATATGTATCTTACTTATTCGTCGATGTTGTCACTGTGTAGGAAAAACTTTAACTTATATTCAAAGAAGGGAACATGAGTTTAAATACAGTTTTAATAAAAGATCCCAGATCAATAAAATGGGTGAGGATCTAAAAAATTTTCGAAAAAAATGTGACACGTAATCCTTTTTTTAATAAAAAATCCCTTTCATTTGAATCATTCCTGAAAAAATGGCAATAATAATGAGTGACTACTACGTATTTATAAGATGCGTAGTAATGTATTATTACATCACCTTTATGGTATTTTAAGGAGGCAATTTTCTCTCACAAAATATTTTAAGGTGATAATAATACATACATTAATTATATTTTATAAAACCTAGAATTTGCTTCATGAAATATTTTTTTAAATATATAATGATTGTATCGTAGACATTGCTCTACAACTTAAGTGAATGCAAACAAATTACTCTGCGTGCTTGAAACCACAGCTGTAGCAAACTGTATCGTTAGTTTAACGTAATCTGTGTTCGAATAACGTGCATAGAGAACCGTAATACGTATGAGTGCGCGGTTGTTTGAAATGACGCGGTAAACGCTTATACATTAAATGTGAATTTTTTGCCACTAATAATCTTGATTTCCTATTCTTAAATTAGATTTTTATAATAATTGAGTAAGAATCTACACTACCCCATATCATCCCGTGGGTGTCGTAAGAGGCGGCAGAGGGAAACAAACCAGAAGATGGGCAGCAACGTCTTCCAATTACCAATTAGAAAAGAAGAAAAAACTTCAGTTGTCAGTGTGGCAACTATGGCAAATATCCCTCTCATGAATTTTTTGGTATAAAACTTCTGAGATATGGCTGTAGTGATAGTGTGTGTGAACCATCTATAAAATAATTTCATTAATGACACGTCAAAGCTTTTTTCTTAATCGCATGTCTTACGACCTACCCTTTACATCCTTTGCTATCTACAAGTGATTAAACCACATTTTAGATAACGCAGTAGCGCAGTGGTTTAGCGCTTAATGTTGCGAGGCTAAGGGTTTGAATATCAAACGTAACAAGTTTTTAAATAATATGACTGTTTTGGGTTTGGATGTTTGCCCATGTGAAATTTTTGTACATAAGTAAAACATGCCCAAAAATGCAAGTCTCCCAAATACCAATTAGAAAATAAGAAAAAAACTGCGGTTGTCAGCGTGGCAACTATGGCAAATATCCCTCTCATGAATTATTTGGTATAAAACGTCTGTGATATAATCGTGCTATGAAAAGTATATTGATGCTCTTAAGATCCTGACTGACTCGTCGGTAAAGTTTGTTGGTAGATCATTGCAAAACCGAGGTTTATGAAACGACCGACTAAGCATGTTGGCACGTTGCATCAAAAAACTATAAAGAACAATTGTTTAGCTCACCAGTATTACGAAAACGATGAGCCACAATTTAAACCACCGTAATCTTTACCGCACGTTTATGTATAGCTCGCAAGTCGATCGGGGCCTTTCCGCCAATATTCGTGTTTGTTAGTGGCGAATGAGAGACGATAAAAGCTTACGACGCACTATAAGGAAGGAAAAAAAAATACAGTGGAATCGGACTCCTACGGACCTCAAAATGCGGAGATTATATTAACTTACAAATATTGGATCCATTACAAAAACTTAATGTTAAACATACGTCCATTTTTAATACATACTCGTAGATATTTCATTATAATGAAAGGAAATTCAAGTATATTCGTAGAAAATAATAATTGCACGGTTCATTTAAAGACAGATCCAACTTCAAAAGTGTCTGCAGTGCTCTGTAAGATTAGTAGCGAATCAGTAATCAGGATCAAAGTTTTGACGATGTCTGCTTTATATATTTGAATTAAATTTTGTAAATAATTATGTTTTTGCTTTTAAAACTCAACAAAAAGACAGTCGGATATTGATTTTTTTATCGTTCATAGATTGTTACTTTACTTGGACGAAAATGAATTACAATTTTCATTTTAACGGCAAATAATTTGCACAAATTAATGGAATTGATTTTAATATTGCAAATAATCACAAAAGTTGATTCAAGTATTATCAGGTTATCATTTTGCGACGTAATAAGTTATCTCGACTTAAGATGGACAACGCTGTCACAGAATCTAGGGTAAGATAATAATAATATAATGCTGTTGTTATTCGTATTCGTATTGTGTGTGACGAAAACCGCGGAACCTTTTTACTGATAACGCAGTATCCATGCTCATGGATACTCTCATATTTGAGGGGTTATGGAGCAATTAGTGTGCCGCGATGGTCCAAGACGTATTGGTGGACTTTATAACATGTCTTAAAATATATTTATGCTTCATACATGCGGGTTTCCTCACGATGTTTTCACTTCCGATTTCGTGGTAAGACAGTACTTAAAAAAATGATTGGTTCCAGCGGGCGTTGAACCCAGATTGCTCACGTATTATGAAATTTACGGCGAGTGCTTAGCCCTTGAGCTACCTCGGCTCTATATATGTATGTATATGTTGAACTATAAGACTATCATATATGGTGTCAGCACAAAGTACTGTAAGTCAAATACAGGATTTCATCACAGATAATCTCATTAGATTAATTAGTTACAACGTTTGCAATACTCACAACTTTCTGAAAATCTAAGACTCAATTAAGTTATCTAAAATAGTTAAAAAACTAATCATCATTATTTTTCTTAAATCTTTAATATTATTATATTTTTTTGTTCTTAAAAACATAACACCTACTCTAGAATTTTCTACCGTATCGTAGAGGCAGTTTACATACATAAAATCCACAAGAATTTAGATTCAAAACAATTATTTGTAGACAATACAAATCTTGTTCCGTGCTGCAACTCAATGCTAAGAAGATAAATGTACAAATATATCAGAATCTTATTGATTATTATATTTCAAATTGAAGTGGCATACAAACTTACAGTCCACCTGATGGTAAGTGATTACTGCAGTTCATCCTGCATCATCATAAATGGACTGCAATTCTATTGGCCCTCTATGCCCTTCAGACTCGAAAATATCAGTGCACGCTCTGCTGCTCAGTGTCAGAAATAGGTACGAGGGTTTCCATATATTGTAGAGCCATGCTGCAGCTTTATTACGGTTGCAGTACGATTGGGCCACGCTTTCGGCCGGGTAGGATCACACTTTCACAGAATACATCATGAAATAGCAGTTTAATGGTGCTGGGTTTATTATGGTGAGTATAGAAAGGTGAACACCCTTATAACTGGTAACGAGGCATTGCATCTAGTCCTCATTGTTACAACGCATCTGTTTTTTTGATTCTTAATCGATGATAGATGTATATGTCAATGTGGCCAATAAAGTAACATTAGGTGAACTGTGGGCTCGCATGTCAAGTTTCTATAAAAAAAGCGGTTTCTTTCCTACTTAGACAGACTTCCAAGTAGAAAAGATGTGCTACCACCTAGTAAAATTGAAACTGCTATTGAAATATATTTTTCATTCAAAATGAACAAATGCAACGTAATCAGGATAAACCAGCAAAATATTGTAGATGTCACCACTTGTAACATTTATTAATATTTTAAAGCTTTATTAGTGTCGCGACGGTATATTCCGTAATTGCAATTATAGGGATAGCTTACTTTGTTAACTTTGTTCACACTGTACGGCTTTGCAGTCCTTAATTCAAGCTACGTTTTGTATCTAGCCTTGTATAAAATGCAATTAAAATATGACGATACCTTAAAGCATGCCCAACACAACAGGTTTTATTATCTCACGTCATCTCATTACCAACAGCATTCTTTAAGTCCACTGCTGGATGTAGACGCGAAAACGCTACGATTTTTTATTTAAATATTCCATAATTATCTCCTTAACATCAATGTCCTAACCCAAAGTATATATATTTCCATAATCCTTATCCTATTAATTTTCCTAATTTCTCGATAATCGACGCCAGCGCCACGCTTTAATTTAAAAAAAACGAGTAAACTCCCGCGACGCGAATGGCATGCCGCTTTCGCTAAATAAACAAATAAAATAATAATGTCGCTTTAAACTAACAGACAATACGCTATTTTTGAGAGCCGTGTTGTGTTATTTCGTAATACAAGAAGAAAATCCGCCTGCATCGAGGATCAGAAAACCTGCAATAAATTCTACTGGTCTATGAGGTCCGTGGTACTTTCCTGTAAACGAGGAGCATCTTAATTTTGCATTTCCTACTCTAACGCACCATACGCACCACTGTGCATGAGCCTTTCCGAGAATGATGAAATTGGTAAGCATTACAAAGATTTACCTATACTTGTGCGCGTAATTAATTTGATTTGTGTGGTCGAGAATCGAACCCATGTTGCCCGCGTATGTGAAAATTATGTCGCTTAGCAACCACGGCTCTATTCTTTAAAAAATCTACAACTTTAAAAGTTATAGCTTATATATGTCCCACTGCTGCGCACAGGCCTCCGCTCCGTTCTGAGAGGGTAAGAGGAGGCAAGGAAGTACCCGCCGCGCTGCTCCAATGCGTGTTGGCGGACTTCACGTCTTCGAAATATTTTTTTTTTATTTCTCAGACATGCAGGTTTCCTCACGATGTTTTCGTTCACCGCTGAGCACGTGGTAAATCAGCACTTAAAATTGCAATTAATAATTTAATTGATGCCGGCGCGGATCGAACCCGGGTTGCTCGCGTACTGTGAAATTTACAGCGAGCGCTAAGCCCCTGAGCTACCACGGCTCCCTCTCTACAACTCTATTCATTCTATCTCTCTATTTAATCTACAATTTTATGTAGTCATAATTAAAACCGAAATATATGCATGATAGGGCTGCCAGGTCGTATAATTGGAAACTAAATATCGTGTACAATGATATGGTTATCTTATGTATCCGGTTTGTGTAGCACATTGCCCAGTATAAAAGACTGCCTCGTCGGTCAAGTGGTCGTAAGTGTGACTGCCGATCATGTTGTACCGAGTTCGAATACCGGGTGGGGCCAGAAGCAGCTATTTGGTTTTTCTGTAAAGAAATTCTCAGTAGCAGCCCGGAGTCAGGAGGTTGGCGGTGTTTCGCCCTCATGCCTTAAGAAGCACGTAAACCGGTTTGTCGTGTACCTGATCCGTATCCGATCTGTGGGAATATGTAGTGCACCTGTGATTTTGCACACATTTAGTCACAATAATCCTTCCCTGCACAGATGGCTAGTCTCCGTTGAAACTGGCCGCCGTGATCGAAATTCGGTCCGGAGGTCATTACAGCTGCAGCATGGCTCTACTACTTACAGTAAATACGTAGAAATACGTCCTTCTAGAATACTCACTTAACGAAAGCTGCTTTCTGTGTAGTGTTCGTAAGCATTAAAAGTGAAAATAATAATAATAATATTTGTTGGTTTTATTAAAATATCAGTTTTTGTATAATTTTAAGGACCTATTAGTATAAAATTTGTTTTCTCTACTATGGGTTCTGCAGGGTGTGATCTCATGTAAACAATTAAATATATATACATATACGTCACGCATGTAATACCCGAGGGGCTATACAGAATCCAAGGAGCAGCGAGCCACTTGGACCACATTTATCCAAAAAATATGAGTATAGATGGAAAATTGTGAAAAAAAAAATATATACCTAAAATACTTCTAGATGGCTAGCATACAATCACAAATTTAACACTCCATTAGTAACCTTTTACGACTTACTAAATAAGTAACACAGCTGGCACATTCTTTTTTGTTATAAGTCCCACATAAACATGGAACCTAAAAGTCCCAGACCAACATGGGACAACATGTTGTATTCTTGTAAAATCAAGACATAAATAATTTTATTAAATTTAAAAGGCAAGAAACGCATTCACATCTTATTCGCAAAAAAAATTTGTTACAAACGTAATATATACCTAATCCTCGTTAAATTTATAAAAAGCAATTGCCCTACTAACCTTAGAGCTTGTTACTTAATTCCTTGCAAAATTATTGAGGTATCTCCCCAAACATTCTACGTCACGTGTACATCCAAAACAATTAAATTATGTATCTATTTAAAGATGTAAGAAAAAGTTTGTTTACGTAGCAATTTATACCTACCGAGCGTAAGAAAAACGAGAAAACAAGAGAGGATTCTTAAAAATTAAATGAATATACGTACTTTTCTAAATATATAATATTAAATTTTGTTCGTTGCTAACTTTTGTCATAATTTAAAGACTCTTTAAACTGTGACAAAAGTTCCCGAAAAAACTTGTGTCTGAAGTCGAGACTTTCTTCAACAAAGTCTCGGATTGAACGCGACTAAATTTGTCCAGTTCAATCCCCAGAAGACACAAGTTTGCGCGTTTAACGCTAAGAAGAACCCCTTTGTTGTAATTTCTCAGTTTCAAGGCACTCCTCTTCTTGCATCAGCCAGTATTGGAATCCTCGGCGTCGACATATGGAATGACGTGCAGTTTCGTGGTTACTTGGAAGAGAAAGCCAAATTGGCCTCTAAAAGCTTGGCGTGCTCAGCAGAGCGGGACAGTATTTCATGCCGGCACACTACCTGCAACTTTACAAGGTGCAGGTTCGGCCTAACATGGAATAATGTTCCCATCTCTAGGCCGCGGCTCACCAGTGCCAGCTCCTTCCATTTGATCGCATCTAGCGCAGAGTGATTCGAATCGTCACTGACCGAGCTATTTCTGATCTGCTTGACTCACTGGCACTGCGAAGAGATGTTGCAACTTTTTGCGTATTTAATCGCATCTATCAAGGGGAGTGATCTGAGGAATTGTTCGGACTAATTCCAGCCGCTCAATTTCACCATTGCACTTCGCGACAAAACTTGCAATACCATCCATATCGTCTGGATGATTGGTGGCACACAATGTGCACTTTGCAAGAAATTTTTTCCCCGCACAACTTCCTTGTGGAATCAACTACTACCAGCGATTTTTCCGGACCAATACGACTTAGAGACCTTCAAGAAAAGAGCTTACTCTTTTTTTCATAGACCGGTTTTAATTTTTTTTTAATTTTACTTTAATTTTTTTATAGGATAAGGGTAACAAACGAGCACACAGTCCACCCGATGATAAGTGGTTGCTGTGGCCCAAAGACATCTACATCTATCCTCGATGAATAATCAAAATGAAGATGCGTTGGCACCCGTGAGGACTAAGATGGAATGACTCATTTCCAGTAAAAAGGGCCTCCGGTTCTCTACACTCACCATGCGAAACACACCAGCGTTAATACAATACAATAACTTTATTTCAGACATCAAGAACTTAAAAATTAAGAACATTGGCCCATAGCAATATGCTGCTATTTTACGCTGGTATTACGTGAGAGTGTGGTCCTTCCCCGGTCGAGCCGACCCATTCGTGCTACAAGTATACCAGTAATATAGCTGCAGCATGGCTCTACCACGTATAAAATTGTTGGAAGAACCAGAAACAAACCTAGGGGCATTTATTTTTTTAAACATATTTTACTTCACAATAATTTTGTACAATTTTTTAAATGAATTTTAATAGAACCAGCATGGTGGCGATCACATCATTCACAGGGATTATTTTCATTTAAGTATTCTTTGATATTATCATAACCCTTTTTGTAAAATTTTTCTTTAATAAAACATTTAAACTTGTTTATTGACAAATTTTGTACATTTTCTGGGATTTTGTTGTAAAAGCGTATATACTCGTAGTACCCAATAAGTGAATTACTAATTCTGTGGAGTCTAGTAATTGGTAATACAAGCTTATGTTTGTCCCTAGTGTTTAAAAATATGAACATCTTTATTCTTATCAAAGCTATTTATGTTTTTATGTACATACATTACATTTTAATAAATATATTGCGATGCCAAAGTAAATATGTTTATTTCTTTAATTTTTTATCTAAGGGGCTCTTTGCAATATAAGTTATAAATCGCCCGTACGGTTCTCTTTTGCAAAATAATTATGGCTACGAATGAATATCAGTCGCATTACCCCATAACAAAATTCCATAAAACATTACGTTATGAAAGTAACTAAAATAATCTAGTCTAGCTGTCTCAACATTGGTGAGACTTCCAATCTTTCCTACAGCATATGTTGCAGAACTAAGTCTGCTTGCTAATTTAGATATAAGGAGGCCCCATTGAAGCTTCACGTTGATAGGCCCCCCTTATATCTGTTGTTGTCTTTATAGGCCGGGGAAAAAGTTTTTCAGACATTTTTTTCAAAGGTAATTACATTTAATTATGATATATGTATATATATATATATATATATATATATATATATATATATTTCCGCCGTTAAGGCAGTCTTGGCTCTGGCGTGGAACGGTGCACTTGTCGTATTCCGTTACTAGCTCATCCTTGACACATTGGATAATTAATTCGTGCAAACGAATTAATTATTATTCTCAACTACAAAATTAGTCTCGGTACAATTTATAGTTTGTATTAAGTAAAATATTGTAAATTAACCTTATTTAAAAGAAAAGTCCCGCTGGGTTTCTTACTGGTTCTTCCCAGGACAGAGGTTTTATCCGAACTGGTGGTAGTAGTATTATATTGAATAAAATTGATTCCATTCTATTCGATAAATAATCCCGTTGCTGTGGAAATTTTCAGATTTTTGATCAAAAATGTGCGACAAGTAGTTTTGACAGTCCACTCTTGATGTTAACCTAACACTACCCAAAGAATTCTAAAGAGACTAAATCAGGTGAAAATCTGTGGGTGCAAGGTCAGGAATATATGGTGGATGCATTAACACTTCCCAAACAAGCTCTCTCAATTTTTGCTGAGTGGCCAAAAATGTGTGTGGTCTGGCGTTATCATGATTAAAGACCACTCCTTTTCTGTTGATCAATTCCGGCTGTTTTTTCTCAATTTCTTGCTTGAGTCTCTTTAGTTGTTGGCAGTAGAGATCCAAATCGATAGTTTTGCCCGGCGGTAAAAGCTCATAATAAACGATGCCCTTCCAATCCCACCATACACACAGCATCACCTTATTGCGTGTCAATCCAGGTTTCGCTACAGTTTGTGGAGCTTGACTACCCTTTGACCATGATCATTTTCTCACAAAAAAGTGAAAACTAACAAAAAGTGTAAACTAACTTTCTGCTGCTCTTACTAACACTGCATTGGGTCCATAAACATCACAAAATTTTATCGCGGTTTTGAATCGCATTTTTCTTTTTTTTGTAATAATACTTCATTTTGGGGACAGAAAAACAATTGAAAAATGGCGGGAAAGTATTTTTTACTTTTTATTTTTCTTTTCCTTAATGTCCTATATGTATTGATATTAAAACCAGCCAGATACGAACAGTACAACCAAAGAGATTTTTCTTCAATTTTATACAAACAACATACGAAGAAACTTTTTCCCCTACCTATAATACCAAGAAAAACGGTGGTAATAAGACTCGACTCCTAACTATTTGGTATTCGTATTTTTAAAATTAGGTGCTATAAATTTAATACATTTTGTCTTATTGCCGTTTAAGAGCAAATTGTTGGCGTTAAACCAATATATATTCCTCTTAGTCGCGTAATTCTCAAGTTTAAAGTATAGCTTTTAGCCACTAGGCTACTATCATCATCATCATTACAGCCCTTCACAAGTCCACTGCTGAACATAGGCCTCCCCCACGGAATGCCACAAAGCACGGTCCCGAACCACCTGCATCCATTGACTTCCTGCATGTCTTACAAGGTCGTTACTCCATCTAGTGGGGGGACGCCCTACACTTCGCCTGCCGGTACGAGGCTGCCACTCGAGAACCTTTCTTCCCCATCGGTTGTCGGTTCTTCGAGCTATATGGCCGGTCCATTGCCACTTCAGCTTACTAATCCTTTGGGCTATGTCGGTTACTCTGGTTCTACTGCGGATATCCTCATTTCTAAGTTTATCACGCAGAGAAACCACGAACATAGCTCTCTTCATAGCTCGCTGAGCGACCTTGAGCTTCCTCATACGGCCAGCAGTGAAGGACCACGTTTCAGTTCCATACGTCATCACTGGCAACACGCACTGGTTGTACAATTTAGTTTTGAGGTTTTGAGGTATGCCTGACGAGAAGATAGGTCGTAATCTCCCGAACGCTGCCCAGTCGAGTTGAATCCGTCGATTGACCTCTCGGTCGAAGTTGGACTTACCTAGTCGGACTATTTGTCCCAGGTAAACATATTCGTCAACAACTGAGCTTAGTGCTCCCAACAATTACCGGCATAGGTGTGACATGGACATTAAACATGATTTTGTTTTGTCCATGTTCATCTTGAGACC
Organism: Parnassius orleans; assembly: GCA_029286625.1. NCBI lineage: Eukaryota > Metazoa > Arthropoda > Insecta > Lepidoptera > Papilionidae > Parnassius > Parnassius orleans. The sequence continues at coordinate 232,692 of JAGSMP010000235.1, read as the reverse complement.
CATCCGTTGGGAGACACTATTGAGATCATTGAGCATATTGCTTAGGTCCTCCAGCAATTCTGCCATAAGGACTATATCGTCGGCAAATGTGATGTACTCGCCATTGACGTTAATACCGTATCCTTTCCAGTCCAGTAGCTTGAAAACGTCTTCCAATGCAGCGGTGAAGAGTTTCGGGGATATTACATCACCCTTTCTTACACCTCTCTGCAGTTGGATAGGTTTCTGTACTCGGATAGCCATCGTAGCCCTACTGTACAAACACTTCAGCACCTCGATATACCGACAGTCCACTTGGCACCGCTGAAGGGACTGCAGCACCGCCCAAATTTCGACGGAATCAAAGGCTTTCTCATAGTCCACATACGCAAGGCAAAGTGGCAGATTGTACTCTTCGGTCTTTTGTACAATCTGCCGAAGGGTATGTATGTGGTCTATGGTGCTAAAGTCTTTTCGGAAATCGGCTTGTTCGGGAGGCTGGAAATCGTCGAGTCTTCATGCGAGACGATTCGTAATGACTCTCGAAAACAGCACGTAGACGCGGCTCAGAAGGGAAATCGGTCTGTAGTTCTTCAAGACAGCGTTGTCGCCTTTATTAAAGAACAAGACCACCGCACTTCTGCTCCACGCCTCCGGTGTAATGCCACCATGGAGGATGGAATTAAAGAGCTTCCGAAAGACTTCAAGTACCGGTTTTCCATCCGCTTTCAGAAGCTCCGCTGTAATTCTATCCTCGCCTGGAGCCTTGCCGTTTTTAAGGTGCTGGATAGCCATTCTAATCTTGCTCAGACTGACGTCCGGGATATCTTCGGAATAGTGTCGGATAAGACTCGCTCTTGGATCGTTACTCACATTCGTGTGGCTCCAACGATGACGTGTACAGCTGCCCATAGAACCTCTCATCTCACTCAAAATCTCAGGTGTCCGGAAACGATGCTGCCACATTCGGTCTTCAGCTCGACAGTTGGCTCTTTCTGGCAGACAGATCTCTGGCAAAGACTTTGAGTCCTGGTTCCGCTCGATCGCTTATTCAATACGAGCTGTATTGAAGTTGCAAGTCCCACCGCATGCATTTGGAGATCTATCTGTTCAGTTGCCTGTATGCTGTCAAATCTGCTGAAGACTGCAGCTTCATCTCCCGTCTAACAAACCATGAGATTAAGAGTGTGATCAGAGAGTTTTGTGTTCTTCTACGACGGGTCTTACAAAACTTAGCTCCGACCGCATGGACAGTTTCACAAGCTTGTCATTCATATCATCCACTTCATTGCATCTTCTAGGCACTGAAAACGATTTTGTAGCTCGAGCTGAAAGTTTTCGGGACTTTATTTAAACCACGAGGGGACGGAACGTTGACTTCATTAGACGTAACTTCTCCAACTTAACGTTTAGGTTCAGTCTGCCTCTCACCATTCGGTGATCGCTGCCAGTTTTCAACCCAGCGATCACTGAGACATCACTGAACAGTTGTCGTCTGCTCGTCATAATGAAGTCAATCTCATTTTTGTCGAACCGTCGGGGCTCGACCAGGTCCACTTTCTGTGGGGCTGCTTCTGGAAGAAAGAGTTCATCATAAAGAGTCCCTCTTTCTCCATAAAGTCACAACCACAATGTAGCCATTAGTTAGTAGTCATTTGAATTCACATTGTTTTGTTATCTGGTTTCATTTCATTACACTAATAATTAATTAAAATAATATATTATAAGAAACTTTACTTCATATATGTATATTATATTTAATTGTTAGTTCGTCTGTGATTCATCGCGTAACTTCAAAAGTAGTTAACTGTTTGAGTATATTTATAAAGTAAAGAAACGTTTCAACCTATATACTGTACGTCCCACATTTGGGCACAGGCCTCCTCTCATATCTGAAAACGTTTTAGGTAAGGAAATTTCCACACACAATATATTATTTATTTGTCGATGCGAGGGTGATAGCTATAATAGTATCCGGTAGGTGGTGCTGTAATTGAGTTATTGTCAAATTCTATTTATTAACCAAAATGACTCATCCACTTCATTGCAATCTTCTAGGCACTGAAAACGATTTTGTAGCTCGAGCTGAAAGTTTTCGGGACTTGTATTAGAGCACGAGGGACGGAACGTTGACTTCATTAGATGACCCTCCAACTTAACGTTTAGGTTCAGTCTGCCTCTCACCATTCGGTGACCGCTGCCAGTTTTCAACCTCGCGATCACTGAGACATCACTGAACAGTTGTCTTCGCTCGTCATAATGAAGTCAGTCTCATTTTTGTCGAACCGTCGGGGCTCGACCAGGTCCACTTTCTGTGGGGCCGCTTCTGGAAGAAAGAGTTCATCATAAAGAGTCCTCTTTTCCATAAAGTCGGCCAGCTGCTGGCCCTTGGGTTCCGTTGCCCTATTCCGAATTTCCTACTTTCAGCTCACCGCTCTCTCTTGTGCCTAGTTTTGCGTTAAAATCTCCTATTAACACTGTATAGTGGGTTTCGGAGGAATGCATGGCTCTAGAGATATCCTCATACATTTCCTCCACCTCATCGGGGTGTGCTGAGTTTGGTGCGTAAACCTGTATGACCTTCAGCGAATACCGTTTGGTGATTCTGAGTATAAGGTACGCAACCTCGTCGACACACTCCCAATCTTTACAACGTTGTTAACGAGAGACTTGTGGACGATAAATCCGACACCTCATTGGTACAGATGGTCGTTTCTCGGTGATAGAATAAGTAGCGGATTCGAGGATTACCGTGTCCTCTCTCTTCGGACCTCGGATAGTCCTATTATATTCCAGCGTAACTTATCTATCTCTTCTTCCAGCTCCAGGATCTTCTCGTCAGTCCTACGTGCGTTATATTTTGCCAGGTCGAGTCGTCGTAGGTGGCAACCGAACCTCCACCGGAGATTCTTAGCATCCCCTGCCCCGCCGTTATCATGGTCGCCACCGTAGCCAGGAATAGCGGGGCCGCCGGGGACTGGGGCCGTTTGTGTCGCGTTCTGGGGGTATATTGCCATAGTTGCCACGCTTACGAGCGGGTTGGCTACCGTAGTTTTTTATTGCTTTAGCTTTATCAGAAAGATGCTGCTGCCCATCTTCTGTATTAGTTTTTTTTTATTTTGTATTTACATTTCCATAATTAATTGACTGCCGTTTGAGTTTGAAAATAGAAAGTTTGGAAATAGAAAGAAGAGGCTTATACGTGGTAGATCCATGTTGCAGCTATATTAGTAGTGTAGTTGTATCACGAATGGGTCGGCTCGACCGGGGAAGGATGACGCTCCCACGGTTTACCAGCGAAAAATAGCAGCTAAATGTTGCTGTGTTTCATATGATGGGTGTTGAAAACCGGAGACAATTTTTACTGGAAATGAGACTCTTCATCTTAGTCCTTAGGGGTGCAAGTGCATCTGCATTTTGATTCTTAATCGACGAAAGTTGTAAATGCCTATGGGCCACAACATTCACTTATAATCAGGTAGACTGTGTGCTCGTTTGTCACCCTTATTCTATAAAAAAAAGTGGTGATGTATTAATTAAAAGTAATTAAATTTAACAAAATGTATTCAACAAGCACACAATCACTCGGTATGATTGTGAAGTAAAATGAAACAAAACAAAACATTTTATCATCCAAACACAGGCTTGATGAATTACAACCACAATGTGTAGCCATTAGTTAGTACATTTTAATTCACATTGTTTTGTTATCTGGTTTTCATTTCATTACACTCATAATTAATTAAAAGAAAATATTATAAGAAACTTTTACTTCATATATGTATATTATATTTAATTGTTAGTGCGTCTGTGATTGATCGCGTAACTTCAAAAGTACTTAACTGTTTGAGGATATTTATAAAAGTAAAAGAAACGTTTTAACCTATATACGTCCCAAATTTGGGCACAGGCCTCCTCTCATATCTGAAAAAGTTTTAGGGTAAGGAAATGTCCGCACACACAATATATTATTTATTTTGTCGAGGCGGGAGTGATGGCTATAATAGGATCCGGTAGGTGGTGCTGTAATTGAGGTATAATACTGATACCGGATAATCGTCAAGCGCTGGCTTAGAAAAGTAAAAAAAAATACTTATGTAAATTCAGTTTCTATATTAATTTCAGTTTCAGTTCAGTTTCTATATTAGTTCAGTTCTATATTAATTAACATTTAAACTCCGTCTTAATATGCTATGCCCGTACAGGGTGTCACATGCTCTGTAAATATATTGTAACAACTTTATACTTTGTGACATGCAATAATTGAATTAAGAATTATGAATGCTAGGTCATATTCATGAATTTATTATAACTTAATCGGTTCTTAATGCGTTTGCAAAAATTCAGACTATTCATACATCTGGAATTGAGTGAAAACTTAATTTATTACAATCTTGTATGATACATACAAAGATACTTACAGGTCAAACTAATATAAAACATGTATAGACCAAATTAATTTATGATGGAATTATTAACGGGTATTGATAACGTTTTTAAAATTTATTATCACGTTTAATATCGACAAAAAGCATTATTAGACTAATGACCATGAGCAATCTCTTGCGGTATAACGAGATAAGAAAACTTATATCCATCAGCTAATTCGTATTATTAGCTGATGGATATAAGTTTTCCAACCTTATGAATGAAGTAACGTATCCTTTTGTTAGTCTATATAAAGTGTACTGCTTAGTAATATGTTCAATCATATAATCTGTACATATAATAAATCTGTAGAAAAGTCGTGTCTGTAACTAATATATTCTTGTAAAAACAAATCCAGGGAAATAAATAAATGGTACTGAAGTCAAATTAGTGGTTTTTAGAATTTTTGTCTGTCTGTCTGTCTGTGTATTCAAAATCCACGCAAAATTCTCCACTGGACCGATTTCCATGAAATTTTGTATGTAGTTAGTTATTAACCCGGGGCAACTTATAGGCTACTTTTTATCCGATTACGGAACTTCTGAAAGAGATGGTTAAGTATTTTTCTTTCTTAAGATATTAATTTTCTAACTATATATGATACTGTTAGTTATAGTCGTGATGATGAGTGTTTTTTCAAATAAATAAAGTTTAAAATTAGTTTTAACAGTTCTGTAATAATTTGAAACTACGCCGACTATCTACGTTTTAGTTTTCAAAACAGCGCCATCTATCATCATTCACAGGGATTGCCAACTTCCGACGATCTCTGAATATTTAAAGGATGCGCCAAAACACATCCCAACCTGTTGGTAGTAAATGCAGCCACCTACGCTTCGACTCCAAACTTTACGGAAAGTCTCCAGAGGCCCCGTAACGTTTTAATTGAACGCACAATTCCGCTAGATTCCGATGACCCAAATGTCGCCGGCTCATCATACACCAAAACTACATACTCACCTTGTGTCACAAACACCGTAAGGACAACGGATTGGACGCAGCACGTCCGAGACGGGCACGCCGCACACCCCTCCACACCGCGTACACACCGTACACCCGTCCCTGGGCGTTTCTCACCGCCCAGAACACCGAACAAAACGAGTCAGCCGTCAGAACCGGGGCTCGCCATCGTTGTTCCGACGAATCTAATCAGTAAGAGCTTGATAAGAGCCAAAAGGCTAACAGTCCTAACATCATCAGAATCCAGTGCAAAATATGGTATATTCGTTATTGGAAAACAATAATAAAAAGGAGAAACAATAATGAAAATTTTCATTTTAATCTTCAACTTAATAGTTTATATTAAAATGATATAAATGATGTAAATTTTCCCATCGCAGCATTTTTACATGATACATCGAAGATTAATTGTTTCATTAATACTTGTAACATACTAATCTTAGAATATAAATAAAAAAAATACATACTAGAACCCCAGCGAAAATGGATATTATGCATTTTTTCTATAATTTGTGTAAGAATAAATAAATGAATAACAAAATAAATTATAGAACCCATAAATAAATTAAAAATGTAGTGTTTAATTACTACATTCTCAATTTATTTATGAAATAAATGAAAACAATTTACGTACCTTACGTGATTATTCCAAAAGAATAACATAAGTAACAGTTTTAGTTATTTAATTAGTTAGTAATGCCTTCAGAACGAATTACGTATTATTATACGTACTTACAGTGGTAGAATACCAACTTAAGTGGTAGAGCCATGTTGCAGCTGTAATATCCTACGGACGGCAGCCAATTTCAACGGATACTACCCATTTGCGCAGAGCAGGATTATAGTGCATGAGTTTTTTCTAAGGCACAGGGGTGAAACACCACCAACTTCCTAACTCGAGGCTGCTACTTGGAATATCTTGACAGTAACACAAATAACTGATTTTTTTGCCAGATCCGGGATTCAAACCCCAAACTTCGTCGTGCTTATGACCATTAGTTCAACGAGGCAGTCGGGAAAACTGTATTATGGCTGCAATAGAAGGGAGGAGGAGCCGATCTACTCGACCAGGGCCGGATCACTTTTATAATATAATGGGAAACTATTTCTAGGGTGTCGCCATAACCACTGTGATTACAAATCCTCCCTATAATAAGAGTAGCCCATATCCATAATGGTTTCTTATATTTACGCGAAAAATCACATTGAATAAAACTATTTACGGATTTCCGTAAAATAGTTTTATTCAAAGCCCATATCCAGTAATGGACTCTAACGGGCTGAAAAAGAAGAAGATAATGATATCATTTAAATAGAATAAAAAAATAGCTATTAATTATGAAAGTATTGGATGGGCGTGACTGGAAGCGAATAATTTGTACAAAAGTGACTCACCTTTTCTAGGATATATAGAAAAGGAGGGTTACTTTTGTACCTCCTTTCCGAGGCTAAAATCCCCACCCGGAGTCCTCCAGTAAGGTACTAAGCGGGTTCAGGGAGAGGTAAAACCAGATTGGATTCAAACAATCGACCTGGAAGATACCCCTTCTTATCCTTATGCGGATTTTCGCATCTGTCATCCGCTCGCCTAGATGACAAAGGATTGTAATCTGCCCAACACACTGCTCGAGGAAGTCTCTAACTGTTCTGTGTAATTTTAAACGCACCAAATTTTTTATAAAATTTTACTTTAAAAAAAAACAAGCGTAAACGAACCTCGGTTAATTTATATTGAAATAAAAGAAGGAGCCTTAATTAAGTACCTCTAATGAATGTTGCTTCCCAAATAAATTAGATTAGAGGACAAAATAGTAAACAGAGACAAGGCATTACAATTTCTGCTCGATAAAAATAAATTTTAAGCATTATTTTCATTTGAAATTACCTGATTAAAAAAACATATATATTTAAGCTATATAATTTTAAATTACTTTTGACAATTTGATACAAGCAAAGGTTATTGAATTTTTATAGATTTTTTATTAAAAGAATCATTGTTGTTGTACATAAAAATTTCATCGTAATAAACTTAAAAGATTTATTTTTATTCAAAAAATAAAAGAAAATGTTTACCAAATATCAAAAATTAGTTCATTCAATTATTCGTAATAAAATTTAAGTAAACAAAACACTGAGAGGGTTTTAGGACAAGGAAATTTTCGCCGCGCTGCTCCAATGCGTGTTGGCGAACTTCACGTCTTCGAAATATATTTTTTTGTTATTTCTCAGACATGCAGGTTCGCTATCAGAAAAGAGAGGAGGCCTGTGCCCAGCAGTGGGACGTATATAGGCTATAACTATAATTTAAACAAACGTTAAATAAATCACAGCTCATAAGCATGCCACAGGGGATTTATGTTTCCCACATACTTTCTTTTCGGAGGAGAAGAGTAATTCTTTTAATAGGAATAATGCATTCCTGATGATATAATTGAACATATTAATGACTAGCTTTTTACGCGCGGCTTCGCTTGCGTGGGCTTCAATTTAGGAACATCATTAAATGTTGTTCCGTGGCAAATTTAACAAAATTCCATCACTTTTTTAGTCGCCTCGGTGTCTGAGTATCTACGTCTGTTTGTGAAAGATTTTTTTGAATTCGCAAGGACAATTGGACGTAGATGATTGATATTTGGCATATGTCGAGTGTCCCAGTACTCAACGTCAAGCCGAAACGGGGTGACAGGATTGATTGTAACCATCATGAGAAAAATCAGAAAAAAAAATCTATCCCATGCAGTTTGGAAATTATGGGCATTTAAGAAAAATCTAGAAATTTGGTCAAACTGTAATCATTTTTCGGTTATGGTGGTTAATTTTTATTATTTTTGATCATTTAAACTTTGAAACCGTAACCCTAAATAAAATTTCTAGAACCACAGTCAAAAATAATGACACAACTGTCCCAAGTTTTCTAGAATTAAGACTATTTGTTAAACTATGAATCTAAAATTTTCAAAATTTGTCGACTTTGAAAGGCCCTCCTTTAAAAATATACTAAAGTGCCTTGGCAAGTGCCATTAAAAGTTTGCGCATTTAATCAGAATTGTAAAATGGTACAATACTTGTTAGTTTCATACTAAAAAACTAGTAAAAAATAAAACCTCGAGTAATCCGATTTTTGCTAACCCATTTTACTCAGTTCAAAGTTTTTTATTCGCACAAGCTTTCGTAGGTTCTTAATTTTACGGAAAAATGATGAGAGAGATGAGTGGACATGTTTGCAATAAGCGACCGAGACAGATAGTGACGCGACTTTTACCAAAGTCAACAAAAGTAAGTAAAATTAATAAAATAATGAAAATCTTGACCTAGTTTAATTTAGGTTTATTGGAATAAAAGTCAGATAGGAAGTAACATTTTAATTACAATAAATGTTCAAATTGTTTACCATCAGCCTCAATACACGCCTTATATCTTATTAAAAGATCTAGTTATTAGTCGGGCATATCTCGAGAGTTGATGTCTCCAGCCTGTATTTGATTCGGGAAATGGCCGCCCTCCGTGAGTGAACGGTGCACATTAAAAACACGCGGTGATCCAGATAGCGCTCTAAATTTGGATATAATTCACGATAAAGTTTAGCGGCGGCACTTATGTTGCATCTGCATTTCCATAAATGAGGTGCATGTTCGCATATTCTTGTGAAGTGTAGCGTGGTAGCATGGTTGATAACAAGGATGCCAACACAAAAGTCCAATTTCAAAAGAGAGAAGCCAAAGTTGCCGGTATGTAATCAACAAGTCCAATTCACAAAAATCCAAGTCCAAAAAGAGAAGCCAAAGTTCTCAGTACTAAATCAACACAAGCGAATACGGAAAGGTGCGCAGTAGACGAATGAGTACAACTGGTGATGTACTAACTGGTGTCAGACGCATCTCCGTTTCAATGCGTGGCGTCACTATCTGTCTCGGACGGTCATGGCAAATATGTCCACTATCCATCTCTCTCATCATTTTGCCGTAAAATTAAGAACCTACCAAGAGCTTGTGCGAATAAAAACATTTGAAATGAGTAAAATGGTTTAGCATAAATCGGGTTACTCGAGGTTTTATTTTTACTAGTTTTTTTAGTATGAAACTAACAAGTATTGTACCATTTTACAATTCTGATTAAATGCGCAAACTTTTAATGGCACTTGCCAAGGCACTTTAGTATATTTTTAAAAGGAGGGCCTTTCAAAGTCGACAAATTTTGAAAATTTTAGATTCATAGTTTAACAAATAGTCTTAATTCTAGAAACTTGGGGCAGTTGTGTCATTATTTTGACTGTGGTTTTAGAAATGTTATTAAGGGTTACGGTTCCAAAGTTTAAATGAACAAAACAATAAAATAAACCACAATAATCGAAAAATGGTTACAGTTTGACCAAATTTCTAGGTTTTTCTTAAATGCCCATAATTTCCAAACTGCGTGGGATAGATTTATTTTCTGATTTTTCTCATGATGGTTACAATCAATCCTGTCACCCCGTTTCGGCTTAACGTTGAGTTCTAGAACAGCCTGTATATAATATGCTACAGGAACACGTGAATAAATAAGTTTATCAGAATTGCATTAATAACATATGTCTAGAAGCATCTACTATTTTTTTTTATATCAAGCGTGTCTTCCGTTGTATCCATAAGAAAGGTCAATTGTCTGTATAATAATAATCAAAATTGATTATTATTATTATTATTTACATTTTACTCTATACATTCATACATAATTAAAGTTAATTAAGTTTTAACGAAAATAATGATGATTTAATGGTATTTTATCAATTTACGTTATAATCTTTATTTGCGATATTTGATTCATATTATTGGTCACATTTAATATTGATTGACACAATAAAATAGATGCTGATATTTTTTTTTACGTTCGAGTAGACTTTGAAATTTCATAAATGCAGTTCTGCAGTAATGGTGAATACTACACATGGAATAAAACTAATTTTACGGATTTTATCACGTTTTGTTTTAACTTTTCTTTGTGAGTTTTTTTTAAAACAACTTTGGATGAAAGTTTCATAAAAACCCGCGTAAAAGAACATATCGCTGATGTGAAGCACCGACACTCCGGGAAGTCAGAAAAATGTCAACATGTCGTCGTATCGTCCCAACCATTGTATCAGATCTGATAGACAACAAATCCTCGCAATAGAACACCGATTCCTACCAAGAATGATACGCGAGGCTATTGAAATTAAAATACATCCTTATTTCAATAGAGAAGATGGCTGGGTGCTACCATCTGCTTGGGATCTCATAATTAATAAAATTAAATCCAAACCCAAGCATACTACTGCAAGACTTCAACTACTGTAAGCTCGTTCTGCACAGATCAGACCAAACATAATTGATTAAAAGTTGATGGTGGTCTTTGTTAACTGTGACATGAGGACGTCAAACACCTCATCCCCCATGGCCATGGGTTCAAAATCAAAAGTTAATAAAGTTAAAGTGATGAAATCCTAGGGTCTGTTTAATTGCAAATTAAGTTCACAGTGAACGTGGGAAGAACTGCACTCATAAACGGGAGTAGAAAATGTTCGCTTGTTGTGGCGGCGAAGAATCCGCATTTCAGATCGTCCCATGTGTGTCGTAAGGGCAACAGAGGAAAACAAACAGGAGATAGGCAACATCCTGACGACAGTTCAAATAATACAAGCTGCGGTTACAACCCGCCAAGCGTGGCAACTATAGCAAATATTCAGCCTATTTAACAATTTATGGGGAGGCCTATGTTCAGTTCAGTAGACTTTTGATAGGCTGTAATGACGATGATGAGTTCTACTCTTTCGAATCTTTGCTACCCTTAATATTTACGATAGAGTGAAAACAAAAAAGTTACATCTCCGAAAATATGAATGAAATAAAAACTACATAATTACCCCATCAAAATAAAAAAAGTAGCATTCTATATACATATCACTACTAGGTCCAGGCTGCAGATAGTTTTTGGCCTAAAAAGTGTTCGCTGCGCTGATACCCACGTGGGATCACCTCAACTGGGAACTTCTCAGATATGCAGGTTTTCCTTCACCGCCAAGAACATGATACATCGACACTTCAAATCGCAATTAAAATATATGCTAAAATATATAATAGTGCTTATGTTCTATGAAAATTACGTTTGGATCAGTTTGATTACCGCCTGTGACAAGTGAAAAAAAACCTTTGTTTAAATAAAATCTGCTATCTTTGATAATTAAAAAATTACCGAAGAGCCTACTTTGTTGCTACTTTTTATTTTGATGGGGCAATTATGTAGTTTTTATTTCATTCATATTATCGGAGATGTAACTTTTTTGTTTTCACTCTATCGTAAATATTAAGGGTAGCAAAGATTCGAAAGAGTAGAACTCATCATCGTCATTACAGCCTATCAAAAGTCTACTGAACTGAACATAGGCCTCCCCATAAATTGTCAAATAGGCTGAATATTTGCTATAGTTGCCACGCTTTGCAGGCGGGTTGGTAACCGCAGCTTGTATTATTTTGAACTGTCGGCAGGATGTTGCCTATCTCCTGTTTGTTTTCCTCTGTTGCCTCTTACGACACACATGAGACGATATGAAGTGGTGGATTCTCTTTCGCCGCCACAACAAGGCGAACATTTTTCTACTCCCGTTTATGAGTGCAGTTCTTCCCACGTTCACTGTGAATAGAACTTAATTTGCAATTAAACAGACCCTAAGTTTCATCACTTTAACTTTATTTATTTTTTGATTTTGAGCCCCTGGCCATGGGGGATGAGGTGTTTGACGTCCTCATGTCATAGTTAACAAAGACACCATCAACTTTTAATCAAATATGTTTGGTCTGATCTGTGCAGAACGAGCTTACAGTAGTTGAAGTCTTGCAGTAGTATGCTTGGGTTTGGATTTAATTTTATTAATTATGAGATCCCAAGCAGATGGTAGAACCCAGCCATCTTCTCTATTGAAATAAGGATGTATTTTAATTTCAATAGCCTCGCGTATCATTCTTGGTAGGAATCGGTGTTCTATTGCGAGGATTTGTTGTCTATCGAATCTGATACAATGGTTGGAACGATACGACGATATGTTGACATTTTTCTGACTTCCCGGAGCGTCGGTGCTTCACATCAGCGATATGTTCTTTTACCCGGGTTTTTATGGAACTTTAATCCAAAGTTGTTTTAAAAAAAAACTCACAAAGAAAAATTAAAACATAACTGTAGAACTGCATTTATGAAATTTCGAAGTATACTCGAACGTAAAAAAAATATCAGCATCTATTTTATTGTGCCAATCAATATTAAATGGGACCAATGATATGAATCAAATATCGTAAATAAATATTATAACGTAAATTAATAAAATACCAATAATCATCATTATTTTCGTTAAAACTTGATCAACTTTAATTATGTCTGAATGTATAGAGTAAAATGTAAATAATAATAATAATAATCAATTTTGATTCCAGACCATTGACCTTTCTTATGGATACAACGGAATACACGCCCGATATAAAAAAAAATGTAGATGCTTCTAGACATATGTTATTAATGCAATTCTGAAAAACTTATTTATCCACGTGTTCCTGTAGCATATTATATATATGTCAAATATCAATCATCTACGTCCAACTGTCTTTGAGAATTTAAAAAAATCTTTGACAATCAAACGTAGATACTCAGACACCGAGGCGACTATAAAAGGGATGGAATTTTGCTAAATTTGCCACGGAACAACATTTAATGATGCTCCTAAATTGAAGCCCACGCAAGCGAAGCCGCGAGTAAAAAGCTAGTCATTAATATGTTCAATTATATCATCAGGAATGCATAATTCCTATTAAAAGAATTACTCTTCTCCTCGGAAAAGAAAGTATGTGGGAAACATAAATCCCCTGTGGCATGCTTATGAGCTGTGATTTATTTAACGTTTGTTTAAATTATAGTTATAGCCTATATACGTCCCACTGCTGGGCACAGGCTTCCTCTCTTTTTTGATAGCGAACCTGCATGTCTGAGAAATAACAAAAAAAAATACTTCGAAGTCGTGAAGTTCGCCAACACGCATTGGGGCAGCGCGGCGAACATTTCCTTGCCCTAAAACCCTCTCAGTGATTTATTTACTTAAATTTTATTACGAATAATTGAATGAACTAATTTTTGATATTTGGTAAACATTTTGTTTTATTTTTTGAATAAAAATAAGTCTTTTAAATTTATTACGATTAATTTTTTATGTACAACAACAATAATTCTTTTAATAAAAAAATCTATAAAAATTCAATAACCTTTGCTTGTATCAAATTGTCAAAAGTAATTTAAAATAATATAGCTTAAATATATACGTTTTTTTAATCAGGTAATTTCAAACGAAAATAATGCTTAAAATTTATTTTATCAAGCAGAAATTGTAATGCCTTGTCTCTGTTTACTATTTTGTCCTGTTTTAATCTAATTTATTTGGGAAAAAACTTTCATTAGAGGTACTTAACTATGGTTCCTTCTTTTATTTTAATATAAATTAACCTAGGTTCGTTTTCGCTTGTTTTTTTTAAGTAAAATTTTATAAAAAATTCGATGCGCGCATTTGTTTATGGAAATAAGAAAATTACACAGAACAGTTAGAGACTTCCTCGAGCAGTGTGTGGGGCAGATTACAATCCTTTGTCAACTAGGCGAGCGGATGACAGATGCGAAAATCCGCATAAGCATAAGAAGGGGTATCTCCCAGGTCGATTGTTTGAGTCCAATCTGGTTTTACCTCTCTCTGAACCCGCTTAGTACCTTACTGGAGGACTCCGGGTGGGGATTTCAGCCTCGGAAAGGAGGTACAAAAGTAACCCTCCTTTTCTATATATCCTAGAAAAGGTGAGTCACTTTTGTACAAATTATTCGCTTCCAGTCACGCCCATCCAATACTTTCATGATTAATAGCTATTTTTTTATTCTATTAAAATGATATCATTATCTTCTTCTTTTTTAGCCCGTTAGAGTCCATTACTGGATATGGGCTTCTCTTATTATAGGGAGGATTTGCCTTAATCGCAGTGGTTAGCAAGCGACACCCTTGAAATAGTTTCCCATCGTATTATAAAAGTGATCCGGCCCTGGTCGAGTAGATCGGCTCCTCCTCCCTTCTATTGCAGCCATAATACAGTTGTCCCGACTGCCTCGTTGAACTAATGGTCATAAGCACGACGAAGTTTGGGGTTTGAATCCCGGGTCTGGCAAAAAAATCAGTTATTTGTGTTACTGCCAAGATATTCCAAGTAGCAGCCTCGAGTTAGGAAGTTGGTGGTGTTTCACCCCCGTGCCTTAGAGAAAACTCATGCACTATAATCCTGCTCTGCGCAAATGGCTAGTATCCATTGAAATTGGCTGCCGTCCGTAGGATATTACAGCTGCAACATGGCTCTACCACTTAAGTTGGCACTCTACCACTGTAAGTACGTATAATAATACGTAATTCGTTCTGAAGGCATTACTAACTAATTAAATAACTAAAACTGTTACTTATGTTGTTATTTTGAGAATAATTACATAAGGTACGTAAATTGTTTAATTTTTGTAATATGATAATTGTTGTTAATGTACATTTGATAGCAGATGTATTCGTTTTAGAATGCAATTCGGGGTTATTAGAGCAAATCCACATTTAAGTATATAATGTGAGTTCAACGCATCATTTGCAAACAACTGTGCTCCACATCGCCACGCTTTAACAGCAATGTATTTATATTTCCAGGGCACTGATCCATGTAAATTAATATTACAGGTGGTCCCTTAATGGAACTAGAATCAGTTATACCAAGTAATTTAAACAGATTAAATGTTATACTTTACTGAGCATAGCATGAAACAGGAAATAGAAGGAGAAGATTACTTAACTACTAATTCAATTTAACACTACGTTTTCCATTTTTTTATGGGTTCTATAATTTATTTTGTTATTCATTTATTTATTCTTACACAAATTATAGAAAAAATGCATAATATACATTTTTGCTGGGGTTCTATTATGTATTTTTTTGTTTATATTCTAAGATTAGTATTATTAATACTAATTTGTTTCATTAATACTTGTAGTATTAACGAAAGAATTAATCTTCGATGCATCATGTAAAAATGCTACTATGGGAAAATTTACATCATTTATATCATTTTAATATAAACTATTAAGTTGAAGATTAAAATGAAAATTTTCATTATTGTTTCTCCTTTTTATTATTGTTTTCTTATAACGAATATACCATATTTTGCACTGGATTCTGATGATGTTAGGACTGTTAGCCTTTTGGCTCTTACCAAGCTCTTACTGGTTAGATTCGTCGGAACAAGGATGGCGAGCCCCGGCTCTGACGGCTAACTTGTTTCGTTCGGTGTTCTGGGCGGTGAGAAACGCCCAGGGACGAGGGTGTACGGTGTGTAAGCGGCGCGATGGGGTGTGCGGCGTGCCCGTCTCGGACGCGCTGCGTCCAATCCGCTGTCCTAATGGTGTTTGTGACTCAAGGTGAGTTGTGTAGTGTTGGTGTGTGATGAGCCGGCGACATTTGGGTCATCGGAATCTAGCGGGATTGGGCGTTCAATTAAAACGTTACGGGGCCTCCGGAGACTTTCCGTAACGTTTGGAGTCGGAGCGTAGGTGGCTGCATTTACTAACAACAGGTTGGGATGTGTTTTGGCGCTCTCAAACTAGCGCCGAGACATTTCCTTTAAATATTCAGAGATCGTCAGAAGCTGGCAATCCCTGTGAAGATCGGATTTTCGTTGGTGGAGTTTGTACAAATTAAGATGAGTCGCGTGCGCTAAAGCTACACTTGCGTAGGAAATTATGGGTCTTACGCACGCTTTGTAAAGATGGAGCTTGTGTCAGGACAGTTTGCTCTTGCTGTTAACTAGCGGGTGGAGGCGACTAGTAAGGAATTTGGCACGGTTGCGGACATTGCGAATATGTTTCACGAAGGTCATGCCGTGGTCGAATGTGTTTATTATATTTTATATAAAAAAGTCACTCTCGAGTAAGTGTGCAACCTTAGTCCGATGAAGACAAATATTAATTTTATAATTATTTTGTCATTTTGCCGAAAATAATTAAAATAGCAGTAGAAAAATAGTTTTTTTTAAAGAACCTACAGAGCGTCATCCTTACAGTATGTAAAACGCACTACAGAGTATGTTACCTATATTTTTGTTATTAAATTGATACGAAAATTAAACTAATACCTACTCTACCCGATTGTAAGTCGCTGCAGAAGTCTATTGACATCTGTAAACAAATTCAAACAAAGAAGGTTCCGGAAGCGTTGTCTCCACTGAGAACTAAAATGGAATGCCTCTCAGTCTGTAATTATTCTAGTTCCCAATAGCCTTCAGACCGGAACACACTCGGAAAGATTCGACTAGATTGCTTGTATTAATTTCTTTGCTGGGCATACAATTAAGCATTAAAATGATTTCTTTTTTTCCATATAATTTTTTTTTTGTAGTGTATTTATAAAAATACATTTTGTAGAAAAACCTTGACTAACTTTGCCTTACAGAGCTGAGATTTTAATCAAAGTTTTTGGGAGTCAAATATCAATTCTATCACGAATAAAATAATAAATGTCATAGTATCAAAGGGGCCCTAAAAAGTTAAGTGGTTAGAATGACGTACGGTTTTTCGTACCGTCGACAGTTTTGTATATACATGCATGTATAATGTATATATAAGAAACGACCGCCGTTGAATACGAATGATTTGTATAAATTTATATAAGAAAAATCAGTCCCTTGCGAACCAGGACTCATTTGGATGTTGACTTATATTTCTTGGGGATAAATAAGATTATTAATAAATCACCTATCTTTACTGTTGAACATTCAAATTATAGGCTAAACATGCCAAGATAAAGACAATGAGATACTTGGCATTTCTAAAAGGTTAGGGATATTTTTTGACATCCCATAATTAATAATTTTCAACATAATGAAGGCTGTCTTTTACTGAGATTGTCAGCGAACAGATAAATTCTTCCAACAAAAAGAGAGGCCTATGTCCTATAACTCGCCACACTCGACTCAGTGGAACGCAGAGTCAAGAGGCTTATAGGCGACAAAAAGCTGGCGGAAACTAAGCCTTACAGCCTAGCTCACCGCCGCCAAGTTTCTTGTTTGTTGGTCTTCTACAGATTGTACTTCGGAGGGTGTGCCTATGAGCTACATAAGCTCATACCACCATCTCCATTCTCCTATCGGAGTACGAGACGTACTGCAGGTTACCATCCACACTTGCTTGATATTCCGAACATTCGCACTAAGCGCTTTAAGTCATCTTTTATAATGCGCACAGCCAAGAAGTGGAATGCCCAGCCAGCGTCTGTTTTTCCCAATGCGTACAACCTGAACCTATTCAAGGTGCGGGTTAACAGGCTTCTTCTGGGCAAACTCGCTCAATTGTAGACCTCATCTTTGCCCTCGGGCCAGATGGAGGTTAAGAGTGAGCCCATTTTTATTTAAAAAAATGTGCTGTGTGGGCTGTCATCAGCCCATAAAATTCCACTGCTGGACATTGGACATTTCTTCATAGAAAAAGAGGAAGGTGATGATAATGCCCACAAAGACCAATACATATACATACATACATAAACACTCACGCCTGTTACCCGGAGGGATAGGCAGAGACTATGGGCTTCCTTTTGGCATGATCATACACACTTCCCTCGCCTCCTTTACATACATGCTCGTCAGTTAAGGGTACTCTTAATCTGGCCCATCTTCAACATATCGTCAATTTGTTCGATAAACTTTCTTCTAGGGTATACTTCTATAACATAAATTTGACTTTTTACTCTTTCCTCGTTCATTATTTCTATATGACCTAACCATCGAAGCATTCCTCTCTTAATCCTGGTTACAACATCATTTTTGAAACCACCAGGGCCAAAACCTTTAGCTTATTTATTGCCCTTTTATATTTGTTACATTTTAATGTTTTAAAACATGACTTCAGATTTTTTCTTTCGTAAAGCTCTTAAATCCGTTTTATCTTTTTACTAATGCGTCACCAGGCAAATGACAGTAGTCTTATGGTTAAAGAAGGGCGTTCCACATCCTCATCCATCTCTACAATAACGAGGTCACGATGCAATTCAGCCCAAGCTGGACAATCCAAGAGAAGGTATTATGTAGCGCCTTGCTCTCTTGTTGCTACTACAGTGCTGGCATTCGGTTGTCGGTTCTCCATTGGCTATACGGCACTGGTACTTAACAAACACCCATGCCCAGAAAACACGTTTTGATTCTTAATTGAGGATACATATAGGTGTTTTTGCTACATCATTTATTTACCATCAGGTGGACTGTGTGTTTATTTATCATTTTTACTTGTATATTAAAAGTAGCGACCTTTGTAGCGAAGAAGGCCATACAAGCTGCGCAACGTAAAATGGGTGGGTTTAAAGTTCTCATAAAAATAATATAAATACGACCATGTATCTTCTTTTCGTACTCAGCTAAATTGGCCTATCCGTCAGCGCAGATATGTTAGAATACTCTGCACTCTTTTCACAATTCTAAACGATCCATGTGCTCCCGAGTATCTGAAATCCAAATTTCAATACCTGGGAGATTCTCATAATTGTTCTCTCCGTTCTTCGGCTAATCTGAAGTTGCTCACTCCTTTACACCGTACTGGTTACTTATCAAACTCTTTCGCCCTGACGGCCATCAGACTCTGGAACGACATTCCTCTTGACATTAAAAGAGCTCCCAACAAGTTTGTTTTTAAAAATCAAATCCGTAAGCGTAAGCAAGTTTAAACTAACACAGCTCTTATTTCCATAAACATATGTATATTTCATATTAGTTCTAACATAGATAATATTTATGTATTATGTATATATATGTATATATATTTATATATTGCGTGTACTTAAGTATATATGTCTGTATATATATATATATATATATATATATCATCATTATCATTCATCATTACAGCCCTTCACAAGTCCACTGCTGAACATAGGCCTCCCCCAAGGAATGCCACAAAGCACGGTCCTGAGCCACCTGCATCCATCGACTTCCTGCATGTCTTACCAGGTCGTCACTCCATCTAGTGGGGGGACGCCCTACATTTCATCCGCCGAAGGTAACCTGTATGTGCTAAAAAGCTTTTTCGGAAACCGGCTTGTTCGGGAGGCTGGAAGTCGTCGAGTCTGCGTGCGAGACGATTCGTAATGACTCTCGAAAACAGCACGTGGAGCGGCCCAGAAGGAAATCTGTCTGTAGTTCTTCAAGAGAACGTTGTCGCCTTTCTTGAAGAACAAGACCACCTCACTTCTGTCCACGCCTCCGGTGTAATGCCACCATGGAGGAAGGAATTAAAGTGCTTCTGAAGGACTTCAAGTACCGGTTTTCCACCTTTCCAAAGCTCACTGTAACTCCATCCTCGCCTGGGGCCTTGCCGTTTTTAAGGTGCTGGAGAGCCATTCTAATCTCGCTCAGACTGACGTCCGGGATATCATCGGAATAGTGTCGGATAAGAGTCGCTCTTGGATCGTTACTCACACTTGCGTGTGGCTTCAACGATGATGTGTACAGCTGCCCATAGAACCTCTCAATCTCACTCAAAATATCAGGTGTCCCAGAAACGATGCTGCCACATTCGGTCTTCAGCTTCGACAGTTGGCTCTTTCTGGCAGACAGATCTCTGGCAGAGACTTTGGAGTCCTGGTTCCGCTCGATCGCTTATTCAATACGAGCTGTATTGAAGTTGCAAGATCCCACCGCATGCATTTGGAGATCTGTCTGTTCAGTTGCCTATATGCTGTCAAATCTGCTGAAGACTGCAGCTTTATCTCCCGTCTAACAACCATGAGATTAAGAGTGTGATCGGAGAGTTTTTGTGTTTTTCTGCGGCGGGTCTTGCAAAACTTAGTTCCGACCGCATGGACAGTTTCCACGAGCTTGTCATTCATATCGTCCACTGCATTGCAATCTTCTAGGCACTGAAAACGGTTTCGTAGCTCGAGCTGAAAGGTTTCGGGACTTTGGATTAGAGCACGAGGGGGACGGAGCGTTGACTTCATTAGACGTGACCTCACCAACTTAACGCTTAGGTTCAGTGTGCCTCTCACCATTCGGTGATCGCTGCCGGTTTTCACCCTCGCGATCACTGAGACATCGCTGAACAGTTGTCGCCTGGTCGTCATAGTGAAGTCAATCTCATTTTTTGTCGAACCGTCGGGGCCAGATCAGGTCCACTTCCTGTGGGGCCGCTTCTGGAAGAAAGAGTTCATCATAAAGAGTCCCTCTTTCTCCATGAAGTCAGCCAGCTGTTGGCCCCTTGTTTAGCCTATTCCAAATTTCCTACTTTCAGCTCACTGTCTCTCTTGTGCCTAGTTTTGCGTTGAAGTCTCCCATTAACACCGTATAGTGGGTTTTGAGGAATGCATGGCTCTAGAGATATCCTCCACATTTCCTTCACCTGCTCATCGGGGTGCCGAGGTTGGTGCGTGAACCTGTATGACCTTCAGCGAATACCGTTTGGTTATTCTGAGGCATACGCAACCCTCGTCGACACACTCCCAATCTTACAACGTTGTTAACGAGAGACTTGTGGACGATAAATCCGACACCTCCTTGGGACAGATGGTCGCCTCCCGGTGATAGAAAGTTGCTGGATTCGAGAATTACCGTGTCCTCTTCTTCGGACCTCGGATAATCCTATAATATTCCAGCGCAACTGTTCATCTCTTCTTCCAGCTCTAAGATCTTCTCGTCAGTCCTCAGGGTGCGTGCGTTATAAGTTGCCAGGTCGAGTCGTCGTGGTGGCAACCGAACCTCCACCGGAGATTTTAGCACCTGCCCCGCCGTTACCATGGTCGCCACCGTAGCCAGGAATAGCAGGGCCGCCGGGGACTGGGGGCCGTTTATTTGTTTTATTGTTCATGGGGGGTATATTGCCATAGTTGCCACGCTTGGCGAGCGGGTTGGCAACCGCAGTTTTTTATTTTTGTTTTGCTGTTATCAGAAAGATGCTGCTGCCCATCCTCTGCCTCAGTTTTCCTCTGTCGCCTCTTACGACACCCACGGGAAGATATGGGGTATTGAGTAGTCTTACCCGCCACTACACAGGGAAGGAAAATAGGAAGGAAAATAGAAAGGGCAAAAATATATATTTGCCCTTTCTATTTTGATTACTGCTGCATCACCTCTTGTTTGTCTATCTCTGTTTAGCCTAATGGTTGACTGGGAGAGGATGCCCTATGGCATTAAGTCCGCCATATGTACAACTTTGTGCATTAAAGTTTAAATAAATAAATAATTAAGAAGTGTTGGCTAAATAGCCATTGCCTCTATCGTCATTCCGATGATGACCTCTCTGATGAAAAATTTATCGATAATTTAACTAAAGAATTATTGTTTATATTTATACAGTATTACCACAACATATTCAAAGTAAAAAATAAAATAAAATGAATGAAGTAGAATTTACCCTTGAGATTATGCAAAATTAAAATCCGGCCGTATTCCACTCAACTGAGATTAAAGAGCTTAAATTGACGCGCTGAGGGAGACAATTTAAGTAAATAAAGTAAGTACACGTGTAAGAAAATCCCATTAAAGATTTATTTTAGACTTATCTAACGGATTTTGAAGGTAATAATTAATTGTAAATATCAAGCTGTACATGTTGATGAACGTGATCGCTAATTACAAAATCATTAATTAATCGTACATTTTACAATAAAACTTACTGTTATAACTTTATACGGATTCTTGAAGTCACGTTTTTAGTAAGTAATTTAGTAAGAAATAAGAATTTTAACGAAGTATTAAAGAAACACTTGAAAAAACTTACGATAGCAAAGCTATAAAAGCAATTAGGTATTGTCTGTACTAATTTTTAAGTCATATTGGAGAACAAATGTGACTTATCACTAACAAGTTGCAAATAATGTTTGTCTCTCTTTGAAAATCGAACATAACTAGACATAGGTATTTAAAAAATAAATTATTACTTTTTAAAAAGGATTACCCACAGTAAGATTCCCTCCTGTATCCACGATACTACAAAAGGCGTTTTACAAATATAAACAAATATAAATCGCACATGGACAAACATGCAAACGCTGAATAATTATTTGAAGGACATACAGCTGTTTCGTGCGAGATTGAATCCGTGGTTCTAGAGCGTAACAACCAAACGCTTAGCTACTAAGCTACGGAGCCGTCATATTGATGATCATACTCATCGGTCTAGGTGGGCGGGTCGTTGATGGTCTTTACCACCCGCCGATTTTAAGTTTGACATAGAAATTTTTCTTATATTTTTAAGAAAACGTTACCTCTACACTAGGATTTTCTCCTGTATCGTGAGGTCGAGTTTAAGGTGAGTTTACATACAAAAATCCAGACTCGGAACAAATATTTGTAGGCCATACAAATACTTCCTCCGTGAAGGATGCGAGCCTGCGGCTCTCAGCGCAACGACTCAATGCTAAGCCATTGCACCGTCAGAAAGAAATGTGATAAAATTCACAGCTGGTGACAGTTTAAGAGAATCAATCTTCATATTTCGTCCCGTGGGCAAAGAGGAGACTATGGGAAATACCATAAAAGTCTTATAGCTTCCCACAAATGCCTTAAGGCATTAAGTCCGAAACATGTACTATTTTTGTACATAAAAGTTTAAATAAATAATTAAATAAATGGCTACATAACAATTTCGTTTACGTTGGACGTTTACCGTGAAGTGGTGGTGTAAGAATATCCACTACCCAATATCATCCCGCGGGTGTCGTAAGAGTCGACAGAGAAACGTCAGGAGATGGGCAGCAGCGTCTTCCTAATAACAACTAAAATTAAAAGTTAGTGTCATAGTTGCCACGCTTGCCAACTATGGCAAATACCCCCCCTATGATGTATGGTAATCTATGGGGTAGGCCTTTGTTCAGCAGTGGACTTTAGTAGTCTGTAACGGTTAACGGTTACGTTGGAAGTAAAATACCCAGACCGGCGACGGACTGCAGCGTCAGTTGCGAGATGGCTGGCACTCCAATCGTCAATACGCCAGCTAAGAGTGACGGTTATGGTTGTGCATCGGAATCCATGTAAAATCGTTGGTCCTGTACCTTGTCTCTCTGTATTCAAGTCGGATTGCCAACGGCTATGAGAGTTATGTAACAGAATAGGGAGTGTACCTGTGCTTGTGCACACAGTCGTGCACTATAATCCTGTCCTGCGCAGATGTCTAGTCTCTTTTATGATAAATTCATATTTTATTCATTGACATTGTTGCCCCTATAAAACAGAAGCAATCTTTAAAGAATTTGTGACCTTGCATCGCACCGTGGGTCAACGTTAACTAAAAGTCAACTTCAATCGTTTTCGATATTAGTCGCTACTTAATTATAAATTAATTCTTCTTAATTATAAAAAACTCATGGGAATGAAGTACTATGGGGAAGTATATGTTCAGCAGTAGCAGTAGACTTTAATAGGCAGTAACGGTAAAGAGTATCTACTTTACATTTCTCAACGGTAAATCACGTGACTTTTCGTTGATTTCATTCACTTTTAAGTTTTTTATTAGCTTTAACGATTATAGAATATCAACTTGGCTAACCTCGATGGTGCTGTCTGCAGTGTTAACCTCAAATACATGTAAAATCTAATTTCTAGTCTTAAATTAATTATTCTGTATTTGTCCCATATAAATATGGGATGTTATAGAGCTGATTACTTATGATACTAATTGTATTTAATTTTTTGAAAAAAAAAAAGTATTATATTCGCCGCGTGGTGTAAGATCATTCACCATCATATTTCGTTCCATGGGTGTTGTAAAAGGCGACTCTGGAAAATCTTATGGTTTACGATAGATGACGTATGACGTTTTATACCTGGTAGAGCCATGCTGTAGCCACATTAGGTTGAAGCAAGAATGGGTCGGCGACAGAGGAAGGACCATGCTCTCACAGAAAACCAGTGTAAAATAACAGCTCGATGCTGCTGTGTTTCGTATGGTATGTGTAGAGAACCGATACCCCTTTTTATTGGACACGAGGCACTCCATGTTAGTCCTCAGGGTCACTAACCAACAGATGGACTGAAAAAAATGAGAGTATAAATATTTCGTTAACGCCAGACATATATTATATCTATACCTGGCTACGGTGGCGACCATGTTAACGGCGGGGCAGGGGGTGCTAGGAATCTCCGGTGGAGGTTCGGTTGCCACCTAAGACGACTCGACCTGGCAACATATAGCGCACGCACCCTGAGGACTGACGAGAAGATCCTGGAACTGGAAGAAGAGATAGACAAGTTTCACTGGAAAATTTTAGGATTATCCGAGGTCCGCAGACAGAGGGAGGACACGGTAATTTACAAATCCGGCAACTTGTTCATCACCGGGAGGGCGACCATCTGTCCCAAGTAGGTGTCGAATTTATCGTCCACAAGTCTCTCGTTAACAACGATGTAAAGATTGGAAGTGTGTCGACGAGGGTTGCGTACCTTATACTCAGAATCACCAAACGGTATTCGCTGAAGATCATACAGGTTTACGCACCAACCTCGGCACATCCCGATGAGGAGGTGTAGGAAATGTATTAGGATATATCTAGAGCCATGCATTCCTTCAAAACCCACTGTACGGTGTTAATGGGAGACTTCAACGCTAAACTAGGCACGAGAAAGAACGGTGAGCTGAAGGTAGAAAAATTTGAAATAGGGCAACAGAACCCAAGGGGCCAGCAGCTGGCCGACTTCATGGAGAAAGAGGGACTCTTTATGATGAACTCTTTCTTCCAGAAGCGGCCCCACAGGAAGTTTACCTGATCTGGCCCCGACGGTTCGACAAAAAATGAGATTGACTTCAATATGAGAACTAGACGGCAACTGTTCAGTGATGTCTCAGTGATCGCGAGGGTGAAAACCAGCAGCGATCACCGAATGTTGAGAGGCACACTAAACCTAAACGTTAAGTTGGATAGGTCACATCTAATGAAGTCAACGCTCCGTCCCCCTCCTGCTTTAATCCAAAGTCCCGAAAATTTTCAGTTCCAATTACAAAATCGTTTTCAGTGCATAGAAGATTGCAATGCAGTTGACAATATGAATGACAAGCTCGTGGAAAGCATCCATGCGGTCGGAGCTAAGTTTTGCAAGAACCACCGCAGAATAACACAAAAACTCTCCGATTACAATCTTAAACTCATGGCTGTTAGACGGGAAATGAAGCTGCAGTCTTAAGCAGATTCGACAGCATACAGACTACTGAACAAACAGATCTCCAAATGCATGCGGCGGGACTTACGCAACTTCAATTCAGCTCGTGTTGAAGAAGCGATTGAGCGGAACCATAGCTCCAAATTCTTTTCCAGAGATCTGTCTGCCAGAAAGAGCCAATTGTCGAAGCTGAAGACCAAGTGTGACAGCATCTTCTCCGGGACACCTGAGATTTTGAGTGAGATTGAGAGGTTCTATGGGCAGCTGTACACATTATCGTTGGAGCAAGTGTATTTGTTAATCTCATTACTCAAAGCCTTCAGTCTGCGTATCATCTGTATGCAATTGTACACACAAGCGAGTATTGACGATATTTTTACAGTGGTAGACATACTTAACAGGGACCTTTAGTACATTAAGAACTGGTCTGACAGGTTTGGCCTAATGGTCAACCCTTCGAAGTGTCAGGCCATAATAATTGGTAGCCGTCGGATGATCCAGAGATTGAAAACAGTAGCTCTACCTCCTATCTTTTTTAATAGTACTGAGATTCAATGGTGTTCTACTGTGAAGGATCTAGGTTTATTAATTGATTCTACTTTGAGTTGGAAAGCCCAAGCAAAGACCGTTAGCCAGAAAGTCACCGGTACCCTGCATTCTCTCTATGGCCTAAAAATTTTCTACCATCTGAAATTAAGACAATGCTTGTGCAGAGTTAAATTTTTCCCCTAATCGACTATGGCGATGTGTGTTATTTCGACCTGAATGCAGATCTTCTCAACAAATATGACCGTTTTCTGAATAACTGCATTCGATTCATTTTCAGTCTTCGAAAGTGTGACCATGTATCCACGTATCGATCTCAATTAAAATGGTAACCTATTCGTCAACGCCGTAGTTTGCGTGCACTCAGCACCCTTTATTCTATCCTGATGTCTCCAACTTCCCCTTCCTACTTATCTCCTTACTTTCAGTTGCTTAGTGCTAGTCATGAGAGGAACCTCCACTCTACGAACAACCTTCTTCTCCTATGTCCCTCCCATAGCTCTGGACTTGTTCATTATTCTTTCCACATTCAATCTATTCTCCTTTGGAACGCACTCCCTCTCGAAATCAGGACGGCTAGCAATCGTTACGCGTTCAAGATGAAGGTTCGGGAACACTTAATTAATAAATTGGCAGAATCATCATAGTAACAGTTTATTTATATATATATTTATATATACATATACACACAGACACACACATATATATTCTTATTGTTATTATGTATATTGTATATTTTATATACATATATGTGTATAAATATTAATATATTTTTGTAAATTTATTTGATAACATGTATATTTGTATATCTTTATGAGTTTATATACATCTGAAATTATAATATGTACTTATGTATTATACATTTTTATTATCTTAGTTATTTTATACTTCATTTTATTATAATTAATTTTATCTATTTTTTGTGATGTACCCTTTATATCTTATGTATTTTATTTCCATGTATTACAATTTTTTTTGTTATTTAAGTTTAGTATTCGCATATTAACTTTTTATTAAACCTACCTCATTCTATCTCTGCATCATCCCAAGGTAGACTGGAAGAGAATGCCTTAGGCATTAAGTCCGCATATATACCACTTGTGTATATGAAGTTTAAATAAATAACATAAATAAATAAGTGTGAGTAACAATCCAAGAGCAAGTCTTATCAGACACTATTCGATGATATTCCGGACATCAGTCTGAGCGAGATTAGTATATTTCTCCACCAACTTATAAACGGCAAGTCCTCGAATGAGGATGGAATTACAGCGGAGCTTCTGAAAGCGGGTGGACAACAAAAGTGTAGAAGTCCTTCAGAAGCTCTTTAACTCCGTCCTCCCCGTACCGCTCTACCCCTCCGTACTCCGGAGGCGTAGAGCAGAAGTCCGGTGGTCTAGTTCTTCAAGAAAGGCTACAACGCTCTCTTGAAGAGCTATAGACCGATTTCTCTTCTGAGCCGCGTTTACGTTCTGTTTTTTGAAAGTTATTACGAATCGTCTCGCAAGCAGACTCGACGATTTCCAGCCTCCCGAAGAAGCCGGTTTCCATAAAGGATTTAGCACCATAGACTACATACACATCCTTCGGCAAATTTTACAAAAGACCGAAGATTCCAATTTGCCACTATGTCTGGCGTATGTGGACTATGAGAAAGCCTTTGATTCCGTCGAAATTTTGGCGGTGCTGCAGTCCCTTTAGCGGTGCCAAGTTGACTGTTGGTATATCGAAGTGTTGAAGTGTTTGAACAGTAGAGCTACGATGGCTATCCGAGTACAGAACCAGAGTACAAAACCTATCGAACTGCAGAGAGGTGTAAGACAGGGTGACGTTATATCCCGAAACTCTTCACCGCTGCATTGGAAGACGTTTTCAAGCTACTGGACTGGAAAGGATACGGTATTAACATCAATGGCAAATACATCACTCACCTTCGATTTGCCGACGATATAGTCCTTATGGCAGAATTGCTGGAGGCACTATGCTCAATGACCTCAATAGTGCCTCCCAACGGATAAGTCTTAAGATGAACATGGACAAAAGAAATATCATATGTAACGTCCATGTCACACCTATGCCAGTAGTTGTTGGGCGCACTAAGCTCGAAGTTGTTGACGAGTATGTTTACCTGAGACAAGTAGTCCGACCTGGTAAAACAGGCAGGAAGTCGATGAATGCTGGTTGCTTAGGACCGTGCTTTGTGGCATTCCTTTGGGGAGGCCTATGTTCAGCAGTGTACTTGTGAATGGCTGTAATGATGATGATGAATATAGACAACGATTGTAGTTGACTTGAAAATTTACATTGTAGACATAACGATTTGTAAACTATGTTGAGGTATTTCTGTTTTTCTATTTTAATACAACAAAGGCTATAGAAGAAAATATGCTGTTGTATTTCGATTGCTCACACTGTTCAAACATTTGAACTTTATTTTATAATAGCGACCCATCATAGCTTCGCCTGGGTTGTACCTAAATATAATATGTATCGTTATTTTGATTTAAGACCATTTTTCCATATTTTGTACAAAGGCACTGCTTATTTCATATTGAAATTTCTTCTAGCAGGCCCAATATTGGACAGATTCAAAGTGAAGTAGATTAGAGTGCACTCTCATAATAAATATTATAATATATAGGTCTCTCTTATATAGTACAACCTAAAAGATCATTATAAACCCGCATTAAAGAACACATGGCTGATGTGAAGAATCGATACGCTCCAGGAAGTCTGCAGTCTGTGAACACGTACAGAATCACCCTCGTCACTACATTAGATTTGATAGATACCACAAATCCTCGCTAAAGAACACCGATTCCTTCCAAGGATTATTCGAGAGGCTATTGAAATCAAAAAACATCCTCATTTCAATAGAAAAGATGGCTGGGTGCTACCATCTGCTTGGGAGCCTATAATTAATAAAATTAAATCCCAACCCAAGCATACAACTGCAAGACTTCAAGATAATTAATTAATAATTTTAATCTGGACGTAGCCGTTGTTAACTATGACATTGGGACGTCAAACACCTCAGTCCCCCCTATGACCATGGGTGCTGTAAAGTGCTAAAAACGTCGGGAATATAAAATAATTTAATGTACGCGATAAAATCCATAAAACTAGTTTTATTTAAATGTGTAGTGTTCGCGTAAATATAAGAAATCACTATATATATATATATATATATATATATATTCTTATAATGTATATTATATAATATATATTTTATTTGATTATGTGTATATTGGTATATCTTTATGAGTTTATATACATCTGACATTATAATATGTACTTATGTATTATACATTTTTATTATAATTTATTTTATATATTTTTTTTAGATGATTCTGCCAATTTATTAATTAAGTGTTCCCGAACCTTCATCTTGAACGCGTAACGGTTGCTAGCCATCCTGATTTCGAGAGGGAGTGCGTTCCAAAGGAGAAAAGATTGAATGTGGAAAGAATAGTGAACAAGTCCAGAGCTATGGGAGGGACATAGGAGAAGAAGGTTGTTCGTAGAACGGAGGTTTCTCTCATGACTAGCACTAAGCAACTAAAAGTAAGGAGATAAGTAGAAAGGGGAAGTTGCAGACATCAGGATAGAATAAAGGGTGGTGAGTGCACGCAAATTACGGCGTTGACGAATAGCTAACGATTTTAATTGAACGATACGTGGATACATGGTCATACTTTCGAAGATCCATACTAATATTATAAATGCGAAAGTGTGTTTGTTTGTTTGTTTGTCCTTCTTTCACGTCGCAACAGAGCATCGGCATGGCATGATTATTTGTATGGGGATAGTTCGGTGGCTGTAGAGTGACATAGGCTACTTTTTTCAGCGGAAAAACATATCATTCCCGTGGGAAAATCGAATATGTTGCAAAATTAAATTCAGCTAGGTGGCGCCACCGTGATTCTACAAGACGGACGACGGTACGATGGACGAACACAGAAGGTCAGAATATCTGGATTATTATGTCTTTTTACCAAAATTAAGATAAAAAATGTATGGATCTGTATTTTTCCACGCAGGACCGGGAAGAGAGCGATAAAAAATTTGGTGCATCGTAATTCACAGAATAGGCGATAACCTCGCAGACGATATTAAGTAATCCGTTGATGCTCTCCCTACGGATCAGAAATACTATCACCACCTGTCACGCTTTCACCCTTAACTATTACTTAACAATGGTAGAAACAGTTCTTAGTAAGCCTTATTAATAAGCCTTAGTAATATTTATTGAACGGAAATGAATACAGTTCTTATATGTGGTTATGAATGAATCGGTATTACAATAAGAAAAATTGTGCAAAATTATAAGAAAAATATTTTTGAGAGTTCTTATTAACTAACGTATACATAGTTCAAATTGATTCCGCTAGATGTCGTTACTAGGTTTTTAAAACGCGGTAACGAAATGTTTCTGACATGTACTTAACTCCCCGTTGAGCCGCGCGTCAACTTATAGTGCATACGGGTACCTATACGCTTAAATTGTTTCTATTTCGTAGCTTATTCGACTACCTGCTTTCGATTTCGGTTGTTTGTTATTTGCTTTGTGATTTGGTTAAGGTTGAATGGATTTATATTGGCTTTCATTTTCGGATTTGCGTATTTTCTTGGATCGGTTTTGTTGATTTGGTTGGTATTCTTTATACATATTTAGACTCTGGCTTTGATTTTGGATTTTGTTTATTTAGAATCGTGAATTGGTTTTCGTTGTTTTAGGTTGTTTAACAATATTTCAAAGGAATATTAATAGTATAGATAGTGTATACGGTACCTATACACTTACTTCTTTTCGTTGGTATATTTATATTGACTACTGCTTTCGATTTCGGTTTTCTGCGATTTGTTTTGTGATTTGGTTTAAGTTGATTCGATTTTTTTGGCTATCATTTCGGATGACGGTTCGTGTTGTGTCTTCAATTGGTTTTGTTGTTTTGATTTTAAAATATTTAAAAGGAATATTTATTCCTTTTAGATATTTTGATTTGCTAAAAAAATATTTAAAAATTAAATTCCTTTTAGGTATTTTAACGTTTTTTATAAATAGGTTTTTCTTACTTGATAATGCCTCGCAAACGTAAGTCCAGCCTTTCAAGAGTAACTTCTCAAAGACAAGCGAAAGATTAGCTCGATCGCTAGAATCTTTAGAAGATGCTGAACTGAGAAGGCAAGACAAGCAGAGCGTCAGGCTGCTTTTAGAGCATCTGAGACACGTTATCAACGTCAGCAAAGGCGTCTTGAACAGACAGAGCGTCAGGCTGCTTAAGAGCTTCCAAAACACCTTCTCAAAGTCAGGAAAGGCGTCTTGAACAGGCAGAGCGTCAAGCTACTTTAAGAGCTACTGAAACACCTTCTCAAAGTCAGCGAAGGCGTCTTGAACAGGCAGAGCGTCAATCTACTTTGAGCTACTGAAACACCTGCTCAAAGTCAGCAAAGGCTATTCGAACAAGCGGAACGTCAGGCCGCCTTAAGAGCCGCGAAACACCTGATGAAACTCAACACAGACTCATTGAGCAAGCTGAACGTCAATCTACTATAAGGGCATCTGAAACACCAGAACAGACACAGGCGCGAAGAGATGCAAATGCACAGCTCCAAGCTGAACGTCGACAAAATTTTCAAAGAAACAATTGGTCGGTTTTAATAACGCAGCATTCAATTATGATCCGTTGATTGATTATAAAATCACAGGTTAGTTGTTATCGGACTGATGGAAAGGCGTGTCGATTTTGCAGCGCTTTAAAATGGAAAGATGAGACCGCGCATGTGCTGTTCCAATGGTAAAGTGTCTCTTCCGTTACTTGGGGAACCAGAAGAACCTTTGAAAACTCTTTTTATATGATGCTAATGAGTCACGGCACTTTTAAACAGGATCCGAAATATAACTCATGCTTTCAAATGACGTCCTTCGGAGTTGACGGGAAATAATAATGCGGGAGTTTCGCCTACATTTACGGTGCAAGGGCAAATTTATCATAGAATAAGTTCACTTTATCCAGCTGAAAACGAACAGCATAAATTTTACAAGTATATTTATGGGTGACGAAGAAATTGAGGTAGACCGTCGCCACCAATTTATCCAGGGAGTTGAGAGACACAGTGTTCAAAATTCAAAGATTCTTGCATGAACGTAACATTTTAGTCAAAACATTTAAAACTGCTTTAGAAAACCTACCTGAAGAGGATTATAAAGTCGTCATTCACGCAGATCGGACCCCTCGAGGAGAGCATGAAAGGCGCCAATAACCTTTGATAAACGAAATAGCAGCCGTAATTAGTGGTGATCAATTTTCTTACATTGTCTTGCGAGCACGTGATGATACGTTGCAACGGGTTGCCGATACACACAAGTTTTATGACGCCTGCAATACCCATTGATTTATTGCAAAGGACAAGACGGTTATCAGTTTCAAATTCCACTCATTAACCCGGTCACAAAGGCCTACCCAAAACAAAAAGTATCATATATGATGTTATGAGAAAATGATTTTGACCTCTTAGCCCGGTGTACAATTATTTCATAAATTTGGTAGACATGTATGTGAAGGTAGAAAGTGAACGTCTCCGTTATATATCTTTAAATCAAAAAAGCGCGTTGAGAATTATATACATTTACAAGATGCAGTTTATAGCGACGCCAATGTAAACCCCAGAGATTTAGGTAAAATGGTAATTCTGCCCTCATCATTCGTTAACAGTCCCCGCTACCTACATGAGTACACAAGACGCATTCGCTTATGTACGAACTTACGGAAGACCTGATCTTTTGTTACTTTTACTTGCAATCCCACATGGAAAGAAATAACTGAGGATCTAATGCCAGCCAAAAAGTACTGACAGACACGATTTAGTTGCTAGAGTATTTAGATTAAAAGTACAAAATTAATGTATGTAATTAACAAAGGGAAAATTTTTGGAGAGGTGCAGCTTCATGTATTCAATTGAATGCAAAAAGAGGATTACCGCATGCCCACATTCTAATATGGCTTAAAGAGAAGTTGCGGCCCAGCCAAATAGACGACATAATAAGCGCGAGATTCCGATCCTGAGCAAGATAAAGAATTGTATGATACCATCGTCCGAAATATGATTCACGGTCCATGTGGAGCACGAAATTCAATATCGCCATGTATGAAAGAAGGAAAATGTACAAAGAAATTCCTAAACAGCTATTAAAAGAAACAGTGCACAATGACAATGGCTACCCTTTATACAGACGCAGAGCTCCCAAGATGGTGGCAGGAAAGTTACAATCAAATCTCGCTCTGGAGCGTTCGAAACCTTAGATAACAGCTGGATTGTCCCGTATTCGCCCATTCTATGCAAAATGTTTAATGCCCACATTAATGTAGAAGCATAGCTCTGTCGCGCAATCAAGTATATCTGTAAGTACATAAATAAAGGAAGCGACCAAGCAATATTTAATCTCAGGAGTGAAGGTGAGGCAAACTTGTTAATGAAGTACAGACCTTCAAGCAGGGCGTTATGTCAGCAGTAACGAGGCAGCGTGGCGTCCTTGGCTTCCTTTACACGAAAGGCACCAACAGTTACTCAACTTGCTGTGCACTTAGAAAATGGAGAGTGTGTATATTTCACCGAAAGAAATTTCCAAGAAAGAATTGCATCACCGTCAAAACTACACTAACAGCCTTCTTTCAACTTTGTCAAACCGACCCTTTGCAAAAACGTTGTTATATTCTGAAGTCCCCCATTATACTTGAAACACATCTAGAAAGATGGAAACGCGTATTCAAGGCGCGCCTGTTGCAAATTGGCCCGTGTAAAGTCATCAGATGCCCTTGGTCGTGTGTATACCGTCCATGTAACTAATTTTAATGTTTCTGTTTACGATTGCTGCTGCACATGTTCGGGGTCCTACAGGATATAAAGACCTTAAAACTGTCAACGGTCAGGCACGCAGAGAAGCATGTGAAGCTCTGCATCTCTTAGAAAACGATAATCACTGGGATGAAACCATGGAGGAAGCTGTGCAGTGCCAGTCACCAGCCAAAATTAGGGATCTTTATGCAACTCTCATAT
This sequence comes from Parnassius orleans, assembly GCA_029286625.1. Classification (NCBI taxonomy): domain Eukaryota; kingdom Metazoa; phylum Arthropoda; class Insecta; order Lepidoptera; family Papilionidae; genus Parnassius; species Parnassius orleans. The sequence goes on along the minus strand of JAGSMP010000235.1, from coordinate 198,531 downwards.
CATCTTGCGGGCTATCTAATGCACATAAATTGTGGGACAAATATAAAGAGTACATGGCGGAAGATATTTTATGAAGGTTACAGCAGACACATAACATGACATACAATGAACACATTTATAATGAAGCACTTGGAAAATTGAAGATAAAGTAATGGCAATGGTAGGCAAAAATTAAGCGACTTTGGAATGATAAGCCCTCAGCGAACAACCGAAATGAACTAAGGATGAAATTATACGTGAAACAAACTACGATCAACCAGCTTTGCAGCAACAAGTAGCCAATTTGTTCCCACTTGTTTCCGAACAAAAACGAGTTTTGACAAAGTATTAGGACAAATTGAATCTGGAAATGGTGCACTTTTCTTTTAGATGCCCCTGGAGGAACTGGGAAGACATTTTTGTTAAATTTATTATTAGCGCAAGTACGAAAGATAAAACATTGCTGTGGCTGGCGTCCTCCGGTATAGCCGCCACGCTGCTAAGCGGGGCCGCACTGCACATTCTGTTTTAAAACCTCTAAATCTAGCCCAGGAAGAATCGCCGATCTGCAACTTTAGCAAAAATAGTGCACGAGGTATAATGCTACGACAATGCACACTTTTAGTGTGGGATGAAAGTACAATGTCGCATAAAAAAGCTGTAGAAGCACTAAATCGAACGCTCCAGGATTTGCGCAGCAATACCGATGTAATGGGAGGAATGGTGGTTTTACTGGCTGGTGACTTCGCCAAACTTTACCTGTCATTCAAAAGCACACCTGCAGATGAAATTAAAGCATGCCTCAAGTCGTCTATTTTATTGAACCAGGTGACAAAATTCAATTTAACTACGAATATGAGAGTGCATTTGAATAATGATATCAATGCTGGAAACTATGCTGACACACTATTAAAAATTGGCGATGGGCGGTTGGAAACAGATGAGGGCTGCGTTAAATTGACGAGAGATTTTGTAATTTAGTACAGAGTCTCCGAATTAATTGCGAGCGTTTATTCAGATTTAACGAACTGCATCCATGAAGACAAATAGTTATGTGAAAGGGCGATTCCAAAAAATGAGAGTTAACAAAATAAATTCAGATATATTAAGCGAAGTAGCAGGAGAAATAGAGTATTTGTCAGTAGACACAGTTATGGACACAGAACAGAGCACTTCATATCCCGTAGAGTTTCTAAATTCTCTAGAGTTGTCAGGTGTGCCTCACATAAGCTTCAATTAAAATTAGGCGTCCCAGTTATGCTATGCGAAATTTAGATGCTCCTCGGTTATGTAACGGGACAAGGCTGCGTGACACATCTTGGACGGAACATAATTGGTGCTACAATTTTGACAGGCGTAGGAAAAGGTGAAAATGTTATTATACCACGGATCGCAATATTCCCACAGATCTTCCTTTTCATTTAAAAGGTTGCAGTTCCTATTAAGCTCAGTTTTGCAATGACAATTAATAAAGCGCAAGGCAAACGTTACAGGTAGCGGGTCGACTTAGAAAACCGTCATGTCAGCTGTAAGCATGGTATGTCTGCGCCCAATTCCACATTCTTTCCGAATGGAAAAACATAACATTGTGTACAGTAGCGTCTTAAAATAGTGTTCAGTTAGTTTTTTCCAAAATTCCCACAATCAATTAATAAGAATTCTACAGATCTTTCCTTTCAATTCAAAATTTCCTATTTAGCTCAGTTTCTTTTCAATTCCAAATTTGCACCTCTGACGGACCTATTAAGCTCAGTTTTCTTTCAACTGGTTGCATCTCTGACGGATCTTTTATTTGCTCAGTTTCCTTCAATTCAGAAAACTGCATGTCTGACGAATCAATTTAGCTCAGTTTCTTTTCAAAGTCTGCATCCTGACGGATAATTATGCTCAGTTCCCTTTAATTAAAAAAATATCCCATTTCCATTTGGAATAAACAGGCTATTTTCTTGCTTTCCTATACGCTGCGTTTCAAAACATTTAAATAAGCTGACGAATCAATTTTGCTCAGTTTCCTTTTAATGGCTGCATCTCTGACAAATCTATAAAACTCAGTTTTCTTTCAATTCAAAAAGCAATGGATAGTTCATTTCCCAGTGACCATGCGGGCGAAGCTGCGGGTAACAGCTAGTTGAAAATAAGTCGAATGCAGTTATTCAGAAGACGGTCATATTTGTTGAGAAGATCTGCATTCAGGACGAAATAACACACATCGCCATAGTCGATTAGGGGAAAAGTTAAACTTTGCACAAGCATTGTCTTAATTGCAGATTGTAGAAAATTTCTTAGGTGATAGAGAGAACGCAGGGTACCGGTGACTTTCTGGCTAACGGTCATTGCATGGGCTTTCCAACTCAAAGTGGAATCAATTAATAAACCTAGATCCTTCACAGTAGAACACAAATTAATCTCAGTACTAATAAAAAAGATAGGAGGTTGAGCTACTGTTTTCAATCTCTGGATCATCCGACGGCTACCAATTATTATGGCCTGACACTTCGAAGGGTTGACCATTAGACCAAACCTGTCAGACTAGTTCTTAATGTACTCAAGGTCCCTGTAAATTATGTCCACTGCTGTAGAAATATCGTCAATACTCGCTTATGTGTACAATTGCAAGTCATCGGCATACAGATGATACGCAGACTGAAGGTTTTGGGTAATGAGATTAATAAATATAGAAAACAACAAAGCAGACAATATGCCGCCTTGAGAAACACCAGCATGTATGTCAAGCCTGCTGACTGCTGGCGCCCTCGAAGATATGATGAAAACCAATCCAGTGCTTCGGGTGAGACCATAGAAAGGGAAAGGATTGAAATTAGAAAGTTAAAACTGATGATATTAAAGGCGTTCGAGAAATCAACTAAAACCAACACAGTGACTTTAGTGTCCTCTATGCCTGCTCTAATACCACCAGTTAATTTCAGGAGTGCGGAAACGGTACTGTGACCGGGCCTAAAGCCAGACTGCAAGGGACTTAATAAGTTATTACAGGAGATAAACTGCGAAAGTTGCTTGTGGACACAGACCTCAAGGACTTTGGATAAGAAGGAAAGGATGGATATAGGTCGGAAATGATTGGGTAAAGTGGGATTTAGGATCTTTTGTAAGGGAATAATGTAAGCCTTATGCCACAATTAAGGAAAATCACCAGAATCCAAGGAGAAGTTAATGATGTGTGAGATAACTGGGAGGATATGGTCAAGTATATAGACAATCATCCTTCGGCTGATGTTGTCGCAACCTACAGCATTAGATTTAATGGAAAGGATTGTCTTCTTGATCTCATCCACAGCTACTGGAGAAAATTGAAAGAGATCAATGTCGAGACGAGGTAAACCCATTAAATGTTCAACAGTAAGACGCTTGGTCTGGTGATCAAGAGGACTGTTGGACACAAAATGAAAATTAATATCATCCAGACCAATCGTCTTCTGAAACTCACAACGGTGTCGTTTACCGATACCTATGGTTCCAAGGAACTTCCAGATATTAGCAGGGGAAGAAGAAGATGAGATGTTACTAAGAATAAATCGGCGTTTTGCGTTGCGTATCATCTGATTTCACCGATTCCTTGTAACTTTATAAAGAGTCCAGTTTTGATCACATCGATTTTTTCTAAATTTGCCGAAAACCAGATCCCTACGTCTCATCGCAATTCGAACCCCAATCGTCATCCATGGCGCAGGTGGACGCTTGAGCTTCACTTTTTTAATGGGAGCATGTACATCATATAATCTAAGGATAGCTTCATTCAAAGCCCCAACCTTTTCGTCCGCTGTGGGTGCAGAAACCACGCTGTTCCAGTTAATTTTGGATGCATCAATACAAAGCTTCTCAACGTCCAAGCGACCAAAACAACGCATGTGAAGAGTTTTAGCTGGAGGTTTAGAAGGTTTTAGGACGTAAGAAAGGAAAATGAGGTCATGATAGGAGAAAGCAGGTGCAAAGTGTTGACCGTGTGAGAAGATAAGAGAAGGAGCAGTGGTAAGGATTAAGTCAAGTCAGGTAGGATACCTGACTTGACAATCTCATCAATCACATCAATATTGGTTGGTGGCTTAAGGGAGTAAATGTGGAGGCCGACTCGACAATTTGAAGGAGCTTAGAGGAACGGGTTGAGTGCAGGTCAGGAGGTCTGTATTAAAATCGCCCATGATAATGTGATGTGACTATTCCGACCCAAAGTTCCAGAATCGTTTCAAGACTGGTGAAGTAATCGACAGAAGGAGGACAGTAGACAACACAAGTACCAATTTAGCTCTTTTACGCAAACTTCAAGGAAAAAAATTCTGCAAGCAGTATAATAGGGGAAGAAGAAATTTTTGTAAAAATCACAACGAAGCATATGACTCCACCCCTCTCCTTTTAACTCGATCGTTGCGTATCAAACTGAAGCCAGAGAGAGGGTAAGAGGTAGAAGGAAGATGGGGCTTAAACCAAGTCTCTGAAATCAAGACGGCATGGACATCAGCGTCAGAGAAAGCCTCAATTAGATCACTGTAGTGACTAGGTACGCTTTGTGCATTAATTTGGCAAACATTAAACAAGGAGCGGGATTGGTCGAATTTATTTCGCAAAAAATCCCCTAGCGTTTCAGTAATAGTGCAATAACTGTCATTTGATGAACAAAACTCGTTGGCAGAAAGAAAGGAATCATCATCGAAACTCGTCAATATGTAATAGAATATATAAATAAATAAATAATATAGACCTAAACGATAAGAATAAATAATATAGTATAATTACAATTATATAACGTAAAAAAATAGTAATAATTTCGATTGCCAAACTGCCATCCCTGCACCACCCGCCAGCTAACACACTCAAAAATTAAAAGACCGATATAATACACAAAACAATAAAAATAAAAATGCATTTCAAGACAACTACAACTAAACTACATTAAGATTACTGATAATAAATAACTTAGTACAAATAAAAAGTATCATAGAGAAGTGTTTCATAGACGACAAATATACTGTGTCCAAGGGACTTTTTATCCATGGTCATGTATTAATAAAAAAAAACCTTCCTAGCGACAAAATTAACTTGCACTATGCACTTGCTACAGATCTAGTAATCTATGGACAAAATATAACCAAAAGCAAGACAACTTAATACAAAAACAAAGTAGAACTTAACCTAAAATGTAATTAAAATTTAAAGTGAATATGTACAAGTTTAAATAAATGATGTAACACTAATAACTATATCGACGGTTAAAAGGTTGCGTTGTTTTTAACCGGGTATAAGCAACAAAAACCAAATTGTTCAGGAGAGTTGTTTAAAGTTTGAAATTGCAGGAAAATGCGCATAACTTTTTTATTTATTGTCATAACGTAAAATGGAAACTCTAAAAGCAACAAAAATAGCATTAATTGGCTTTTTTTTATTTGATTCGACGTTATTTTATCTGGTTTTATGTCGCTTAGATCAATTGATTCTATTTTCCATATGAGGTAATTCGGCACAAGTTACATCTACACGAAAAAACGAAGAGTTTAGAAGACTTAGCTACATTTGATATCCCTATACCAAGAGGTAATAGGGCATAAGTCAATGACTGTAGAATAATAAATGGATAAAAGAAGGATACGTGACGATTCACATCATTATGCCAAAGGTAATGAAGCACAAGAAACAGTACCTAGAAAAATCGTGAGGATGTTAAACATTAGCGACACTGTAATAGTGTTGAAAAAAAGGTAACGTGGTACTTCCACATCAAGATTTCTATACTAATAGGAAAACAGGAACATCAACATACGGCATTATATGGCCAAATAGTAATGTAAATTAAACGTCACGTCTTAAAAATAATAGATTCTAAACAACATGATTCTCCTTTAAAATAAGACTTAAGTAACTACATACATTTAAAGGTTGTTAGTGTTACCCATCATCATTATTGTTCGTACTAGATTAATAACCTACATTACTGTTATATAATTATGCTCTGACCTAATTCTTAATGTGATTAAATGAAAATATGTTTTTCACTATTTATTAACAATTATAGAAGAAAAGTAGTTTCACGATGTACCTAATATCTGCATAGTAACAAAAAAAGAAGTCGCAACTTAATGAAATAATATAATGTACTTCCAAAAATAAAAGATTTCTAAAACTTAGTACATAGCACTATGTGCTTACATCTTTGACAAAACAATAATAAAATTATCTTGAAATATTTATTTGTTACTTACAACTAAAGACCGTGCATTGTCATGCGCAGTAACTATTCATCATTCACCATGCTTATTTAGCTACTATGATGAAAGTTTTTGGTAAAAATAATTAAAGGTAGGAAGGTTAAAGGAACTATTATTACTTTGGGGTAAATAAACTATTAATACTTAGTGTTTTTCAAACAAATCGACCACATAACAACAGGTCTATTGTTTACAATGATTAACTTATCAGCTAATCGAGATCAATATTAAAATCAATTAATTACTTAATCAGTCTCTGTGAGGTATCTTCTGAAGATTAATTAAAGTAGTCTTTGGTACGCAAAACCTGAAGAAAAAAAAAGACAGTCATCGCAAATAGTATTACAGATAAGTTAACTATTGGTCAACATTATCTTCGATGTCAGTATCGGGTAAAGTATCTTTCACCTTTTTGTTGAAAGTTAAAGCTAAGTACTTTGCCTGAAACTGTTGAGATATAACTTGGTCTAAGCAAAGCTTTAATAAATCTTTGTGTTAATTTTCAGTAATTGGCAGGGTGTATAGCAGTCCGGTAAGTCAAGAAATTTTGTTTTGGACGCGATTTCAATACGGGACACAGGTGTTTCGGATTCATAGAATTTAACCGTTGTTGATTTTTTACCCACAAGATTTCTTACGAAATACTTGATTGCAGTAGGTCCCATCTCTTTAAATCTTTGTGAGTTAACTGCTCAACATCAAAGGGCTTTGGATTTTGTCTTGCTGTTTGAATACCGTATACCATTGGGAAGGAGCCCAGATAGTAGTATTTTTAACCTGATATGACTGGTAAGTAAGAAATTTATTTGAATAGATTCAAGAGTTCTGCAACGTTGCAGAGTCTTGTTCAGCATTAAGAACTATCTTGTTCCGATTTTGACCGGGACAGTAGTCACAATAAAGAAAAGTCGTCTTACATTTCCGCGTTTATCAAGCTTCGTTATGTATTTGCTTAATATTGTAGCCATCTCATAAGCACCTCAGTTACCCCTTTCATCCCAGTAATAGCAATAAACATTGCGCGTACCATTTTCGTAAATAAGTGCATTATAAACGACCAGTCGGGGTCCATCTAGTGGGGTCGCCTCATTGGCCTACAGTACGAGGCTGCCACTCGAACTTTTCTTCCCCATCGGTTATCGGTTGTTGGCTATATGGCCGGCCCTTGCCACTTCAGCTTACTAATCCGTTGGGTTATGTCGGTTACAGGTTCTATTGCACGCAGAGAAACCCCGAGCAGCCCTCTCCATAGCTCGCTGGAGCGTCTTCATACGGCCAGCAGTGATGGGCCACATCTCAGGTCCATAAGTCATCACTGGCAACACGCACTGGTTCTAGAATCTCGTTTTCAGGTTTTGAGGTATACCTGACGAAAGATGTCGTAGTTTCCCAAAGTTGCCCAGCCGAGTTGAATCCGTCGATTCACCTCTCGGTCGAAGTTGGACTTACCTAGTCGGACTATTTGTCCCGGATAATCATGACTCTCAAAAACAGCACGTAGACACGGCTCAGAAGGAAATCGGTATATAGTTCTTCAAGAGAGTTGTCGCCTTTCTTGAAGAATAAGACCACCACTTCTACTCCACAGAGTAGTGCCACCATGGAGAACAGAATTAAAGAGCTCTGAAGGACTTCAAGTACCGGTTTTCCACCCGTTTCAGAAGCTCATAATTCTATCCTTACCTGAGGCCTTGCCGTTTTTAAGGTGCTGAAGAGCCATTCTAATCTCGCTCAGACTCACGTTTGGGATATCATCGGAATAGTGTCGGATAAGAATCGCTCTTGGATCGTTACTCATACTTGCGTGTGGCTCCAACGATGACGTGTACAGCTGCCCATAGAACCTCTCAATCTCACTCAAAATCTCAGGTGTCCCGGAAACGATGCTACCACACTCGGTCTTCAGCTTTGACAGTTGGCTCTTTCTGGCAGACAGATCTCTAGCAAAGACTTTGGAGCCCAGGTTCCGCTCGATTGCTTCTTCAATACGAGCAGCCTAACAGCCATGAGATTAAGAGTTTGATCGGAGAGTTTTTGTGTTCTTCTGCGGCGGGTCTTGCAGAACTTAAATCCAACCGCATGGACAGTTTCCATGAGCTTATCATTCATATCGTCCACTTCATTGCGGTATTCTAGGCACTGAAAACGATTTCGTAACTCGAGCTGAAAGGTTTCGGGACTTTGGACCAGAACACGAGGGGGACGGAGCGTTGACTTCATTAGACGAGACCTCTCAAACTTAACGTTTAGTTTCAGTGTGCCTCTAACCATTCGGTGATCGCTACCAGTTTTCAACCTCGTGATCACTGAGACATCACTGAACAGTTGTCGTCTGGTCGTCATAATGAAGTCAATCTCATTTTTTATCGAACTGTTGGGACTCGACCAGGTCCACTTCCTGTGGGGCCGCTTCTGGAAGAAAGAGTTCATCACGAGTCCTCTTTCTCCATGAAGTCAGCCAGCTGCTGGCCCTTGAGTTCCGTTGCCATCCAAATTGTCTACCTTCAATCACCGTTCTCTCTTATACCTTTTTTTGTATTGAAGTCTTCCATCAACACTGTATAGTGGGTTTTGGAGGAATGCATGGCTTTAGAGATATCCTCATACATTTCCTTCACCTCCTCATCGGGATTCGAGGATTACCGTGTCCTCCCCCTCTCTTCGAACTTCGGATAATCCTATAATATGCTAGCGTGACTTATCTATCTCTTCTTCCAGCTCCAGGATCTTCTCGTCAGTCCTCAGGGTGCGTGCGTTGTATGTGGCCAGGTCGAGTCGTCTTAGGTCGCAACCGAACCTCCACCGATTCTTAGCACCCCCTGCCCCGCCGTTATCATGGTCGCCACCGTAGCCAGGAATAGCGGGGCTATATATAATAGAATACTGGGGGCTGTCTCTTCGTAACTTTCATCAGGGGGGGATATTTGCCATAGTTGCGACGCTTGGCGAGTGGGATGGCAACTGCAGTTTTATTTTGTAATATTGCTGTTATCAGGAAGATGCTGCTGCCCATCTCTGCCTGTTTCTACTGTCGCCTCTTACGATATCCACGGGAAGATATGGGTAGTGGATATTCTTAACCGCCACTACGGCATTTGGAATAAGCGACTTGCTAAGCTACTTGATTGTAACAATGTGACACAAATTGGCGTAAGCACCATTAATTAATGATCACTGTAAATGTACGGTGTAAACGACAGAATTATTAAAATAGTAAATGGTAGTAGGTTATAACCGACATTTCTATCAAATTTGATTTTAGTAATTGCGTATTAGCGACAACTGTATGGTAAACTTGTAAATAGTAGTAAGGTTTAACCGACTGTTCAATATGAAATTAGATTTTAGTAATTGCGTATAAGCGACAACTGAATGGTAAACTTGTAAATGGTAGTAGGTATAACCAAGCTTAATATTTTTGACGACAAAGGTAAAAAGCATTAGTTCCAACTTTCAAAACAGGTGCTAATGGTAAAAAGCCGTAAGCGTTCAGAATCTCTACACCAGTGATAAGTAAAATACATAACAAACTTTAAACCAAAAGTTATGCTATTTTACAGGGTGCGCCTATTAGGAAAGGCCTAAAACTCGGTCAGTTATACCGAAATGATACTTCAACGCAGTTTTTGCTGAGCATAAGCAACAAAAATCATTGTAGAGCCAAGGGAGTAAGCGCATTTGAAAAAGTGGAAAATTTTAAGTAGGATGGCATTCAAGACTCATTTTAGACCAAAATGTCGCTTATGCCCTATTACCTTTTAACCGTCGATATTAAAATTATAAATTAAGTAATATAAAAAAAATGTAAATAAATAAGAAAGAAATAAGCTTAAGGTTAAAAGCAAGTTTTAATACGGTGGATAGAAAGTAATAATACCAAATAATACTACAATATTGAATAAATTTAAAGTTGTAGGAGATAAAGGAAAAAGGAGAATTAAGACAATAAAATGCAAAACTGCGTAGTTATTTACGTGGCTTAGAATTGGGTTGCGACGATAAAGCGCTCTCCAATGCGCTCGGCTCCAGTTGAGGATCAGCAGCCGCCTTAGGTGTTTTGCGTAGAGTAATCTAAGGTAGTGACTTTATGCCGATCCATCTGCAACCCTCACCACAATCCATCTTGGGTCCAGCATGCACGCATGTCGAAGTGCTGACGGGCTTTGCAAAAACAGTTTACCGAGACTTCAAGAACTCCTTTACTGAAACTGGATAACCTTTCAGTCTAGACTTTCGCCCTCCATACTGATGACCCAGTCAACGCTAATAAATCGTACTAGGATTGGCCGAGACGATTTGGTGTATACTCAATCCTGTGGCAGACAATAATGCAAGATGCTGCGATGTCCTTCAACTCGTTTTGTGGATTATACCAGTAGTATATAGCCTTGCAGTCCTCCCCTCTTCAGCAACACCTATAGAAAAGGAGAGCCTTTCGCGGTGCCTGTTCTCATAGCGTCAACCATATGAGAGTACTCATTATTTGTTTGCGGAGCATGTTAATAGAGAACATGAGTTCACGAAGTTTAAACTCCTCACACCTTATGACTGTGTCCTTGGTGGCCCCTGCAAAAATAACTGTGCTTCCAGTTCGGCCATCCTTTTTGAAAAGCATTCCTCCAAACTGTTCTGTGCAGTTCTAATCTCATCAAATTGAGACATTTTGTTGTGCCAAGATATATGAAATCCAAGTGTGTGTACATATACTGGCAGGTAGTGTATACAGATGGAATGAATTCACATATACACAGTTGTACGAATGTGATTACCAAGAAAATGGTGTTAATTAGCACTTAAATATGTAACAAATTATATAGAATATTGTATTAGTTAATTTAAAATACAAATTAAAATTTTACGTATGTGTTAACTTTTTCTTCACCTACCGCCGAAATATTCTTTCTCTAAAATGTTTTTATTAAATGATTTTTAATACAATTATATTATAGGTCATCCGTGGAAATAAGTGTTAGTGAGATTTATTATTGATGAAGCTACATTCACCATGTCATACTTAAAGATAATTTTGGATTACATATAAACATTGTTAATAATTCTACCTAAGGCAAACCATATACGTTTTCATATTACGTCGTCATTGTAACGGCCGACGCCATACAAATCGTATCTTTATCTTTCGACCCTCAAGTTTTTAGCACGGTCTTAAATATAATATTTATTATAAACTTTATGAAACCAAGTTTAGTGACTTCTAAATTCTATCATTTTTTATCACACTATCGTTCACCAATCATCAAAATAATTGTCTATTTAGTTAAGCAGTGTGGAAGTAGCTGTAATACAGGGTATTTTTGAAATGCTCCCGAAAACGAAGACAGATGATAGTACTAAGGATACCTATGAGGATGGGTCACAAAGAAATTCGATCTCGAGGAAAAAAAATCATCTTTTCACAACGTTTTATTAACTTTATTCACGCTCCATCAAGTTAGTACTGTTAATTGAAACGATATTTCACTAAAAAAATCATGAAAATACTGAAACATAAAACCAGCAGTGAAACTTAAAAAAGAAAATCACCTGACAATAGGGTCAATATCCTCGCGGGCGCCGAACTCTTATCTAGATCGCTACGAAACAATGCATTAGGTATACTACCTTTCACACACACGCTGCCTCGTGTCGCCTCACGCTGTGGAATTTACACATGCTTCAAGGACGTTACCTAGTGCGCATTTGTATTGGCGGGATTGATTAATAATTAATATCCGGGTGATAGTTCAATTGTTTTGTTTATTAAATTATTGTCGTTATTACTTGTCATTTATTAATTAATGATATTATTCTTGTTGTTACGTTTTGTGTTTTTTGTTTTGTTTTAATAATGCCTAACGCGTAGGTACGTTTATAGTGCTCGTGAATATGGCAACACGTTAAAGTGCCTTGGAGAATCTCATAAGGCCACGGAGGATCGGTAAGCTATTTTATACCTAATTTTTTTTAAATAACTTACTACTGAACTGATCTGAACAGGTACATAACTGAATACATCATAATAATAAACATACCTACACAATGGATAAAAAAGCATGACTCTAACCTTGTTAACATTTTATTTAAGTATTTTTTTCATTAGCGGGAATCGAACCAGTTATTTGGTTTATTTAACCTGAATTGAATTAAAGTGGCTACGTGGAGTCAGAGCACCGAGGGAAAAGTAGTAGGGTAAGTATATAAGTTAGGTATTTAGACAAGTGTTGTAAATTATTAGGTATTGTGGTACCATCGCTAGTTGCGGGCCGCGCGAATTCGGCGTTCACGCGTACATTGACTCCTAGTCAGCTGATTGTAGTTCAGTGATTCCACTGCTGGTTTTATGTTTCAGTATTTTCATGATTTTTTTAGTGAAATATCGTTTCAATTAACTGTACTAACATGATGGAGCGTGAATAAAGATAATAAAACTTTGTGAAAAGATGATTTTTTTTCCCTCGGGATCGAATTTCTTTCTGACCCATCATCATAGGTATCCTTAATACTATCATCTGTCTTCATTTTCGGGAGCGTTACAAAAATACCCTGTATAACATAACAACTTGTTGATCCCAAATTGTCCTGACTAAGCTTTTGATGTTAAATTACTCATAAACATGATAATTGCAAGTAGCCATCATTTTAACAATAACATGTTCATCACGAATTGTGCCGATTAAGCTTTTGATATTGGATTACTGAAAACATATTATGAAGTGTAACATTACAGAAGACGCTGACTCCACTGTATAATTGTTTTTGCTGGTCAAACCAAGGTGTCATACTTTTGCCAACAGACTTGTTTTGACCTTCCTATAAAAGCCGTTGCATTTAGAATAAGATTTATTATATTTCTCATCGTAGTAATTTAATCACTTAGGTAAGGAAGTCAATATTGCACTGACTTAGTTTTAATACATTATTGTAATGTAATAGTTATTAGATGTCATCGAGACATATTTAGTTGTTTTTAACAAGCTTCAGCACCGCTCTTGGAACTTAACTATTTCCATTCCTCTATAAATATTTATGTACCTCAAATATTTTTTCTCTCATCCGCATTTTTATATTGTCCGCTAAGTACCGTAACTTTATTTATGCCATCACATTTCGAGTACAAAAAATCTCATACCATTTATAAAATGACCCAAGGGATGGAACAAATCATACATCATCTTCCTCACTTAACTTTCGCAGTGCTTTTGTAGGTCCCATATTCATTAATTCACATTTCTGACACAATAAAAAGGCCCCTTTCACTAACATTTGGAGGAAAGCGAAGTTTTTGCCTTAAATTTGAATAAAATAACTTAAATTATAATATTTCTTTTTCGTAGCTTTCGAATGTCATAAATATCCATATTAATTATTTATTTGCAAATAAACATATTTATTGTTTTATGATTTACATTTGAGATATACAGCGACGAGCTATTTTAACGGGTGACTATATTTATTTTGGAATATTACGTAGGGAATATGATAATATAGTAAGAAAGCTTCAGGAAAATCGATTAAGGTATGTATCGGACACGTCCAAGATAAGCCGGTAGAGTATATTGTAAGGAAATGCCTTAATACCGTTATTGATAGAAACAATACAACATAGCGGACCCAAAAGCGCTGGCTTGTAGTTGTGAGGCTAGATGTGGAGGTCATTATGCTCACTACCGAGGAAACCATAGATCAAAGTTGAGATAGATGAAACAGAAACAGAAACTTTTTTATTCAATATAGATTATAAATAATACTTATTGAAAGTCACTCTTTTGTTTAATTACCACTGATTCGAAAAAAAACCTCTGTCCTGGGAAGAACCAGCAAGGAACCCAGCGGGACTTTTTTTTAAAAATAACAGCTTACAATCATGTATGTTACACAATTAACCACACAAAACAAATTAGAAATAGCTTGGTAGCGAACACCTCATTCCCAGGGGTTATTATCATCCATAAATTCCTTAATATTATAATAACCCTATAAAAACTATGTTTAATAAAGTTTTTGAATTTTGAGCAGGTCGAATTTTGTATATTTTCTGGGATTTTGTTGTAAAAATGTATACATCGCCCCAAGAATGAATTACTGACTCGGTGGAGTCGTGTAACTGGTACTACTAGCTTGTGTTTGTTCCTAGTGTTTACAGAATGAATATCACTTATTTTTGTTATATCAACTACTTTTATTTTTGTGTACGTACATTACATTTTCATAAATGTATTGAGAGGCCAAAGTTAATATATTAACACATACACTGCCGTCAGTCATCCTTTAAATGCTTTACTCTGTGCAAAGTGACTAACTGACACGGCAGCATGAGGGTTAATTTCCTTAAATTTTTGTCGGAGCGACTCTTTAGGTTTTAAATCATAGATTGCTCTTATGGCCCTCTTCTGCAAAACAAATATAATTTCAGTGTCAGTCGCGTGTCCCCATAGCAAAATACCATACGACATTATGCTATGGAAATAGCTAAAGTAAACAAGTCTAGCTGTTTCCACACTGGTAAGATTTCTAATCTTTTTTACAGCATATGCTGCAGAACTAAGTCTGCTTACTAACTTTGATATATGGAGGGCTCCATTGAAGCTTCGCGTCTAGTGTTATTCCAAGAAAAATGGTGGTATCGACAAGACTCAGTTATTCCCCATTTAAAATTACATTAGCAGGAGAGCGGAACCTGGCAGTAGCGAGGATAATATTTGAAGACGAAGAAGAAAAAAATTAAGGGTATATAACCACACTATGTGCTTATGTTTTATAATTACACTTCCTGAATACAGATAAAATTTTAAATAAGTGTAAATCTCAAGTTCACACAATTACGTAGTTCGTAGGTTTACACTAATGAAATCAATTTTATCTATACTTAATTGTCAATTTAAAACTTCAAAACAGCTAAAGAGTAAAATAATTATCCTTATGCTGCGTACAGACTTATGTAAAGTAACATATAATGTAACATGAAATGAAATAATTTGCCATCCACATTAATGTAATGTATCATGACATGTAACACACTCTGTAACAAATTTTCATAGTGCGCGCGCGAACCGTGCATTTCATGAGTACGCTACGAGCATTAGGCCGGCCACATACATACGGAATTCCGTTTCGGGATTACGTTTCGCGTGTCCTCAGCAAACTGGACAAAGTTCGAGCGCACGCCGGGAATAGATGCGAGTAGGTACATGTTCGTTTCGTGCGCGCGATGCGTTCACACTGATGAAATGCTCCTTTGATGTTACATTACATGTTACATTACGTAAGTCTGTACGCAGCATAAAACAGCTCATCATAAACAATTAATCAGTTGATAAGCTAGGCAATTTCACCAGAAGGTAAGGTAGACAAATCAATAAAAACTATGTAATATATAGTGCATATGACTTTACTAGTAACATTACCTATAAAATAACAGGAATAACAAACGAATCCAATAATATGAAGATTTTTCCACATCCTTGGAAATTGGCTAAATCAAACCTCTTTCTAAAAGTCCAAATATACAGGAGGATAAAAGACTTTAGGCCAATCAGCATTTTATTTTCCAAGATATTGGAGAGTATAGTACGTTCACACTTAATGAGATATCTAGAAGATAGACGCATTTTACCAGGAACGCAAAATTTGACGACAAACTTCGAATGGGCAAATGGTCTAACCGTTAATCCATTAAAAATCAAAATATATGGTGCTTGGAAGTAAAACACAATGTAATTTTTTTTAAAGTTAGAAACAAAAATTGGCCAAAAATTCCGCCCGCGACTAAAACTGCTCGGAGTAAACGGAGCAATAAGACCAAGTCGTCACGCTATCTGAGAATTATTGCAATATCAGGGGACTTCATTCCAACCTTTACACTGTCTACTTCCATCTAGAGACGGCAAAGCCGGCCTTGCTCTTTTTAACCGAGACTCAGGTGTCCTCTCGGGCTGACACTTCATATCTCTCTTACCCGGGGTACAAATTAGAACACTCCTTTGTGCCCCGGGCTGGAGTTTGCGTATACGTCATAGAGAACATCTGTTTTCTTCGCCTCGGCAGGAAGGTACGGACCTGTCCATCCTATAGCTGCGCGTAGACAGCTACGACCATCCCCGCGTCTAAGGGTGCCTCTATAAGTCCCATAGTGGTAATACCGAAACAGACCGACTCATCTACCACGTCCAAATGGCTACAGATTCCTTGTTACAACAGATCCCATTCGAAGAGATCGTGATCCTTGGCGATTTTAATGCCCACCACGCCGAATGGCTCAGTTCACGTTCAACCGATCACGCGGGGAGATCTGTTTATGACTTTGCCTTGGCATATGGTCTTACACAACTGTTTACTTCGCCTACGCGGATTCCAGAGTCAGCGGAAGGTCCAACAGGGGTCCTTCCCTGTTGGACCTTCCGCTGACCTCTCATCCGGACGGATATCAGGTTTCCGTCGACGCTCCTTTAGGCTCGTCGGACCATTGTCTTGTCCGGAGTGTGGTGCTACTCACACTAACGTCGCGGTCGCATTCTGCAGGCAACCTATTTGGCACTATAGGTCGGCAGATTGGGATCCGACCCGAGGTGACCACTCCGAGTAGGCTTGGCGAGCCCACTGCGGATGAGTGTCGGTGGGCTGCGGCGAAAGGGGTGTCCTCTCCCCCTACCGCTGCAGCTGATGTGGAGACGCGGAGGAAGAGGAGTGTTGGTATGGCGATGCGCCACTCGCCCTATCCTCCGCGACTCTGACGGGGCCGCACCATTGATGCGAAGGTGGTGGGGCCGTGGGGGGAGAGGAGTGTCGGTATTGCGAGGCGCCACTCTCCCTACCCTGCGCGGCCGAAACTTGGTTGGCGGCGGAGCCAGAGACCAGATCCGCCGCTGGAGTCGGGAAAGCGGGTGTTACTTAACGCTCGATTTTCCTGGCCCCATGGCCTCCGCGTATCAGACTCAGGGGGGGCCCTTTGCGCAGGTGAAGTTGGAGGCCTTGGAGGGGGTTATGTCTTGTGTTCCTGTTGCGCCTTGCCTGAGACGTCTCGGGATGTAAACACCAGCGCTCTTAAAAAGAAGTATAATTCCGCCTCCAGGTCCTTCAAAAGATTCATTTCCAAGGCAAGGTCTGAGCACATCGGCAGAATTGGCGAGAAGCTAGTTCACCTTCCTTCGGGAACCCGTGCATTCTCTCTTTCTTTGCGCCCAACTCGACTCTCAATGACGGAGGGAACACACCGCCGACCATCCCGCGGTGTGAATGCTCCATGTCGGATGTGCGGTTTACACAGCGCTTGGTTCGCAAAGCACTCCTCTCCCTGGACGTCAGCAAGTCGAGTAGGTCAGATGGAGTCTCCCCCATTAAGCTGAAGACGTGTTTTCCGGTACTCCTACTCCCAAGGCGTAGTCCCAAATTCACGGAAAGTAGCTTTGGTCCACCCGATCCCTAAAAAAGGCGACCGCTCAGATCCGTCCAACTACAGAGTATACAGAGTAAACATAACCTACTGAGTATATTTCAGTCTTGGTTTCACCCTGGTCATAATATCACTACTGCTTTAATTAATGTTACTGATAATATTAGACACGGCATGGAAGAAAAAAAGATAACAGTACTGGTACTAGTTGATTTCTTAAATGCTTTCAACACAGTTGATCATGAAATCCTCCTTTCCATACTGTCTCATCTGAATTTTGGTCCTACTGCTTTGGAATGGTTTGCATCTTATCTTCGCGGTCGACGGCAGTCAGTCTCTGTGGGGCAAACAACCTCAGCATGGGCTGATGTGAACGCTGGTGTGCCGCAAGGTGGTATTCTTTCTCCTATATTTTTTCAAATTTTATAAACTTTGTTACCTCCATCCTCGACTGCTCGTATCATTTGTACGCTGATGACCTTCAGCTTCATGTGCAAGCTGAAATTGGGGATATTCATAATGGGATCAAAAAACTTAACGCCAACTTATCAGCTATCAAAGATTGGTCTACTCGTTATGGAGTTTTGGTCAATCCTTTGAGATGCCAAGCTATGCTGATGGGTAGCTCAAGGATGCTGGCTAAGATTAATCTTGCAGATTTACCTCCTATTTATTATGATAGTATTATAATTCCGTTCAGTAATTCTGTTAAAATTACGTTTAATTGGAGAACCCAGGTTTCAGAAGTGAGTCGTTAAGTCATTGCCACGTTATGCTCTCTGTAGCATTTAAAACATTTTCTTCCCACAAAATCTAAGATCATGCTTGTCCAATCGCTCATTTTACCCATAATTGATTATGCAGATGTGTGTTACCCAGATCTATCCCAAGATCTTCTGAACAAGCTAGAATGCCTTCTTAATAACTGTATAAGATTTATTTTCGGGCTTCGTAAGTTTCGTAATATAGATCTAAGCTAAATTGGCTTACAATCCGTCAGAGGCGCAATTCCAGAATATTGCTTGTTCTTTTTTCCATTTTAAATGACCTATCTTCGCCTTCTTATCTTAAGAGTAAATTTAACTATCTCTCCTCATCTCATGATAGGGTCCTACGTTCTTCTTCTAACAACAAAATCTGTATTCCTGTTCACTTCACTGAGTTCTATGGTAACTCCTTCACAGTTCAGGCTACACGCCTTTGGAACTCCTTGCCCGATGACATCAGAAAAGCGCTCAATAAGTACGCTTTTAAAAAATTGGTCCGTAATCATCTATTGAAGACAACGCATTTTACATGATTCATCCATTTAATATGTATTGCTAAACATATATTCTATAACATATAAGCATATATTCATAGTTATTTGTATTTACTAATTATATATGTATTTAAATATGTATATTTGTATGTATATATTTGTATATATATATGTATAGGTCATAAATGTATAGTTTATTTATTAGTAAAATATATATATTATGTAGTTAATTATCATTTTGTGTAGTGTTATTTTTTTTCTATATTGCCACACCTACGTCAAATTCTTACTACTCCATGGGTTGACTAGTAGAGAATGCCTCAAGGCATTAAGTCTGCCCTTTGTATTCTTTTGTTTCTAAGGAATGCAATAAAGAATAAATAAGTAAATAAATAAATACAGGCTTATCGCCATCACCTCCTTGTTCTCCAAAATAATGGAGTCCATTATAAACTGCCAGCTTATGAGGTACCTTGAGGATCACCAGCTGATTAGTGACCGGCAACACGATTTTCGTCTTGGTTGATCAGCTGGTGATCTTCTGGTCTACCTGACTCATAGATGGCAGTAGAGTCGAAGGGGGAGGCATTGGCCGTTAGTTTGGACATAGCGAAGGCCTCCGATCGGGTCTGGCACAAAGTGCTTCTTTCGAAGCTCCCTTCCTATGGGCTTCCCGAGAAATTGTGCAATTGGATCACCAGTTTCCTTGCTGATCGGAGCATTTAGGTCGTAGTAGACGGTGCATGCTCTGATTACAAGCCTACTAACGCTGGTATTCCACAAGGCTTCGTGCTATCACCAACGCTGTTTCTTTTGCATATCAATGATATGTTGCAAACTGGTAACATTCATTGCTATGCAAACAACAGCACTGGTAATGCTCTATACACCGGTCGTGCCAATATTTCTCGGGAAAACGTCGCCGCCCAAGCAGCATACAAGCGTTTTGAACATCAATACACCAGCCCACATAGAACTTAAAGTTATTTTAAAAGCGTATAAGAGTGTTGAAAAGGGGTTATATCCTTATAAGAGTGGTTTATGAGTTATTATACGGCTCAAGCAGTATAAAGTCTGTATTATGGGATCTAAGTAAGCTTAGGGTTCTTTATCAGAATATGAAATATCTAGTATACAACGTTAAGTACTTTGTAACACTTCAATCTGATTTTATCATTAAAGTTGTATAGAAGCTGTTTTTTTGCATGCTGTCCCTAGCTTATACAACTAAGTGTTATTATAGTATCAATAAAATCTTATTTCTCGACAATGGTGTATGCAAACTCTCTTTTAAACTTATTTTTATGGTGTCATTGTACACTTTTGTAAATACAGTAGTTTTATGACTTCTGTCTATGAGAGTGACATAAAACTAAAAAAATAAATAACAGCCATAGTACAACTTAAATCTGTATAAGTGATAGAATATCACAATTTGCATGCGCTGCGTGTTTATATTGCGCTAGTGAACAAAATTAATTTATTATCAATATGTGGAAAAAAAAAGGAAAATATTTAGTGCAGTAAAAAGACCATGTTAAATCTAAATTAAATTTATCCAACACAGTTCCTAAGACAAGATTTTTAATTTTTTATACGTTTATCTAAAGAGTGAGAGCGTAAATAATAAAAATATCCTATTATAGAACTGATTAAAAACCAATGACTGCATTATATAATCCATAACATACATGGTACAGCTTTTAAGACTATAAGACCCTCGAAATAGCGTTTAGGCTGTTTAGCAAATTGTCGACATTTTAAGACCCATAAAAACTAAATTTGGGAATATTAGACATTGGTCTAAGCCTATACCATCATTTTAGTTTGACTAATGATCACTGTGCCCCCATGTGCAATCATATCCATTAATTTAATATCTATATTTAATATTTATATATCTAATTTTACACGTCCAATTCACCTATTATCATCGTCAAAACTCAACTCGAATCCGAATATAATATTAATATGTTAAATATATGTACATTAAATGTCGCCATCATTCAATTTCTTTTTGTTTTATATTCATTTGTAATCCCATTCAAAAACTAATTTAGAGCGTTTGTTTTTATAAGTTACTTAAAAGACAATATCTGTAGTGTAATAGTTTCCTTGCACACGAAATAACAGCTGTAATACAGCAGTTATACAGCCTCTTTTATGCTTGTACAGCTACTGTACAGCGCTATTAACGCATAAAGCTGCATAATTTGTGCCATTTTTTTACTTATAAGAACTGTATAAGCGCTTATACAGTTTTTATACAGCCAGAAAATACAGCCTCTAGTATAAAAATGAACTTCAATACAGCTCGTATACAGCTTGCATTCTGCTTGGGCGAGTACCGTGACAAACTTGTGTCTGCAGTTGAGTCTTTGCTGAACAAAGTCTCGGATTGGGGGCGACTAAATCTAGTCTAGTTCAATCCCCAGAAGACATAAGTTTGCGCGTTTACTGCTAAAAAGAAACCCTTTCTCGTATCTTTTCAGTTTCAAGGCACTCCCCTTGCTGCCTCAGCTAGCATCGAAATCGGAATAGTGTGCAGTTTAATGGTCACTTGGAAGGGAAGGCCAAATTCGCCTCTAAAAAGCTTGGCGTGCTCAGCAGAGCGAGACAGTATTTCATGCTGGCACATCGCTTGCAACTTTATAAAGCGTAAGTTCGGCCTCACATGGATTACTGCTCCTTCCACTTGTCCGCATCCAACGCAGAGCGGTTCAAATTGTCGACGATCAAGTTCCTTCTGATCTGCGCTATCACTGGCGCTGCGTAGGGATGTTGCCTCCCTTTGCATTTTCTATCGAATCTACCACGGGAAGTGCTCTGAGGAATTGTTCGGATTTATTCCAGCCGCCGAATTTCACGAACGCACTTCGCGTCAAAATTCAAGATACCATCCTCACCATCTGGATGCTTGGCGTTCCACCACTGTGCGTTTTACTAGGAATTTTCTACCTCGTACAACTTCTCTATTTTTTAATATTGATATTCCATAAGCCACTCAAAAAATATTTTTAAAAGTAAAAGCCGAATTCATGTAACAAAAAATAATAAAATCGTTTCCACATAACAGCCTCTGAAGTCCGTCCTTTCATTCTATACACTATGTCTTAGCATCAACTTCTGAAACTATTTCTTATCATATTAATATCTAAAATTATTTTACAAAATTAAAGTTTTAATAAAAAGTCCTTTGAAGTTGGCTTTAACACTTACAAATTTAATTTTGTATTAATCTAAACAAAAAATATCAATATTTACTTACATGCCTATGCTATCTTTTCTATTTGTTACTCGTCAAATGTAATATAACTTAATATTTATAACTAACTCGCGATTCGCGCAGGCTTCGCACGGGTGATTTCTGGATCTGGACAACAGCGCCACCTACCGGGTCCAATTACACACACAAAGAATTTCATCAAAATCGGTCCTGCCATTTTCGAATTTTTGCGAGACCAACGGACAACAATTTATTTTTATATATCTCTATATAGTATATGGTCTACTAGTTGTTAGGGCTTCCTTTTTGCCTAGAAGTCAATTTTTATAGTTAACACACTCTCCCTATTTTTTTTCCCATTCTCCATATACAGTGGAACTATAAGGGCTTTGCACCATTGTCCCACTACTCGCTTAAATTCCCAGCATACGTTGAGGAAAGTATAAAACCATCTTGCCACCCGTTTGCAGTGTCTACTTATTATTATTTATTATCAGAAGGAGTTAAAATAATGACATTATGCATTATTCCTATTTTTATTAAAAGCGTGAGTCCATAGAATTTTACTGGGGCTCCAGTCGACATGAAACTGATTATTAATAATGCAAGTTTTAATTACGTGCCAATGTCATTGTGTTAAATGTGCAGAATTGACAAGCTTTCATCTCGCTTAAATTGAGTATTACAAGAATGGATTTACCATATTTCGTAATGGTGAATATTCAAACAATTCTAATAAAGACATGATTATGGGAAAAAATCTGCTTTCTGTCTGGAAATATCATAATAACTGTCTTAGCTCTGGCAAATAACATATAATTAAAACATCGGATTTCGAAACGACACCAGAATCGGATTTTTATTAGAACATTATTTCGAAAAACCACAGCCAATGTGTTATTCCAAGTTATAAGACCACACAAAGAGCTAATTACAAATTTTTTTTGTATAAAAGTATGGTAGTTCACACCTACCAATGAAAACAACTCAGTAACTTCAAAGTATGTAATAATATAATCGCAACATTAAATAGGGATACGGTAGAACTAGGAAACTTATATCAGTTGTAGCTCCAAAAGCAAAATGTGAAGTGAATAGACCGTTCTTAAGAAAAGGGCAATACAATTAAAAAAATTAAGAATTGCAAATCATTCCTATAGTTTATGGTTGGTATTGCCAACAGTTATCATCGTTTATTCGGAAAAATAATACTTCCGTTCCTTCCGTAATAGCTTATGTTCGGAACTAAACTTTAGATAAAATATGAAAAACGGTTGACCCTTCAGGCCATCCCTGGAACTTCCCGCTTATTTTTATTTTTTTGTTTTTATTTTTTGAAAATCTTTGAAACGGCTTGACTGATTGACTTAAAAATCTAATCAACTCGCAGTCTCAATGAACACTTTCGCACGTTGTGTCGCCCATCTCGAGACTTCCAGCGGGAAATAGTCGAAACGGCTTCCTAGGACCTCAAAACGTGGAGATCTGATGAAAAGTCGCATTCTCAAAATCGGACTGAAATCTATAACTTCCTACTTTTGAAAATTATTAATTTTCAAACCGGGAAGTTAAAAAGAATTTTTCTATTAGACGACGCCAATATCACTAAGTCATGTTTGATTCGAGAAGTCTAACCAATCCTATTGTACAGTTCCAGCGATGGTAGCTGCTCTAGTTCAGATTGTAGCCAGACGGTATGGTTATATGTGTACGCGTGTATAAACGAGTCTTAGGGATCGAGAAGGAGTCAACCACGCTGCTCTTTTGCAAAAATAGGACTCTATAAATTAATCAATGTCATGTTTCCATTCACTACCGCCAAATGGTAAACCTACGTCTAAAGTTTGATTAACTATTTCAGTGGTGCCTGCAACGGCTGAACTTACATACTTATTAAATGACTTCAAAAATAGGAGAAAGTCTCATCAACGATGAACTGATTTTTAAGATTCTTTTTTTTTATTAGTTCAGAATTGCTAAAATAGGAGGTGCAATTTTTAATGCAACTATGTATATGATATCGAGATTGTGATAATCCTTAGCCACTCAAAAGTGTACAAAAATTAGGTTAAGTTATTTTAAGTTAGTTCTTTGAAGGCGGCTTTTACTTTATATTAAAAGTTTTATTTTAATTTAACGCAAGTACGTTATCTACAAGTTATCACAGCTTTTGAAGGATTAAAAAAGAAATACACAGTCTACGAATGATAACTGGATGCTGTGGCCCATAGACACCCACATCTGTCGTCGATTAAGAATCAAAATGCAGATGTGTTGTCAACGCTGAAGGTTAACCCTGAGGATAAAGTGTATCTTTACCTTAATACTAGTAAAAAATGCCTCCGGTTCATATCATTTACTACATATTAGATCTATATTATGCTGCTATTTTACTTTGGCATTCTTTACGAGCGTAGTCCTTCACCCATTGAGCCAACGCACTAGTAAAAAACAGCCAGATGCTAACTAAAAATATTGTAGTGAAGTAAATATTGACAACAAGAACGGGATAGAATGAAGGACATCCATAATTCAGAATACTATTGTATGTTATTTATGTTTTTACAATGGAATAAAATAGTAATCAACAACAAAAATTGAATATTGAACTAAGTTAGAGAATATTGTTTGTAAATTTTCCTACCAATAATTGTATAGCTATAATAAATCGAAAAATAAAATTGTGTTTATTATGCATTCCTTTCCTTGTTTTCTTTTTTGCGTTTTGGTTTGCAATAAATACTTTACTGATTCCAAAATATTTGACTGTTTATTTTTAGAAGTATTGTAATGTCCTCACACCGAATTTCGGCTACGGCGGCCATTGTCAACTCTAAACAGAGATTAGCCATCTGCGCATGGCACGCACGAGGATAGTGCGTGCACTATAATTCTGTCTTACGTCTGTGCGCAAACACAGGTACACTTTCTATTCCCTCACTCTCTTCACCAAATTTCTGACTCTGTACTGCTGCGAAGATTTTCTTGTCATAAAAACTCAATAAATAATTTTGGTCCGGGGTTTGAACCCCTTGATCAGCAGTCTCTCTTTAACAACCACTATACGAATGAGGCAGTCACAAAAGTAGAAGAATTATAGTAAGTAATCGTGAAACTACATAAAAGTCTTTATATATTATTAGATTATAAAAATTAACATCACGTTAGTTATATATATTACGAAATATAAAATTAATGCTGCTGCTTTTGTTAAGCTGTGATGAAATTAGCATGACTATTCTTGTTAAATGAAATAACAACACAACATGTTACCTATAATACATTACAGTATTTTATAATAATTGAGAAATTTTATTTCTAAAGATCTACATGTAAATAGAGCGGTGAGTATTGTCTACTTTAGAGAGCTCCTAACTCCCTTCCACAATTGCGTGTACTATCATTGCTACCTGTAAACCACCATAACAACCAACACTTATTATAGAGTCAGCTTCTCCCGGTAATGCGTCGTTTTGAGGCGAAACACGTATTGTATCAACGGTGGTGTGTATTTCCCTAGTAAGTTGCTTATGAATATTTTCTTTTCAAATCAGACATTATAAACAAAATAGAGTAAATATAAAAAATATTCGTTACTTCTTCCTAGTCAAAGAATTGAAGTGCGATAGTTGTTATGAATTTTTATTTACAAAAGCCTTCTACTCTTTGCCACATCTTTTTATCACAGTACCAAGTTAGTTATTTTAAGTCAAAAGACACTCGAGTTTATGTTGCATAAACATGTATTTTACCTTACTTTATTTTGGTTTGTGTTTATTTCCTATAAATATTTGAGTATCATGTAGACAGAATGATTATTGAAGCTTTATAATTAACTTCAAAATTGTTAGTGATTTAACCAAAACTTAGAAACTTTTTTAGAGTAAAAGTTACCATTACCGTCACAGCCAATCAAAAGTCCACTTTTGAACATAGGTCTTATTTTGTTACAAACCATTTGTTTGTTTTTTTTGATAGATTATAAATTTGCCTATTGAGAATTTTATGATTTTTTATATTTTATTTTTAATTTTAACTATATTTTTTTAGGATAAGTCGAAAATAATTATTATTCTCTCGTCACTCGGACCACAAGAAAATAAGAGGCACTAACATAATAATGCTTTTTCCCTTATAACCCTATTCCTTTTTCATGTAAAATACCACTCAGCTCCACATGACACTGGAGCACGCGGGCATATGTAAATGAAGATTTTTATGGTAATAAAGTTTGTGTGGCCACTTCTAAACTTTTAAACTTCATTAAATCCCTTTCACTGTCTTTTAAGATTAAATCAATGTTTCAGATTAA
This sequence comes from Parnassius orleans, assembly GCA_029286625.1. NCBI lineage: Eukaryota > Metazoa > Arthropoda > Insecta > Lepidoptera > Papilionidae > Parnassius > Parnassius orleans. The sequence continues at coordinate 172,152 of JAGSMP010000235.1, read as the reverse complement.
GAAGGTTCCTATATTTATGAAGGGAATATGTTTTCTTTTGGTATGCATAATTGCTACTCCTACCTTTCTATCCTCCATATTAGTCCCAGGGTTTCCATGTAAAGACTCAGGAATATAAAGGTTTCTTGCTGCAACTTCTTCTCTACTTAGTTGTCACCCTAAATTTGCTTTAGCAACAAGTCTTGAGAGAGTACTTCTTCCAATATTTAATAATGTAGAGATTCTTTCATCTGAATCTCCTGTTCTGAGCTTCATTAAATAAGCGCCAAGTGATGTAGCACGTTTTTGAAAATCAGAGAGTTCTGCTTCGAGTTCTCTGAATTGCTATTTCGTGGCTCCCAGCCAATAGCACACAAGGTGATCATCCATTTGCTCAATATCTTCAAAATCCAAAGTATTGTTATCATTTTTCAATAACTCGCAAAAGTCTTCTATGTGAACTGCCGTGAAACTTCAGTTAACATTTTCAACATCGAAAAGTTCTGACCATGACTGCCTTGCAATTCACATATACGACGTTGACTGGCAGAGAATGCTTTTAGCATTAAGACCGCCTTTTGTTCCTGTACTTAATGTGTAAGGTTCAATAAAGTTTAAATAAATAAGTAAATAAAATCTGGTGGCATATAATACTTATGATTTTTAAGGAGCCTCGCCCTTAATACAAAAGGAACTACTCGCTGTGAGGTACTATTACATTGCAGAAATATACATCTGTTATGTGTATCTGATGCTCTAGAGTAATTTGGCAAGGTTATTCTTTCAGTATGCTGTGAAACTGGATTAACTCCTGCTACAGGTAATATTTCATTGACAGATGTGGTGTTTGCTCTTTGGAAGTATCTATTACAAAGTAAATATGATGTCTGAATCTAAAAAAAGTGAATACTTTGAATTTATAGCACAATAAATTAAAAAAAAATCTATAAACTAGACAGAATAGTACATCAGGTCAATGCTTTCAAGTTTAAGAATACAAGCTTAATTTCTAGCAATAGTTAACCAATTATAAAAGTCACAAACCTCTCGCGGTTGAACCCAATTTCGCACAACATCTAAAATATGGCTGTTACTTTCTGCTTGTACAGAGTGACTTTGGATTCGTGCCACTGAACAACCACATACCACACAAATATGTTGATGACCAACCATTGGTACATCCTGCAAATCTTGTGATGTTGTGGTATCTCTATTAATAAATAATGTGTGATAAGCGTCACAGATGTAGTCACTAGCAGTCACCTGTAATGTAAAAACATGTTATAATTTGTTATTTTAAATGTTTTCTTCTGTACAGAGTTATTATAAATATGAATAGTTTCATAAAGTTAGTAAAAGCTTACTTAGAATAGCATCATTATGAATAATATGTCTTCTCTGTCTATTGAAATGAATACCACAATTGGCACATTTTGATTGATTGCTTATTGTTGGAGTATCCCTTGATGAAGATGGTTGCTGAATAATGCCTGGCAGCACGATCAGATCTTTGCTAACAAGGATGACAAATATAATAAGATGCACGTATCTAAAAGAAAAAATAACAACTCAGATATCAATAGCACCTATTGCAAATCCAATGTTACATATGACACAATAATAACTTTCTTAAAATATTGTACCTCCAATGGCACAAGTCTTTCTATAATGATATTATCTGATATTCATATTATGTTGAGTATCAGTTCTCAGAGCAATTATATGATGTGAACGTGTACGAGGTTCCAACGTTTTATTGCAGAGTGCACAGCTTCTACCAACATTACTTGTTACTGAAGTGTTTGTCATCCTTTGAGCTGTTGTCCAACATGTTGTGCATATAAGATCATAAGCTTGAACCTAAAAAAAAATATAGTTCATTTGTTTTGTTATTGAGTAATACTCAAGTACTTCTTTCAGTTTTTTTTCGAGAAGACTATAATTGCAAACATAGTGTGTGAGGTCAAGTACAGGAACTTATTTATGTAGTTAGTAGCAGTCTGAGAGAACGCAAACAAAATCATATACATCACGGGACCAGGAATATGCAGACAAAGTAGAAATGTAATTAATTAATAGAATCAGGCGTTACTTTGCGGAAATCCATTATATTAAAGTTGGAAAAATTTACTTTATAATATCCGCTCAATAAAATAAAATGATGTGTCTTACCTAGTTTGAAGAGCACCTCCCGCCCTCCCTCAATTGCGTGCACTATCCCTGTCACCACTCAATCCCAGCACTCATTCTTCACCACTACTACCTAGGAAAGACACACCATTGACGACATTACGACATGTTTTTTTCTCCACGAGGCATCTTCAGGTGTAGTGACTCTACGGTAGCTGACCGCTATGAGCGGCGAGCCAAAAACAGCTGCTATTTATAAGACTCGCCGACGCAACCGCTCCCCACTTAAGTAGTGAGCGACCGCGTCATGCGATAAAACATGCGACCAATCACCACCTGACGTACGCAGCCGCTTGCATTAAATTAATAACAAGCCGCTGCGAAATGCCCGCCTACCCTCCAACCACGCAACCAATCGCTAATCACCGTGAAGGTGACGAGCGACCACATTGCGAGGCTGTCCGTTATTGGAGAACAGGTTTAAAGATGTTTAAGAGAGGTGAGTTAGAAACATTTATTTGTTCATTCAGCAGTGCAATATTACTATTTTTATTTTTTAATATCTTCAACTGTTGCAGCACACATAATCGCAGCCCTTTATTACAAGTATGTAAGACTTTAAAGGAGTTTGCATTAAAGGAGATGCTTTAAAGGAGCAGCTGTTTTTGACTCGAAGCTCACTTCGCGGTCAGCCACTGTAGAGTCTACTACACCTGAAGATGCCTCGTGTAGAGGTGAAACACCTGTCGTATTGTCTTCGGTGGTGTGTCTTTTCTAGTGTAGTGGTGGTGGGAGTAATGGTGCTGGGATTAGTGGTGACGGGGATAGTGCATGCAATTGAGGGAGGGCGGGAGGTGCTCTTCAAACTACGTAAGACACATCATTTTATTTTATTGAGCGGATTTTGGCAAAGTAAATTTTTCCAACTTTAAGAAATGTAATTACCAATACAGGTGCAGTCCATTGTTGTATACAGTGACGAATCTGTTCATCTTCCAACAGCATTGAACCACCAGCAGAGCCGCAATTTATACTAAATACACTTTCCATTGCGTATGCGTAAGTCCGTTTATGAATGCTAATTTATCGTTTAAGCGGTATACAGTTCCGAAAATCACAGCAAGGTAAGTCGTTTTTGAAAGCAATCAGAGTCCGCTAAAATAGCCAAGTCGTAATGTTCTATATATATAGTCCCGAAAGTCATTATCAAAAATAGGAGTGCCAAATACGATACGATTTTTGGATATTTCATAAGATTTACTATAGCCACACGTTATTAACAGTATTACATACACCATCTTTGGTTATACGATAATATTAATACCATAACATGTATGACAATGTCCTACTCGACACGTACGTCTCTACTTCTTCCATACTTGTAACAATATTAACAATAACATCTGTATCTAGTCTGCAATATTGCTTTTTTAAAGAACACATTTATAATTAATGCAGTAACGATAAGTGTTTTTTTTATATTAATTGTCGTAAACTCGTAAGTTATCGTTTAGTAAGAAGTAAAGTACACACCTTTCTAAACGATCATTAGAAAATCCTGAATAATTATCTTTATGAATATTTTTCTTCAGCATTATTCTAACTACCTATTTAAAATCTAGTATGACCTCATTCATTAGGTATAGTAGGTTTTTTAAATTATACTTTTAGGGAATAATATAAAAGAATATAAAGAAATGGTAATTGAATATTTTTATTGTAGCTTCTATTTGCAACTTTATTCTAAATAAATTCAAAATATGATTCAGATTAAAAAATATCCAACAGTTCATTAAAAATTCAAAAAATCGATTACAATCAATTGGGCATCCCTAATAATTTTTCGACACCACATGATGCTTGGCGAAGATGGCGGTGATTAATGTTATAGTCGAGTAGAATAATTTTTAATGTTCATTTTGGCATGCAGCTAGTCCGTGTTATAAAATTATTTGCAACTAATATAGACAATTAATTATCGTGTATGTCCGATGCTTTAATTGCACAGGGCGATTCTGGACATTGTCCTTTATCACTTTTTATTTATTAAGAAACTCTCTTTACATATCAAAAGTATACGATGGAGGATAAAAATGTAGGTATCCATGAGACACAGCATTCACTTACCATGTAGTGGACCGTACGCTTGTGTGATACACTTACTTCTATAAAAAAAAACATACAACCCCACTTCTGGACATAGGCCTCCCCATTGATAACACAACATGGCCCTAAGCCACCTGCATCCATCGATTCCTTAATATCTACATCCTTTTTGTGTCCTTTCGTTCTGTTCTGGAAGTAAGACGTACCAAGATTATTAGTATTTCTATATTTATCAAACAGGGATTTATCTTAATCGTCACACTTAGCAGTCAGAATAACAATCGCAGTACCAGACGTGTCATACATTTGCCAGTACTTCTTGTTATTGGTTTTGGTATTTTACGCCTGGCTTTAAAAGATGGCTATACCGCTATCTATCGGAAGCCATAAGATTTATGTTGCACTACCCATAGTCGTCCCTTACGACACCCACGGGGGACCGAGGATAATGGATTCTTTTACGCTGTCACCGCACGGTTTTTATTTGTTTAGCTTCATAAAATATTCAAATTATTTGAAATAAATTAACTTTATAGATCTATAAATCTTCCTAAAAGAAATTAAATTCGCCTTTACCATACGAATTATCGCTGTAACTCATAAGAACTTCATCTCATCCGACTCTATTATGATGATACCTCGTTCATCAGTCTGAGCGAGATCCGAATGGCTCTCCAGTACCTCAAAAACGACAGAGCACCTTGTTAGGATGAAACTACAGCGGAGCTACTGAAAGCGGGTGGTAAAGTGGTACTTTACATCCTTCAGAAGCTGTTCAATTCCATCCACCATGATGGCGATATTTACCACAACCTTAGCACAACTTAATAACGTCAATATTAGCTTCCTAAGCGGTTATAGTGGCTGGCTATCCCTAAGTGTGCCCTTATCTAGAATTTCGTTTAACCCAATCTAGTATATTTAGGGTATAATTGTTCGATCTCTAGACTTGAACGTGTCCAAGAGTAACGTCACTAATTGTGACGAACTGGCCGGTCTCGGCCATTACGCTTTGAAGTCCGCACACGACAGCTACTTTTAAATTTAATTATTGTAATTAAATAACTCATTAAATGTACTACTACACTTTATCGTGGAGCTTCATTGAAAAATCCTCAAGAAATTAAGATAAGCGTGATCATATTATGGTGACTCCAATATGATTCATGCGAGGAAAACTACCAGCATATCGAAGATTTCGGTTAAATAATATACCAAATTAAGATGAACCATATAAAGTCCACGTGGCACGTGGCAGTTGTACAAGCATATAAAGGGGCTATTTTCAATCAAACCGTTTCATAAAGGGACAGAGTCTGGCATTCGTAATTTAATTGATACGTTAAAGAAAAATCTAAGTGCTTTAAATTCTTTAGGTGAACGCACTGACAAGTGGGATACAATTATTATTTAAATGGCCTTGACATGGTTAGACAGAGCAACTGCTAGGAAATGGGAGGAATTTCTAGCTTAGAAGAGTTCTATTCATTACTTCGTCAACGCGCAATGGTTTTGAAAACTATGAATGCTAGTAGGTCATTCAAAAATGAAAAATGTTACAGCGTCACAAAAACTAATACATTTGTTGCTTCTTCTACCCAAGCCTTATCTGACAAGCGGTGTGCAATCTGTAACCAAGATCATAACTTACATGAGTGTTTAAAATTTAAATCTTTACCTGTATAAGAGCGTATTTCTAAGGTTTCCCTATTGAAATTATGTAGCAACTGCTTTCGCGGCGGCCATCAGGCATTTCAGTGCAGGCTGAGTGGCTGTAGAATTTGCAAGAAAAAACACAATACTCTATTACACAAACAACATTCCTCACAACATACACGCATGCAACAACTTATAGCACAACAAAATCTACAAGAAATAACAAGATCTATTAATGATAACAATTTTACAAAAACAAGTGAAGCAAACTTGCCTAATATTACAGTTGACTCCAATGTACCCAGCCCCTCTTCTCTTGTTTTCATGTCTGCTGTCTCCACAAATCAAGCTCTTCTTTCTATTGCATTGGTAAACGTGACAAACAATTATAAGGTTTTTATGCTGATGGCTTTACTATATTGTGGCAGCCAGACATATTTTATTAGTGGAGGGGCTCAAAGGAAAATGGGTTTTTACAAAATAAAGGAATGTTACAAATGTGTGTCAGGGATAGGAAATACTGTTTTAAATATCACTGAACATTGCTCAATACGGATACATTCATTTATAATTTATTCAATATATCAGTTAAATGCAATATTCTTCCTAAAATTACTGATCATCTCCCTCATGCCACAGTTTGTTATCAAGAATTAGGTATTCCAAATAATGTACAACTAGCAGATCCAAAATTTTATCAACCTTCCGAGATTGATTTACTATTGGGTGCTGATACATTTTGGGCGCTGATTGGAACGGATAGAATAAATTTGGGGCCTCAAAGGCCAATTTTACTAGAAACACAATCAGGGTGGATAGTGGCTAGCCCTCTAGAAGAAGGTTATTTTAACAGTAACAATTCAAACATACAATGTAATTTTCTTCTCATAAGGTTCGTAAACAATTGTCAAGATAAGGAACTTGAAGTATTAATTAAATATTAGCAACGTGAAGAAGTTCCCAATATTACGTACAATAACTACAATTATTGCGAAACATTATTTAATACAACTACTCTTCGTGAACACGACGGTAGATTTTGTGTACAAATTCCATTAAAAGATTCTATAGAAATTTTAGGTGATTCATATAACATTGCAGGAAAAACGTTTTTACAACTTGAAAAAAAAATTAAACAATAAGAATAAATTGAAACAAGAATATCAACATTTTATTAAGAATATGAGCGTTTAGGTCACATGACCAATGTTTTTAAGCCCCCATTTGGTAGATATCTTCCACATCATACTGTGATTAGAGAAAATAGTGAGACTACAAAGCTTCTTGTAGTTTTTGATGCTTCTGCGAAAACATCCACTTAACGATATACAACATATTGGCGCTGTAGTGCAGGACGACTTATTTTTAATTTTGTTGAGATATCGGCAACATAAATACGATGTTACAGCAGATGTGGAAAAAATGTACCGCCAAATCATGGTAGATCCTAATCAGCAAAATTTGCAAATGATTTTATGGCGTGACGAACCATCCCAGCAAAATAAAATATATCAATAAATAAATACTTTGACGTATGGAATGGCATCAGCGCCATTTCTGAGTACCCGTTATCTATTGCAACTTTCAAAAGAATGCGAAGATAAAAAAATTGCTAAATTCATAAAGACAGACTTTTATGTTGATGACTTCCTTTCTGGTGCTGAAACTGAAAGTGAATTACAAAATATAATCAAATCAGTCGCTACAGGTCTCATTAAAGCCTGCTTTTCTTTAAGAAAATGGAGAAATAATGCAAATATTCACCTTAAAGTTGAATCAAATACATCGTTGCCAAAAAAATTAGATTTGACTTCGCAACGCAGCGTTTTAGGTCTTAAATGGGATCCAAGTAAGGACATTCTTCGTTTCCCAGTTAACAAACAGTTAGGTCAAAATATAACCAAAAGAACGATTTTGTCCAATTCGGCTAAATTATTCGACCCACTAGGTTTGTTTAGTCTTTGTACTATCATACCTAAAATAATTCTACAAAATTATGGTTGACAAAACATGATTGGGATGATTCGGTGGATAATGTATTAAAGGCAAAATGGCAAAGTTTTATAAATAATTTAAACACCGTATCGTTTATTGATATACCCAGATGCGTTCTCATTAATATACCTGTGGTGATAGACTTACATACATTCTCGGATGCTTCACAAGTGGCATATGCTTCTGCAATCTATCTCAGATCTGTTGATGTTTCAGGTAATGTTCTGGTCAACTAAAGTTGCTCCAGTCAAACCGATGACAATACCTCATTTGAAACTGTGTGGTGCCTTGCTTTCAGCGCGATTAAGTGTTAGAGTATTAAAAGCTGTTCGTTGCAAAATTGATTCAGTCTACCATTGGACTGACTCAACAGTAGTTTTAGGTTGGTTATCATGCGACTTGAAACCGTTCGTTTCAAACCGCGTTGGTGAAAAAAGAGGACTCACTAGTTCAGACGTTTAGAAGCACGTACCTGGAGATAAAAACCCAGCAGCTAGATCTGCTCACGCGAATTAAATCCTAAATTAATTAATTCTTCCACACTTTGGTGGCAAGGACCGTTGTTTTTAACTGAAAACTCATGTTATTGGCCGAAAAATGTAAATATTAAAAATATTGCTTGTTTACCTGAAAGGAAAGTAATAATATACTAAATCACTACAATCTACAATCTACAACTACACTACAATCCACGAGTTCATCAAATACTACTTTAGCTGTTAGCCAGTCTATGATAGTAAACGACGAAAGATATTCAAAGTTCACAACAGTACAAAGATCTTTAGCTTATGTTCTACTTTTTATTCATAATCTACAACATAAACGTCACAAATTCACGGGTCCTTTAACAATCAAGTAATTAGAGTCATCTTTAGAAATATTAATAAAACAACATCAGAACGAATGCTTCGCAGATGAAATTAAGGTTTTAAAATCTAAGGGAAACTTACCATCTAAGTATATATAATAAGCGGGTTATTGGCATTAAATCCATTTATCGATGCACGTGAAATTCTTTGCGTTGGCGGCCGTACTCAGAACTTTAATGAAGCATACGAAAGAAAATACCTAATTTTCGTAGAAACAGCAATGCCTTTTGTAAATTACTATTTGTTCAATAAGATGTAGTGGCAACCTGGTAAGAGATGCAGCATCACGATGACGATTACGACTCAGCAATCTCATAAAAAGTTGACTTCAAGTTTTTAAGACTTATGAAAAATCCCAAGATATTCCAAGTAAAACATAAAATAAGTTTGTATGTTTGTCTTCAATTTATCAAGTTTGTATTTCAGTGATTTATCTCCCTTAGTGTAAAACGAAAGGTAACTTTCTTTTACTTTATATGGATAAAGTACGTCACGTTTTAAGAAACCTTTATTTTTCTGTCATTTTCGCGTGTAAATAAAGCTCCCTTGAGAATGAAACCCATCACAAACAATAATAAACATACGCTGTTAATCTTACTTCGACTGTGACCACTTTATTAGATACTGTGACGCTATTTTGTAAAGAAAAATATAATACTGTAGGGAAAAGGTTTACAATAGCTGTAAAGATACTAAAAGGGGTATGTATACACGTTTAAACTTTGTGTGAAAATAAACTGATTATTTTATTTTTGTAAAAGTATCTTCGCTAGATACAGCGTGTCAGAAAATATTATACAAAAACGTTTTTTTAAGAATGTAATCGTTATGTTATGGGAGTATAGCCTCAGTAGTTGAGACTTTATGATTTTTGGTTGTTTGTGTTAAAATTAATTAGAATAAAACTTTTCTGTAAGTACTTAATGCAAATTATGGTTACATATTTTGTAACCTAAAATTTTTCATCATCCAACTAGTTCCAAACATTATCAATAGTATCCTGAACATCGAATGTAATATGCCTTAGTTATTCTAAGAAATAATTAGTAAGTACGCGTGTATGAAAGGTATTCCAAAGCGTGCCCCTTTCTGGGAGTTCGTTTAAGCCAATCTAGATGATAAAGTTCTCAGTCATCAGATAAGCTATGGTTTGGTGTTAAAATAGCGAACTTTACTTGAATGGTGTCATAGACCAAAACTTCAATCAGTATTGAAATTTAGTCGCCAGTTTGAAATTTCAATTCAAAATTATCAAACTCCGCTGCTCTAGGTCCAGTTCTAACGGATACAAGCTAAAATCAGCCTTTGATCGCCACTCAAAGAACATTAAATTAAATTAAGGAACATTTCTAGTTACGCTTTACATCTTTGATATCCGCTTAAACTTACAACAGCAAAATTTATAGGAGGCACTTTAGTTCGCTCCGTGCTTAGGTGGGGCGGTTAGGAACGCTACGTTATCCAACTCCATCGAGCCTTGTTTGAATACCAACTGTGTATTTGTAGTCAAAAATGCTAAACTTCTTGACTTCAAAGTTAATTTTGTAAACACCCTCTAGCATATAATATTTCAATTAAACTCTCAACCTATGTTTATTTAATGGCAATATAATAGAACTCTTAAGCCATTTGCCGAACTTAAACTAGTTGTACATATTTTATTGTCAGTCACATATTATTCTTCTTTCCAAAATAAAAACTGAAATGGAAGATATCATGTTAATAACTTTAATTAAAGAAATGTCTGTTTTGTTTGGTTTTAAATTAGTTGTATCTCATGTAATGTTTGTTTAGTACTGTTTAAGGCGACGTTATATTACTTTTTAGCTTACTTTACTTTTGAACCGCTGTAAATCTACTTAAATGTAATTATTGCACAAAAACAAAATTATTTTATAAGCATTAATTAAAATAAATTTTTCAGCTTCTTATTTTGAGGGACTGTTGAGAATACATTTTACAAATTCTTTTTTTTTTAATTTTATGAATAAATAAACAAAATCTAGCAATCCATACGCTCGCGGCCTCTTCAGCATGTGCCCGCCGAGACATCATTGAGGTTAGAATATCGTTATTTTTCTAAAATTCTCCCCGCTTCAGTACTAATTCTCTTGAAAATAGCACTTGAGAATCTGGCTAGGAGCGAGGTAAAGTTTTCATAACTATACGAGTACACTGTACTAAAAGAGAGCGAGGCCATAGTTTAGTCCGACGCGGCACAACATCTCAAGGCATTTTGCCGCTTTGCTCTACTCCAACACGCTTTTAAAGCTTATGGCCGTAGCAACTCGCGCAATGTGACTAAATGTTTGTAGTATGGCACTACGCTTTTGCAGCAACGCAACCTTGTGGTTAGCTCTTCTCTATCATTTCTATTTTGCAAGTCTGTAGTTATGTACAGTGATTAACCAATATAGATAAATATGTACGCATTTATATAAAATCGCTTATCTATCACAAATTATCCTCAGAACAGTGTTAAACTTAGGTCACCGTATACATGATATAAAAAGAGATAAATTAAAGTCAGGAGAAGAACTCGAAACCCCCACTGACGAAGGCGTCGTGTTGGTTGTTTTTTTGTAAAACTGAAATAAAAAAAGAACATAGAGACCATTTGATCGTAAACAAATTTCGTACGTTCGTGGGCGGCGGTCGACATTTTCCATAAGGTGAGCCGCATGTTCGTTTGCCCGCACAGTTTCGTTGTCACTTCTTAGGCCTACGAGTAAATTGTCACGCCTCACAATCTGTAATTAAATTGGCTCTCTGTACCCTTTAAACTGGAACACTGCAGTGCAAGCACTACTATTTTGTGGCAGAAAAAGGTAAGAGACAGACTACCCAGATAGACTCCGAGGTAGAAAGGCTAACATGTAAATTAGTGTCAAACAGATTCCGATAAAGTAATTTGATCCATTATCTCTTTCGTCGTTATTCTGTTCTTGTGAAGCTGAAAATTCAGATTGTAATAAGCAGTTGTTTTTCTGTTGTTTGTTTTTATTAATTTTTGTTTCAATATTAGATACTATACCCAGTTAAATGTGTATTATCTGTGGATAGTATGCATAGTGGAACCTACCTTATGCGTGGACAAACACTGGACAAGTTTCAGTATTTATTTCACCCAGATTATTAACTTGATTATTTCATTTACTCATACTGTTAATAATACATTATTATCTTCACTGATCTAGAATATGGACTTAAGATATAATTTAATGATTTGATATAAGGATTTCATTCATTCTGACTGGATACATTTTATATTAAATATTATGGAGCCTTGAATTAAAGTCTTAAAATTATAATGAAATTACTTTGAAGGCTTGACAAACAGTTCGAAATAATAATTAAATTCTGATTAAATCTAAAATATCTGGAACCAGACCAAAACTTAGAATTATAAAGTTATTCAACAAACTAATAATTTGTATCCAATAAATAAATATATTTATATAAGTTATGTTTAAAATATAATGAATTTGTTTAATATCCAACAAAAAAGCTTCTTGATAAATCCAATTAAAAAACCCAAGATGCTATCTGGTCTAGAGCAAAAGGATATTTTGTCAAATAGGAAAGAATGAAGCTTTATAATTTTGTTAATATCAATGCACAATGAGATATTACAATGATTCTTAAATAAAAACAAAAATTAAATAAGTGTTAGCACGCTTAAATCGGTGCCAGACAATCACTTTACAGTGTTCGCGACAAACGACAGCAATTAACATTCCTAAAACATTTGTCAGCGACGTATGGCCTTTTATTGTTACTTCCATTGTTCGTTCCATGTTGCAAGATATGACGTATTGTCTTTACCTAAGTAAATTTGAAGCTTACGTCATACAAGGAACAAAACTTGAGATAATTTGAGGTATTGTTCCCTTGGGATACTGGCTACAATACCGTTTTAATTTAGTTTATAATATAAAACAAGGCAAATATTATTTTTGTGGAAGTTTTAGTGGCAAATCTAACACGGATAAATAAAACAGCACTATTGTGCACTTTATAGTATATATTAATATACATATAGCAAAAGGGAACAATAGTGCTTGGTGTTTCTGTTGACAGGTCATAGACGTTTTTAGAGACTTTATCCATTGAAATTAGGTATAGTTTAAATTGTGGCTGCTTAGCTGTTACAAAAATAAGTAAAATTCCTATCACTAACATAACGGTGTCAGTGTTGAGAGGGCGAGGGCGGCAGGATACAATGGAAAGTTATAAAAACATTATTATTCAGCTGTATTGCGATTGGAGTCTTACTACAAGCTCTGTAAAAAGAGAATGGAATTAAATATTTTTGAAAAGGTGCTGCATTTTAAAAATATATAATTCCATACATTTTTTTACTTTCATAATTTTCACACAACTCATTTAAAGAGTCAAAGGTGCCAAATATGATATACTACGAACGCCAATCCACCTGATAGACGTAGCTATTCATCATCATCATTACAGCTTATCAAAAGTCTATTTCTGAACACAGGCCTTCACCATATATTGCCTAATAGTTGCAAGTTGAAAAAAAGTAAAAAATAAAGGAAGAAAATATAAATAAGAAACGAGGTAATTTTATATTCTTTTGTTGAAATTTGTATACTTCATAATTTATGTCCACAGTCACCATCATAATTATCATTACAGCCTTTCAAAAGTCAATTGCTGAACATAGTTGCCACGCTGGGCAGGCCGGTTGGAAACCGCAGTTTTATTTGTATTTTGAGTTGTTTTCAGGAAGATACTGCTGTAAGTCCGTCCGTGTGTTTCATTTCCGTTTGTCGCATCTTACTACACCCACGGGATGATATGGGAAAGTGTGTTCTCTTACACCACCACCAGGAAAACGGGGCTATAATGGTAATTAAAATTGAGATTTTAAGCCATTGGTAACATAAAAATATGCCCAATGATTTTTCAGAAGTTGCATCCAAGGTACTTGCTGAAGAATAGTACTGAACAAATATTGCTGCAGTTTATACCGAGGTGACCGCCTCGTGCTCAATTGTAGTATTAATTTTTAAATTTGGAATGGAGTGGCGGTGTAAGGGAAATTACTATTCCATAATATCATCATATGGGTATCGTATGAAGGGACAGGGGGAAACTGAAACAGGAAATTGCCAGCAGCATCTTCCTGATAACAATTCTAGAATAATAATAAAAAACTCCGATTGCTAACCCGCCTGTCAAGCGTTATAACTATGGAAAATATCCCCTCTATTAGCCAATCTAAGAAAAGGTCTATTTTCGGCAGTGGATTTATGATGGGCTGTAATAAGGATAATTATTGAAAGTTCATTCATTTCTTTTTTACACTGCATTCTAGCTGTGATCAAAATTTCTATATTTCAAAACATTCCTATTTTTGTACAGTTACCCACACGCTAAGATTTTGTCCTGCATCATAGGGGCAGAATACAAACATAAATTGCACAAGGACAAACATCCAGACCTGCTACAATTATTTATAGGCCATACAAATATTTGCTCCGTGCGGAATTGGAACCCGCGACCCTCAGCGCTGCAACTTAAATTAAGCCACTAAGCCACGGAGCCGTATTAAAGAGGCCTATGAATAATGTACAAGAAAGAGGGGGAGAAAATGTAACTATATTTATTAAAACTGCTTGAAAATAAAGAACATATTATAATAATATTATGGTTTTCCTTAAACACAAACATTTTGCTGATTATTTTGTAAATCGGTTTATATCAATATTTGATTATTTACTCAGAAATTAATCTAAATTTTTTCGGGTTTACGAGAAACAGCGTTAACGTTTTCAAAGATTTAATGAATATTATAAATCCAATTAAGGATTATATCATAATCCTTTATTTTGCCGATCATTATAAATGTTATAAAATTCAACTAGAGACTTAATTGTCAGTATTAGGTATGTGTGTGCTTTATGGCTATTTGTTGTATAAACTCACGCTTGCATCGATAGTTTCCCGTCGTTCTTAATTTCCTTAATTTGAGTATATTCTCATTAGCTAGTAAACAATTAACATTTAGGCAAAGACCTTTTTAATAGAAATTTTATTTTCCCATAATGTCTATGGTGATCTTGGTATCAAAGAATTAATCGTCATTGGGTGGTTGGGCTAGTGTTATAATTTGTGTTGAATTTCTAGCGTTTCCTACGATCTTTTCCTTTTTATATTCATTCTCATTTCATTTCGGATATGGGATACACATCTTTTAACGTTATTTTACATTTCAAATCCTCCAAAAATAAAAAAGAATTAAATCATACAATTAATTTCTTCATAAGGGACATTTAGAAACTTATGTACGTATGTTTACGAAATACCAACACCTTTGTATAAAACTAGAGGATTGATAAGTGTAAGTTTTATAGTTATTCAGTCATTCCAAGTGATTATGAGCATTCTACAATGAAGCCTCCCCTGCGATTCATCGTATGTAGCCGTGACACCTCGGCTGGGTGAATCAAAATTTCGCATATTATTTAAGGTGATCACTAATTGCTTTGACATATATATTGTAAACAGTTGAATCATCATCATCATTACAGCCCTTTACTATTCCACTGCTGAACATAAAATAGCACTACGAGCGATTATAACATCCCATCTTAAGTCCACTGCTGAACATAGGCCTCCCCAAGAAATGCCACAAAGCACGGTCTTGAGCCACCTGCATCCATCTGTGATGGTACATGTAAAATAAAAATAAAAGCAGTACTTGCAAGGACACCGTGTTTGATTGACGTACGCCACACGCGACATGGCGCAGCCGGTAATTTAAAGTTTAAAACGGAGCGAAGATTCGTTGTTAATTAGATAAATAAATAAGTTAATATTATCAATTAGTTTATTATCGGTGTAATAGTAACAAGTACGAGTGCACGTATTAAAAATGGAAAGTTTCTTAACGCCTCCACCTCCATTTTGTTTTGATAGAAACACAATAGATTCGACCTCTGGAAGTTTAAGTGAAAGTTGGACAAAATGGCGCAATAGTTATATTATATATTGTAAAGTCTGCGAGATTGATAAGAAAAATGTATCTATCCAACTAAATGGGGAACAGTGTCGAGACATTTTAGACCAGTCTTCGGAAAAATACGCAACAGCTGAGGGTGTCTTAACAATACTAGACCGACATTTTAAAACTACAAGAAACGTTACCGTTGAGCGGCATAAGTTTTTCACACGAGATCAAAAACAAAATGAAACAATCGATCAATATGTATTTGAGTTGCGTAAATTGTCTCAGACATGCGAATTTGGTGAATTATGTGATAGTCTAATAAAGGATAGATTGATCTGTGGTGTGACTAGTGCGAGTATTCGAGAAAGATTACTAAGGGAGGACAATTTAACATTAAAAACTGCATTGGACATCTGTCGTGCGGCGATAATTTCGAAGGTCTACTCGGAAAATATAAGACGTGAAGAGTCAACTTACGAGGTCAGAAATTTAAATAGAGATAAAGAGGACATACAGGCCATACATAAAGTTTCAAACTCGTCACGGGATAAACAAAGGAATGAAACGTGTGATGATCGCGGTCGAGGCAACAGAGGTGCAGCGCGCGAGCCAGCGCGGGCCGCTGGCGGGGCGCGACGCACGCCGCCGGTGCGAGCGACTGCCGGAGCGGCTAGCGGAGCGGACCACCGCCACCACACCATCAAGGTGTTTCGCATAATTATACCCCGTTAAACGACAACAAGTGCATTAATTGCGGGAATGCACATAAGAAATACGAGTGTCCTGCATTTGGTAAACGGTGCATGCGCTGTTCAAAGATGAATCATTTTGCACGAGTGTGTGGTGTATATTATATAGAAGAATCGGATGAACACCAGATGCTTCGTCAGGGTTTTGGCAGATACAGTTAGATGACACTAGTGATTATTGTACGTTCAATACTCCTTTTGGTCGGTACAAATTTTTGCGAATGCCTCTGTTCTGTTCGGCTTCAGAAGTGTTTCACAAAAAAATACATGAAAATTTTGATGATATTGAAGGAGTATGTATGTATATTGATGATTTATTGGTTTTCGGTTCCAACAAAGAGGAGCACGATGGGAAACTTATAAAAGTTCTTGAACGGTGTAGAAAAATTAATCTAAAATTGAACAAAAGCAAATGCCGGTTTGGTTTAAAGGAAATAAAATATTTAGGTCATAAAATAACGGAACAAGGATTATATCTCGACGATTCTCATATATCAGCAATACTTAATATGCCAAAACCTCAAAATAAGAAGGATATTGAAAGATTATTAGGTCTTGTAACTTATATAGGTACATTTGTTCCAAACTTATCAAACAAAACACTCTCATTTAGAGAACTTTTACAAAAAGACACCGAATGGCATTGGAATGAAAATCATGTTTAAAAGAACTGAAAACTTGTTTGTCAAGCACTCCTGTATTACAGTATTATAACTTAAATATTCCTGTGACTATATCGGTGGATGCCAGTAAAAGTGGTTTAGGCGGGTGCTTAATGCAAAATGGTTTACCGGTATGCTACGCGTCAAAAGCGTTAACTAAAGCGGAACAAAGATACACACAAATATAAAAAGAGTTGTAGGCTTGTGTATTTGCTTGCGAGAGATTTCACGCTTATATTTATGGTAGAACAGATATTACGATAGAAACGGACCATAAACCTCTGGTTAGCATTATTAAAAAGCCCATTGTCGATTCACCAGCACGCTTGCAACGAATGTTGTTAAGATTACAGCGTTATAAGTTCAAACTAGTATATAAAGCGGGCAAACACTTGCACATAGCCGATGCATTATCACGTGCGTACAAACCGACAGCGACAAGCGTGCTGCATTCGAGCGCCGACTCGCTGCATGATGAGGTGTGCGCGGTACAACGACGGGTCATCTCACGAGTCACCGACGACATTACAGACGTTCAGTTTATGCAACTCCAAAAATACACGGAAACTGATAACGAGTTAATAAAATTAAAGAAGTACGTGCTAAATAGCTGGCCAAGCGTCAAAGGAGAAGTGGACGATACAGTCAAGCCGTATTGGAACTATAAAGAGGATTTATCTTTTGCGCATGGATTAGTTTGGAAAAATGAGAGAATTATTGTTCCTAAAATATTAAGAAAAGAATTTTTGAACAAACTTCATATCGCACATTGAGAAGAAGAACGTCACTAAACAAAACTAGGGTAATTTTATATTAAAACGCCATCTTTTTATTCAAAAAACAATCTCTGTATTGCAAAGACTCGTTTTGTCGTAGTTCCTCTAATTGTGGCTAGATAGCGTAGTGACGTTATGGTGTTCTGGCGGGGCGGCACGCTTTAGGACAAGAAAGGGCGGCATTTTTTTAGTAGTGACAGAGACACGACGCGTATCACTACAGGGCCTACGAAGAATAACGTTGTTGTTTGGATAGTGGCGTTGTGTAGTAAAACTTTTGGTAAGTTTTTAACATTGCTTGAAGTAATAACGTCTTTATATGAATAGTGTCGATATTCTATCAATTTAGTACACCACAAAGTGTCGAAATATAAAGTTACATAGTGTCATTTTGAGTATAAATACATTATTGTTTTAATGTTGATATATTTTTTTTTAAATCTTTATGACATTTTGTATTTAATGTCAGTATTCATATAATACCAAACTAGATATTAAGTTTTTGATTGAAAGTAAAGGAGTCATATTTGGTTTAGTGCCTACAATTATATAGTATAAAATTAGTTGTTGTATTTTTTTGAAGATTGTCGTTTTACATTGAAGTTTATTTTATTTAAGTTAGTTTTTTTGTAAAAAAAAAAAACAGTATCATATCGACATATTGCTGGAAGCAACAGTTATTCACGTCATCGTTTGAAGATAATACAAAAAACTTTAAGACATAAAGCAACATTTTGTTTAATTACACAATATTGATATGGTTTTAATAAATTCAAACAACATTTTCAGAAGTCTAGCATTAAAAGAAATTATTAAAGATCTCCAAAAAATTAGCTCAACAAATAGCGAAGTAGAAGTTTTCAGTGAAATAAAGTTTGAAGTGAATTTTTTAAAGAAGAATTTAATATTAGTTTTTATATTCCGAAGAAGGACCAATGTGGAGACTGCATTAAATATCAAAATTCACAACCTTCAGAAAAGGAAAAGCTCGAAGAAGAACACAGAATTCATTTACAAGAAAAAGAAAAAAAAAATAGTAGAAAAATTGAAAGATAAAGGGCGTTGCGAAAAAAACATAGTAGCTTGTTACGATTTACAAGCTGTTCTACAAGTACCTAAAGGTAATGCGAGTCAATTTTATTATAGATCCCGATTGAATTGTTTGAATTTTACAATTTGTGAATTGGCAAAGGATCATACTGAATGTTTCTTTGGGCTGAGGTTGAAGGAGACAGAGGTGCCAATGAAATAGGCTCTTGTGTTTTAAAAATATTTACAAGATAAAACAGCAGCTGCATCTGAGGCATTAGATTTCATTTTACAGTGACAATTGTGGTGGGCAGCAGAAAACCAGTTTGTATTTTCTATTTACATTTATGCAGTTAAGAATCTCGATAAAATTCGGTCAATAACATAAATTCTTGATAAAGGCATACTCAGAATGAAGAGATGCTGCACATTCTACGATTGAAAAACAAATTAAAAGAATCTATGGTCAGGACCAATTTATGTTCCAGACCAGTATGTAAGTGCTATAAGAGATGCAAAAGGGTTAATAAATATATAGTAAAGGAAATGAGTCATTACGAATTTTATGACATAAATAGCCTACAAGAATATAAGCTTGTGAAAATAAAGAAGGAGAAAAGGTTAAGACTAGTGATATTAAAGTTTTAAAAGTTGAAATGTCGGAAAATGTGTCTGATGGCATAAGAGTTTTTATAAAACTTTATTTACAAGATGCATTTAAAGAAATAAATTTGCAAAAAGTTGCTGGCCAGACCTCAGTTAAAACAATTATATTCATCAAGAATACCTTTATCTGCTGCTAAAAAGCTGACCTGAAGAAACTTATTAGCGAGCGCGCTATTCCACTTTACTATGCATCTTCTTTCTACAATTTTATTCTTAATTGATCTCAATTTTTAACTGATCTCATGTTATTTGATTTGCTATGTAACTTGTTATACTTTATTTTGCTACACATTTATGCCTTAATTATGTTCTAACAGTAAATGGTCTTTAGTTTGACTATTGATTTTTATAGATTTTATAAAAAATGTTTTGGTACTCAATTATTATTTTTAGTTTTTAGATTAGTAGTTTAGTACTTGATCTATAATGTTCCTAATACTTAAGTAAAATAATATTAATATTCTAATAAATAACGACAGATTAATGATTATTTACTACGGAGACTGATTTGATAAGCTTACAATTAGAATCATTATTCATAAAATTAGTCACCATTACTATTGATAGTAATAGTTAACACTGCCAAAGATAACTGTCAAACAATAAAAAATACATAACTATGTATTCCTTTGTTTTATTTTTTGATATTTCGCAACTAATCCGAAATTAGTAATGTAATTTTAAAAAAATTACATCGCTTTTGTGACTCTTATGACTACAACTAGTCACTGGTTCTGGAGTAATAATAAAAAGAAGAATGACACTAAACAAATTTTTATAAAAAATCAACATTACAAGTCAAAAAAATTAATAGTAAAAAGTAAACTATAATATTAAAATAGTTTTCTATTATTTTTAGTGAAAACAGCATCAAAAAATAGTTTCGAAGTCAAAAACTGCAATGGTGTCATTTTTTCATACTTTAAATGCTTATTCCTCAAAACTACATTTTTTGTTTAGTGACGTTCTTTTTCTCAACGTGCGATATAGGCCATATGGGTCTCGAGATATGTAAATTAAGAGGAAGAGAAATTTTATTTTGGCCAGGGCTAAGTATTGATTTAAAAAACATAGTCTCAAATTGTCAAATCGTCGTTGCAATTTTAAAATCTCCTATGTGTCATTTTCTTTGAAAATGAGATTTACAGATTTTTAAAAAGCTATTTTGAATAGCTGCCGTTTGTAAAAACTCCTATGTGAATACCTTATTGCTTCACTGAAGGACGTCTCATTTTTAAAATATCTCAAGTGTTAGTCCGTATTTAGTTGTTCACCAAAATCTCCTATGTGCCTGATGCACACATAGGATGTTTTAATAACAGTTATTTTTCAAAAACATGTAATCTCCTATGTGGCACTCGACGCTTCGTTCTGCCAAATTTGCGTCTATTTCTTAGAAAGAGAGCACAATGTTACATCATTCACGCATTATGGTAAGATGGGTAATAAATAGAGGGCAAGGCTACACGTCATTTGACATCAGTGCAGCTACAACTTGTCGCGCGCTAACACAGACCATCAGTTTTTTTCTATTATACTAGAGTTGTTACGTTGTGCGAACTTAATAAGAGACTGTGATAGTATAATGTTAATTATATCTGAAAAGTATTCACCGGGGATGTTACATCCATCGACTTCCTGCATATCTTACCAGGTCGTTACTCCATCTAGTGGGGGATGCCCTACACTTCGCCCGCCGGTACGAGGCTGCCACTCGAGAACCTTTTTTCCCCATCGGTTGTCGGTTCTTCGAAATATATGGGCGGCCCATTGCCACTTCAGCTTACTAATCCGTTGGGCTATGTCACTTTGGTTCTAAGTTTATCACGCAGAGAAACCCCGAGCATAGCCCTCTCCATAGCTCGCTGAGCAACCTTGAGCTTCCTCATATGGCGAGCAGTGAAGGACCACGTCTCAGTTCCACAGGTCATCACTGTACAACACACTGTGGTTGTACAGTGTCGTTTTCAAGTTTTGAGGTATACCTGACGAGAAGATATACCGTGATTTCCCGATCGCTGCCCAGCCGAGTTAAATCCATAATATATAGAATAGACAATCTGACTTACCTAGTCGGACTATTAGTCCCAAGTAAACATACTCGTCAACAACTTCGAGCTTAGTGCTACCAACAACTACCGCATAGGTGTGACATGGACGTTAGACATGATCTTTGTTTTGTCCATGTTCATCTTAAGACCTGTCCGTTGGGAGACACTATTGAGGTCATTGAACATAGTGATTAGGTCCTCCAGCGATTTTGTCATAAGTAATATATCGTCGGAAAATCGAAGGTGAGTGATGTACTCACCGTTGATATTAATACCGTATCCTTTCCAGTCCAGTAGCTTGAAAACGTCTTCCAATGCAGCGGTGAAGAGTTTCGTGGATATTACGTCACCCTGTCTTACACCTCTCTGCAGTTGGATAGGTTTCGTACTCTGGTTCTGTACTCGGATAGCCATCGTAGCCCTACTGTACAAACACTTCAGCACCTCGATATACCGACAGTCCACTTGGCACCGCTGAAGGGACTGCAGCACCTCCCAAATTTCGACGGAATCAAAGGCTTTCTCATAGTCCACATACGCAAGGCAAAGTGGCAGATTGTACTCGTCGGTCTTCTGTACAATTTGCCGAAGAGTATGTGGTCTATGGTGCTAAAGCCTTTTCGGAAACCGGCTTGTTCGGGAGGCTGGAAGTCGTCGAGTCTGCATGCGAGACGATTCGTAATGACTCTCGAAAACAGCACGTAGACGCGGCTCAGAAGGGAAATCGGTCTGTAGTTCTTCAAGAGAGCGTTGTGGCCTTTCTTGAAGAACAAGACCACCACACTTCTGCTCCACGCCTCCGGAGTAGTGCCACCATGGAGGACGGGATTAAAGAGCTTCTGAAGGACTTCAAGTACCGGTTTTTCACCCGCTTTCAGAAGCTCCGCTATAATTCCATCTTCGCCCTGGGATTTGCCGTTTTTATGTTGCTGGAGAGCCATTCTAATTTCGCTTGGACAGACGTCCGGGGTATCATCAGAATAGTGTCGGATAAGACTTGCTCTTGCATCGTTACTCACACTTGCGTGTGGCGCCAACGATGATATGTACAGCTGCCCATAGAACCTCTCAATCTCACTCAAAATCTCAGGTGTCCCGGAAACGACGCTGCCACACTCGGTCTTCAGCTTCGACAGTTGGCTCTTTCTGGCAGACAGATCTCTAGCAAAGACTTTTGAGCCCTGGTTCCGCTCAATCGCTTCTTCAATACGAGGTGTATTGAAGTTGCGTAAGTCCCGCCGCATGCATTTGGAGATTTGTCTGTTCAATTGCCTGTACGCTGTCAAATCTGCTAAAAACTGCAGCTTCATTTCCCGTCTAACAGCCATGAGATTAAGAGTGTGATCAAAGAGTTTTTGTGTTCTTCTGCGGCGGTTGTTGCAGAACTTAGCTCCGACCTCATGGACAGTTTCCACGAGCTTGTCATTCATATCGTCCAACAGAATTGTAATTGATAAGAATTAACATCCATTTCATGATTCAATTTCATTCATCCCGGGAACTTAGTCTACATTTATTGTTATTTAGTTAAATATAAAATATCATAAATTTGTATTTTGTCAAAATATGAAAAGTCAATACCTCGTTGATTTATTAAACACAACAAAAATATTAACTAATGATTTCTTATATTTACGCGAACACTACACATTGAATTAAACTACTTTTACGGATTATAATTTAATAATAGCTGACGTGAAGCACCAACGTTCCGGGAAGTCTGCAGTTTGTGATCATATCCTAGACGGCCCCCGCCATTACATTAGATTTGATAAACCATAGATTCTCGCGAAAGAACATCGATTCCTGCCAAGGATGATACGTGAGGCTATTGAAATTAAAAAAATCCTAATTTCAATAGAGAGGGAGGCTGGGTACTACCACCTGCTTGGGATCCTGTAATTAATAAAATTAAAACTAAACCCAAGCATACCACTGCAAGACTTCAAGACACAGTTAGTTCATTCTGCGTAGATCGGACCAAAATTAATAATTAAAAAAGCTGAAGGTACTCCGTATTAACTTTGACATTGGGACGTCAATCACCTCAGTCCCCCGTGACCATGGGTGCTGTAAAGCACCCGAAACGTCGGGAATTAATAAAATAAGTTAATTAAACGCGATATAATCCGTAAAAGTAGTTTAATTCAAAAATATTAACTTTTATTTTAATTAATGTCCTTTCGAAAACTACTATCTGACAAAAATCTTACAACCAAAATCTCCCATGTGTAAAAAAAATAATTAAATAGGCTTTATCGTCAGCTTTACTTATTAATACAAAATAATTCCTCTTCATTTACATTTCAATTTCTAGTTTCTACTAAATAACCAATGGAACTAAAATGTTTTCAAAGAAAATTTTTCAGGGGGAAGTTTTTTGCGTTTTTCTCGATAAGTTACTTTTTACACATGGGAGATTTTAAATTTGCAACGACGAAATATGCTTATCATTTAGACGAAATAATCAAATGGAAGAACTACAATGTCATGAAATACCGGATAGACCGTGGGCCAAAATAGGAGTAGATTTGTTTCAAATAAAAGACCAAAATTATTTGTTACTAATTGATTATTACAGCAAGTTTTTTGAATTAGTCGAATTGCAGTCAACTCACTCGCTTACTGTTATTTCATGTTTAAAAAATGTATTTTGTAGACAGGGTATACCCTACATAGTTATGACTGATTGTAGTCCACAATTTACGTCGAGCGCTTTTAAACAGTTTTCATCAGAATGGTATTTTGCACATATGACTTCATCGCCGCGTTACGCTCAATCATACGGACAAGTTGAGCGAACCGTTCAAACAATAAAGAACATTATTCTGAAGTCTACCGCGGAAGGGCAGTACTTGCAAGGACACCGTGTTTGATTGACGTACGCCACACGAGACACCATCGACTTCCTGCATGACTTACCAGGTCATCACTCTATCTAGTGGGGGGCTGCCCTACACTTCGTCTACCGGTACGAGGCTGCTACTCGAGAACCTTCCTTCCCCATCGGTTGTCAGTTCTTCGAGCTATATAGCCGGCCCATTACCACTTCAGATTACTAATCTTTTGCGATAGTATGTTGGTTACTCTAGTTTTACTGCGGATATCCTCATTTTATTGTCTGTAACTGTATTATATTTCGTTATAAAGTTGGATATCCCGAACTCATTCTCAAATTTTTAAAAGTAATTGTTTATTAATCGTGAATACTTATACATATAAGGGGCCACAGGATTTGAGGCAACGTAACAGGAATCACATTTTATGTATAGCTTATACAATGGACATAAAGAGATATTTTGTTATTCAAAGACAACAAAACAAGTCTACTACTGTTGTTCGAAATATTTTTAAAGCTTTTTGATGCCCATTCAAGTTGTTTTATCTTATAATAATACAGATGTACAATTTACAAGGCAGTTGTGAATTGTACAGAATCCGACGCCAGTCTACTGTGAAATTGATAACAAAGCAAATTGTCATTTTAAACAAAATTTTTTTAGAAATTTTAATTTTTTTTTTAATTTTAAATTTAAATTTTAAACAATAAATTTTATTAGATCTTTTGATTTGGCTCTGTTGGCAGAATTCAACCCAACTCCAGATACTGAGTTTTTGGTAGAGGGAAGGGTATCTCCTCCCCCTACCAAAAAATTAATGGCCACTGAAGAGGCCAGGCGGAACACATCCGCACTGATTATATATCTTTATCTTTTTAAAAAGAAGTTACCCATTAGTATGTTGTTCTGTAGACTCTACATTTACAACATAATACACAAATTGCACATTGACAAAAGCAACCGGAACAATAATTAATTTGTAAGGCAACAATAATACTTGTTTTGTGCGGTATTTTAGTTCCATTCAGGTGAGTCTAATAAGACAAGTTTGACCCGAAAAGATGTACCATTTTCCATCATTCACCCGTTTTTATCACACTTTATACAACCTAAGTGGCAAAAGTAATAAAATTGTTTTAAAATGAACTACTTTATTAATCAAAATACTGTTTTTTAGGATTTAAAATTCTATTATTTATATTAAAAGAAGTTTTCTAGAAGTGTCAATAGACTAACTTAAAAGTAAAATTTCGGAGCCATTTAAAAAATGTATTCTATTGAGAAAATATTTTTCAATTTTGTTTTTGCTTGTTAGCAACCTAAGATTAAAGATGCTCAAAACATAATAGATAAATATAATATTATTATTCGATGTGGCGGCGTAAGAATATCCACTACCCATATCGTCCCTTGGGTGTCGTATAAGGCGACAGAGGGAAACTGAAATAGAAGATGGTGAACAGCATTATTCTGACAACAACTCAAAATTATAATAAAACTGCGGTTGCCAACCCGCCTGCCAAGTTACTTTAGCGAAAACCCCCCCTAAGAGGAATTCTTTTGTGGATGCCTATGTTCAGTAAAGGAATTTTATAGGCTGTAATCGATGGATGATTATTGTTATCTATCGAAAGTTATACGAACCCGACGTATAAGTCGGTTTATAAGTTTTATAAGTTATACGTCACCCGACGTAGCGATGGGAAGTATAGACATAGCGATGCGAAGTAGCGCCAAAAGAGCGACACGTCTTGTTCCTCCATGGCATCACAACAAATCTTTTTACAACATCCATTATCCATCTATTACAGCCTATAAAAATCCACTGCTGAACATAGGACTCCCCCATAAATTGCCTGAGAGGAGAGATTTTGCAATAGTTGCCACGCTTGATAGGCGGGTTGGCAACCGCAGTTGTTTTACTATTTTGAGTTGCTGTCAGGAATATGCTGCTGTCCATCATCTGTTTCAAATTCCCTCTGTCGCCTCTTACGAAATCCACGGGAAGATATCGGGTATGTGTATTCGAATGTAGAAATGTAAAGAAATTTTAATTCCGTTTTGACCTGATTCCAGGTATCTCCATAATTACGAATTTTGCAGACGTATTAAGAACAAGAACCGCGTGGAGTAGGACTGTTTGATAATTAAATTACTAGTTTTAGTTTTTTTTTTTTTAATTATAGTTTTTAATATTGTTTATAATAAAATATTGTATATTATGTTATTTAAATAAATTAAATAGAACAGATGATATTGCAATACATTTGTGACAATGAATAACTAGGATCATCACAGTTAATTATTATATTATTCACATTTTTTCATTTAAAATATGCTAAAATATTATTCTTTGTTATTAATATGTTGATATTTAAATATATTTTTAAGAATATTAGAAATTATTTTAATAATTACTCAAAACTAATGATATTTGTTTAAAATCTTTAATTTTAAATTTACTTTTGCGCTTAGCTGTCTTCTAGATCTAATACGGCAGACGTGAAAACTGGTCTCGAAAATATTATATGATATATACCTCGAAAAATAGGGATTTGTAGTCAAGACCCGCGACTCGATTATTATCACTATCATATGCTACGAATTCAAAAGGAACGTAATCAACGACGATTTTAGAACCCTTTCAAGGCGTGATATAACCTAACCTAAACTACACTAAATCTGAAAGGGTTAAAATTATAAAATGAAATTCGATAAATATTTTTCAAACTTAAAAAAAATCAATATTAGCTGTCTTACATAGTAGTAGTTATTTTTTTAATAGGATAAGGGTGACAAACGAGCACACAGTCCACCTGATGTTAAGTGGTTGCTGTGGCCCATAGACATCTACATCTATCCTCGATTACGAATCAAAATGCAGACGTTGTCACCCATGAGGACTAAGATGGAATGCCTCGTTTCCAGTAAAAAGGGTCTCCGGTTCTCTACACTCACCATAGGAAATACAGCAGCGTTAAGCTGCTATTTTACGCTGGTATTCTGTGATGCAGGTGGCTCAGGATCGTGCTTTGTGACATTCCTTGCGGGAGGCCCATGTTCAGCAGTGGACTTGTGAAGGGCTGTAATGATGATGATGATGATGATGATGATGATTCTGTGAGAGCGTGGTCCTACCCCGGTCGAGTCGACCTATTCATACTACAACTATACTCGTACCAGTAATATAGCTGAGCATGGGTCTACCACGCAAATTAATGTCTGGTATAGTGGTAAAGTTAGTTTAATGTCTGGTATTTTCATATTTTTTTATATACACTTACGATTATAGTTACAGGATTAAACTAATGTGATAGAGAATTATACGAGTTGGCAAAAACTGTAGCGCAGATATGCTAATAGGAACAGGAAGTGTTTCGTGCGGAAAGTGCATAGAACTTGAGACGCTAGTAAGCACTTCCCGCACGAGAGGTAACGAGACGTTCCATCTTAGTCCTTATCGGTGATAACGCACCTTTTTTGATTTACAATCGAGGATTGACGTAGTGGTATGTGAGCCAAATCCATTGACTTACCATCAAATAGTCCATTTGATTGTGTATGCTCTCACTTGCCATCTTTACTTGTGTAAATCA
Source organism: Parnassius orleans (assembly GCA_029286625.1). Lineage (NCBI taxonomy): Eukaryota > Metazoa > Arthropoda > Insecta > Lepidoptera > Papilionidae > Parnassius > Parnassius orleans. The sequence goes on along the minus strand of JAGSMP010000235.1, from coordinate 144,075 downwards.
AAGCTCATTTGTCACTTTAATGCAATAAAAATCCACGAGGAACTCCCAAAAACCTTAACTATGAGGTGTTTATAATATCAATTTCATGTATTCAATTATTTTTTAGAGTCGTATTAGCTCAGAGGCTAAATGCTCGCCGTAAATTTCACAGTACGCTAGCAACCCGGGTTAGATACTTGCCGGCACCAATAAAATCGAAAATTTTAAGTGCAGATTTTCTACATGCTTGACGGTGAATGAAAACGTCGTAAGTAAAACTGCATGTCTGTGCAATTAAAAAAATATATTTCGAAGACATGTGAAGGCCGCCAACTCACATTGGGGCAGCGTGGCGGGACTGCCTTGCACTAAAACCTTCTCAGAAATGAGAGCAAGACTATGCTCAACATTGGGACGTATAAAAAATATAACTTTACTTTTTACTATACGTATTCTATTACTTTTCTTGTAACACTAAACAAGAATATTATACTAATATGATTATGTTCATATTTAAGAGAAGCTTGCAAGCATTATACACGTTCAAACACTGAACACACAGATGGTTCCCAAAGGCACAATAAAGTTCAATAGAGTTTCTAATCATCTTGGCAAGAAGCGGACTTAAGTACCCCTTTTACATATTGACGATGCATAGTTAACTAAACAAATACGGTAAGTACACGGTGATACTAACAGGCTTCATGATTATCAACTTCTTTTAGTGAACTGTTGTTTGTTGTTTTCTTTAGACAAAGTTATTACTTATAATGCACCAGTATGTTGGCCAATCAGGTTGATGAGATTGCATGGTTTATATTAAATGGTTTATACCGATTAGGTCTTAATTTTGGGTTCATTGTGTATGGATGAATGGCAACCAGAGGCTCATAAATGGATAACTTATTCGTAAAAATTAAATTTATTTTTCTTTTGTTTATAAATCGTTGAATCTATACCACGTATTTAAGTTTTATTTAACCTTGTCGTGGTGGTGTAAAGAATCATCCCGTGGATGTCGTAAGAAGCGACGCAGGGAAACTGAATCAGGAGATGAGCAGCAGCATCTTCCTGATAACAGCCGAAAAAAAAACCTGCAGTTACAAATCCGCTTGCCAAGCGTGGTAACTATGGCAAATATCCCCCCCCCCCCCATATGAGGCAATCTATGGGTGGGGCAAAGGTGAACTTTTAATAGGCTGTAATGATATGGTGGTACTTCTAGTTTTATAATTTTTTATTTTGTTTTCCTATTTTCTATATTTTTACCTAGTTAATCGATTTAAAAAAATGGAGGATCTTTATTCAACGCGTATGTTTGTTTTATGTATTTTCACCGATTTTTCGGAACCAGCTGAATCACAAAGGTTGTCACATTTAAATTTGAAGAAACATTACACTCTTAAGGGTGGAAAATAGGTGATGAAGTGTTTTTGTAACTATTTGATATTGATTATTTAGTCATTATGTTATGAAGCAGTTAATGAACACTTCATTTAGTGTTTATTGACTGCCCCATTGGTCTAGAGGTCGTAATCGCGGTTGCTGATCATGAGGTCCTGGGTTCAAATCCCGGGTCAGACCTAAATTAATTACTGTTTTTTTCTGTCAAAAAATTCTCAGAAACAACCTGGATAATAAGCAACATAATAAATAAGGAAAAGAAAGAAAAATAACAAAATGAACTGTATGGTAAATTAGGCATAAGTAACTTAATAACCTTTGTAAGTTCTTAAGTATTCAAATTCAAACAAATCTAACTTGGTAAGCCACTTTCACTTAGCTTATATATACGAGTACAAATCTCGACAAGAAAATATCGAAATAAAACTTTTCGAATATTTAACGTAACTCCATAGCCCTAATGAGTTTTGGAAATATAGGGCTCGACGTTTGCATTTCAACACGGTCCTTTGATTAATAAATTCGTTTTCGGTCGAACAAGACAAAATTAATATTTCCACAGGAATGATATTTCTGATTCGCACACAAACTGGTGTTTTTCAAAACATTTGTAAATCATTTTATTTTTGATAAATTTAAGATTAAAACCAGTTTCAATGTACAAAATATTATGTATATAATATATCGCTGGAATTTGATAAGATCAAGATTTTGAGCAAAATTTTTATATTGGTATAATAAACATAAATATAGTTAATAGAATCAGGCGTTAAAATTAGTAAAATAAAAACATGTGTACTGCTCCCCACACCACTACACTAGGAAAGATACACCACCGTTGACGACACGTGTTTCGCCTATAAACAAGGTAATAGACTCTGCGCAGAGTCTGTGGTCTCTCTTTCTGAGGGTAGTAGTGTTGGGATAAGTGATGACAATTGAGGGAGGGCATTCAAACTATTCGGTATGCTATTCTACATGGTATTCAAACTAGATAATAAATACATCATTTTATTTTATCACGTGAATTTTAGCTAAATATTTTAACATCTATAATAAAACACAAATATTATTGCTATCTTTTTCTTAATTAGCTCGTGAAAGTCCACCGCTGGATATCGACTTTTTTAGTTGAACCAAATATTTTGCCCTAATTGTGCCGTTATGTGCCTAATATTGATGATGATAATATTGATAATGTGAGATAAGAGCCGTGGTAGCTGAGAGGATGAGTTACTGTTACCGTTACTGTAACAGCCTAAAAAAGTTCACGGCTAAACTTAGACCTCCCCCATAGATTGCTTCATAGAATGTTTGCCATATTTGCTACACTTGGCAGGCTAGTTGGCAACCGTAGTTTTATATTTTTTGTTGTTATTAGAAAGAAGCTGTTGTCCATCTTCTGTTTTTTTTCCTCTGTGGCCTTTAACGACTCCCACGGGACAAATGCTAGCCATAAATTCTTATTACCCGGGCAACCCGAGTTCAATCCCTGCTGACAAGAATGAAATTGTTATGCGTAATTTTAAGTACTGAATAATTACTTCCTGGCCGATGAAGGAAAATATCGTGAATAAACCTGTGTTTTTGGGAAGTTAAAAATATTATTACGAAGACATGTAAAGACCATCAACACGCATAAATCAGCAGGACGGAAGTGCGGTTCGGGATTTTACCTGCTTCGAAAGTATTTCATTAAAGGGAAAGTGCGGTCTTTCCCTTTCAGAAATGAGAGATATGCTGTGCCCGGTCCCACACATTTAAAATATACCTATTTATTATTAAAAAATTTAATGTAATAAAACAAATATAATTTATTTTAATAGGAATCTTACGTAGCATTCAATTGAAATAAAGAAAAAATATTGGTAAATCCAATTGGGCATGCCCTAAGCGCATTAAAAAAATTACGTATAACATGATTATACGGAATTTTTTAAAGTAGTTTAAATACACACAAGTTTTCACTAATAACCTTATTATACTTCCAATTTTCCGATAATTTTATGTCAAACTTCAATTTAAAAAAAGTTTGGAAAATCCAAAAGTGATCGACTCATAATGCTCATATGATCATCATATCATCATTCAGGTCACTCCATAAAGTCCAAGACGTGTTTAAGTATAAATGTAATATTTATACTTAAATATGTCTTCCTATTACTTTTATTAAGTACTACTATTATTTATTCTGTGCTTTTAAAATATTGTAATAAAAAACTCTGATTATTATTATAATCAAGTATGTCAGAAATTTGGTTTTTCGAATATTGTGTATTTGTACAGCGATCTTTTTGAGCCGCTGCAAACAACCGATACAGTGTCCATTCACGACGGCGATTGACACCGAACTAACTGAGTGATGCAGTCTCTATTTAGTAATAAATAAATTCACACAAGGCTGCTAAAATACCGAATATATCGACATTTCGCAGCCGAAAAAAAAATTATAACTAAACTAAACAAAATTAAACTGCCATTTACATTCAATGGCTTCCCACATGATAGATGAAGAGTTTTAAAAAGAGATTGAGTTGAACAATTGATATTTTGAAAAGTTATCGTGTTTACGAAGCCATGCGGACTTGATAAATCCACACCAAAAGCCACTAAAACCCTTTTTTATGTAAAAATAGCAATTAATCGATTTAAAAAAAATATTAATAAGTTCAACAATCATTTTGCTTTCTGACAATGTGCTTTTTATATCACTTATATGTACAATATGATTGCTAGATACGACTTCATGCGACAAAACGTTGGAATCTTAATTTTTAGGCCCTAGTAGAGCATACCTGCGCGCTAGCGCTTACGGCTTGCAAAAATAACCTTCCCAGTAACTTTAATAGTACTGACTTATCAAATAATGATCTAGAAGCTCCACTTACATTACAGAGATAGTCTATAAATATTTTTTTAAATTCTCAGTGAATGTTTCTTTATTATCTATACATATAATAAACCTGTAGAATAGTCGTGTCTGTAATTCTAATATATTCTTGAAAAAAACAAGTACAGGGGACTAATTAAATGGTTCTGAAACCAAATTAGTGGTTTTTAGAATTTTTGTCTGTCTGTCTGTCTGTCTTTCTGTCTGTCTGTCTTTCTGTCTGTCTGTGTGTCTGTGTATTCCGGATTCACGCAAAAACTACTGGACCGATTTAGATTAAATTTTATATTTAGGTAGTTAGTAACCCCGGGCAACTTATAGGCTACTTTTTATCCGATTACGGAACTTGTAAAAAAGACGGTTAAGTATTTTCCTTACATTAGATGTTAATTTTCTATTATATCTTAGTTATAAGCGGTATGACTGGTGTTTTTGAAATAAATACCATATTTATAAATAAAGATTAAAATATAGTTATAGCCTTGGTAAAATAATTTGAAACTACACTGATTTATTATCAAAACATCGCCATCTGTCATCAAATGGAAAAAGTAGTATATTTTGCTTTCAGTTACATAGTTATAAATTAAATAATATAAATAGCATACAAAAATTTAAATAATTTGATTTTTAAATTACTTAAAAATTCTAACGTTTAGTTTTTTAATATTTTTGTTATTTTATTTCAAAAGTGTAATAATTTCAATAGATAAAAATGACGTATATCAAAAATATGAAAATTGATAAGGTTTTTCTTAGAGTATTTATAATAGCTTGCTTATAAACACTCTAAGATATTTTTATATTATTCGCTTCTATCGCTGATATTATCTACTAAGTAGTATAGTTTTAGCTTTCATTATTTCATCTAACAATAGCGCCATCTACTTAATTCTAAATAAACTAAAATGGTTAGTCATGATAAAATTAAATAATAGAATGCTACTAAATATACGATGTACATAATTGAAAATTCGTTCTTGGCATCGTTGGATGTGTAATTACTAGGTAGGTAGATGTGGTCAACAATCATGCAAAAGCTTAGTTTCAGTTTTTATGAATTGTATTTAAACAAATACGAGGGCCGTGTAGTTTGCCATGAGATTTCATCATGGCACGGGAGCAAAACGTGTACGATTCCCTCGAGGATGAATCTGTTGATTGATGTAACATGTATGTAAGCTGCTACTTTTTTACTTTTCATGGGGCTTTTCATATGCAGTTTTTATATCATTCATATTTTCGGGTATGTTCTTTTTTGTTTTTATTCTACCGTAAATTTTAAGGGTGACAAAGATGAGTAGATCTCTTTATCGTCAGCCTATCAAAAGTCCACTGAAATTAACATAGGCCTCCCCCATAAATTGTCAAGTGGCTAGATATTTGCTATAGTTGCCACGCTTGGTAGGCGGGTTGGCCACCGCAGCTATTATTATTTTGATCTGTTGTCAGGAAGATATTATGCTGCTCATAGCCTGTTTATTTTCCTATGTCGCCTCTTACGATGGGACGGTATGAGTGGCAGATTCTCTTTCACCGCCACAACAAGACGAACATATTTCTACTCCCGTTCATGAGTTAAGTGCTTCCCACGTTCACTGTAAATAAAATTTATAAGGAATAAAACAAATTTTAAGGATTTTTTTTAACTTTTACGGCACTTTACATCACCCATGGTAACGGGAGGACTGAGGGGTTTGACCACCTGATGTCATAGTAAGAATATAATAGAATAGAATAGAACAGATGCAGTAGTATTAACGTTGGTAAAAATTATTGCAGTAGTATGCTTGGGCTTGAATTTAATTTTATTAATTATGGGGTCCTTAGCAGATGGTAGCACTCAGCCATCTTCCATATTAAAATTAGGATGTTTTTGAATTTCAATAGCCTCGCGAATCATCATTGGTAGGAATCGGTGTTCTAATGCAAAGATTTGTTGTCTGTCAGATCCGATATAATGGTTGGGACGATACTAAACATACTATCACTGACATATGACATGACATACTTTAGACTTCCCGGAGCATCGGTGCTTCACATTAAAGATATGTTCCTTTACGCGGGTTTTTATGGAACTTTCATCCAAAGATGCGTAAAAACACCCTCGTAAAAAAAGTTAAAATTAAACGTGATAAAATCCGTGACATTAGTTTTATTCCATGTGTAGTGTACATTATTATTGAACTGCATTTATGAAATTTTAAAGTCTACTCGAACGTAAAAAAAAATATCCACATCTATTTTATGGTTTTAATCTATATTAAATAGGACCAATGATATGAATAAAATATTTTAAATAAACATTATACCGTAAATTGACAGAAGACCATGAAATTCATCATTATTTTGTAAAACTAAATTGACTTTAATTATGAATGAATGTAAATAATAATAATACATTTTGATTCCAAGACAATTTACCTTTCTTATGGATACATCGGAAGACACGCCCGATATAAAAAAATTGTTGGTGTTTCTAGACATATACATATATGCACGTGTTCCTGTATGTATGTGCGAAATACAAATCATCTACACCTAAATAGTCTTTTAGAATTCAAAAAGAAATCTTTGACAGACATAGAGACACAGACACCGAGGTGACTCTAAAAGTAATCAAATTTTGCTAAATTTGGCACGGAATAGCATTTAATGATGTTTTTAAATTCAAATTCACTCGAGCGAAGCCGCGGGCAAAATGCTAGTATTAAATAAACTTACACACATAAAAAAGATTGTGATCACTAGCAAAAGCTAATATTTTTAAAATTTAACTTTATCAAGAAAAAGTGTTTACGTTATATCTTTTTTAAATAGAAATCAATTTGAAATTAAAAAATAAAACTCTTTTTTATTTTTTAATAACAAAAATTGTGTAATTCAATCCTAATGTAATCGTAACAGAAATTTGATGGAAAGAAAAAGATTGTTTAACCAAACTTATACAAAAATTTATTAATAGAAGGTTTTTATTTAATACAATATAACTCATCTCCTGACTCGGACACATGCGGAAATCCTCCTGGGCATGCTGAGGATCAAGTTATCCACCATTTCTTGCGGTAACCTGTCCGTCCCATTCTTGAATAGCGGCTTCCCTGATCTTTGGTACTGTCTGGGGACGTGGCTGACGATTCCAAACAGCTCGCTTAAGAGCATATCACGCGTTCTTTTTAAGTCAGGCGAGCCGGCAGGCCAGTCAAAACTTGTGATGTCGTATTCTCGGAAAGCAGCATTAACTCGTGGAGCTCAATGTGCGGGCGCATTATCATCGACCAGTACAAATTGGTGTTCCATCAATAGCGACTGTTTTGTACCTATCTGCCGTCATGGAGCCTCGATACCGGATCAAAGGCGTTCTAGCTCCAATCATAATTCCACCCCAAAAATACACCGATTTCCCGCCTTGCTGAACGGTTTCAGTGGCAGTTCTTTGCCTTTCAGAGTCTAGATCTTCTCCAGACACGGACACGTTGGTTATCTCGATGAGTACTGATTCGCGATTCGTCAACGAATAGACAGTTTTGCCAAATGTTTTCCTCTTCATCTTCTTCATTTTGCCGGAGCCTAGCCCACTGCAATCTCCGTCGGTGATGTTGCCGTGAATTCAGAGGTGCTCGCCAAGACCTCTGTGCTCGTTGTCCAGCCTGGTGTAAGCAATTCCGAATAGTCTGAGTGCTAACATCAAGTCCAGAGGCGGCCCACACTTCTGCTTTTATTGCAGTGGCGTTGATGGTTGGGTCACGGGCTGCCAACAATCCAATATAGCGCTTCTGAGCAGCAGTCAGAACAGTTGGGCGACCACTGAGGGGTCGGTCAGCTAAACTATCCATGCCGTGGTACCTCTGCAACGTGGCCACGACACAGGATTGGGATACAGCACCTCTGCGTGCTATTTGTCTCTTATAAATATATTATCCTTATAAATATATTTTAAATCTGTTAAAAGTCTCTGTAAATCTGAATGAGCGTAAGCGTGGATTGAATTTCTTTTTATATGGAAAAACAATTGAATTTGTTTTATTGTTTTATATTCTAAATCTATATTTTTAAGTAAGGAATCTAAAAGAAAGAATAAATTATAATATAGTCTATCGTAACAAAAAAGATTTCGATTTTTCAAACTGATCGCAAACTTTTTTTGATGTGTGTATATTGTGAGCATTTCTTAAATTGATTCATTTAACCTAATACACATAAATATAATACAGAAATCTTTCTTCACAATATATTTCAAAAGAATATGAATGTTTCTATTTTAATATATTTCTGTTCAGGATAGGGCCACGTTGCAGCTGTATTATGGTTGTAGTCACTGCCTTGTTGGTCTATTGGTCGTAAGTGTTACTGCTTCATGTGGTCCCGGGATTGAATTCCCGTTCGGGACAAAATCAGTCATCGGATTTTTCAGTCAAGAAATTCACAGTAGCAGCCCAGAAAGTACGAAAAATTGTTGATTCTCCGACTGATCTCTCTTCGGTCGTATCCAATTTCCAGCCCATCGGACTATGAGACAAAGTGGATAAGGATAACATACTCTTGTACTCGTGTACTACAATTCTGTTTTGCGTGTCCTATAATTATGTTCTGTTTCTGTTTCTGTTTTGCGCAGATTACTAGTCCCAATTGAGACTTTTTGCTGTAAACGAAATTAAGCCTGGATGACATTATTACTATGGGTGTATTAGTATTGTGGTACGCAGGGCCTGATACTGGGAATCCGTTGAATATAACTACTTTTACGGATTTTATCGCGTTTATTTATACTTATTTTTTAAATTGCCAACGCTTCGGGTGCTTTCCAGCACCCATTGTCACATGAACTTACTGTCTTTTGAAGTCTTGCAGTGGTATGCTTTGGTTTAGTTTTAATTTTATTAATTACAGGATCCAAAGCAGGTGGTAGTACCCAGCCTCCCTCTATATTGAAATTAGGATGTTTTTTTTTAATTTCAATAGCCTCACGTATCATCCTCGGCAGGAATAGATGTTCTTTCGAGAGAATTTGTGGTCTATCAAATCTAATGTAACGGCGGGGGCCGTCTAGGATATGATTACAAACTGCAGACTTCCCGAAACGTTGGTGCTTCCCGTCAGCTATGTGTAACACATAAAATCCGTAAAAATAGTTTTATTCAATGTGTAGTATTTGCGTAAATATAAGAAATCTTTACTGGGAATCCGGTTATAGGTGGTTAAATATTCTGCTTTTGGGAAAAAATGTATGGACTTCAGCCAGCATCTTGGCCATAAAAAGGAACACCGATTCCAACCATGGATGATTCCCGAGGCTATTGAAATTAAAAAGAGAAACACCTTATTTCAACGGAGATGATGACAGGGTACTACTATCTGCTTGGAATCTAACAATTAATAAAATTAAATCTAAACCCGAGCGTACTACTGCAAGATTTTAAGACACTGTAAGCTCGTTCTACGTAAATCGCTAAAATGAATATTTAAAAGTTGAAGGTAGCCTTCATTAACTCTGACATTATGACGACAAATACCTCAGTCTATTCTATGATCTATGGTGCTGTAAAAAAAGTTAAAATGAAACGCGATAAAATTTGTAAAATTCATTTAATTTCAAATGTGTAGCCTTAATTTAAGAAATATTTAACGAACCATTGTTATAAAGTCTCCCATGTTCTATTCCAAGATATTATGTGCCAAATTCGTTTGTTGTTCAAGCGTAACCGAAAGACAAATAACCAAACTTACATACATTCACATTTACAAAAATGATAAGGGTAAATAAAAGTCGAGATTAAATAAAAATACAAAATAATATTCTCTTTTATTTAGCTTTTGAAGAAAATAAAAACATTAGAAAAGAGACGACCTACTCTGTTATAGAAGTACTCTTCTCCTCTTCCGTGTGCACAATACTCAATGGACGTATTAAATTGGCCAGTAAAAGAGGATTGTTCGTGGTTTATTAGTGCGCTAAGTTGATTTTATGTCCGTCTACGGAGGTTATTGCTCTGAAGACTAAAACAGAGTAACGTTCAACAAAATTTTGGTAAAAAGTATCGCCTCCCTATTTTTTTTAACTTTTGTATTTATTTTATACAATTTTTATGAAGTACGAGAATTTAAAAGGTACCTAGTAAGAGAAACAAGGAGCGAATGCGAAATGATTTTTGTTATTTGCCGAAGGATGAATATTTAAAATTTATAAGCTTTAATATTAAAAGTTCATGACCAAAATAGTCAAAAAATAAAGGGGACCTTTTTAAATAGGTTCTACTTTTAGGATTTATAGGAGTATAGTTAAATATTTATTTTACTTCTCCGCGGTGCAGTGGCTTAGCATTGAGTTGCGGCAAAGAGGGCCGCAGCGCGGGTTCAAATACCGCTCGGAATAATTATTTGTGTAGCCAACAAATAATTGTTCCAGGTTGGATGTTTGTCCTTAATTTATGTATGTAAACTGTCTCCACAGCACAGTAGAAAAAACTAGTGCGTAGCAAATGTAGTAGTAGTAGTTTTTTTGGAACGAAGTTCTTTATCGGACGGTAGTAATTTGGCAGATGGGGGCTAGGCGAGACCTTCTGACGTAGTTTAAATGGCCTTGGCGGCTATAAGGAAGCGAGATGGAATAATATCCATCTCACTTGCACTTTTCTTGTCTTGCCATGAAAGAAGTATTATTTTATTTTAAATGACGCTTCATTTTAATAGACGCTAATAATACATTTATATGTATTTGTTAATCAATAATATAATACGTTTATCAATAATAATATATTAGAAGCGTCAGTAGCCTAATGGCAGGGCGCGGACCGCGAACTCGAAAGGTCGTGGATTCGAATCCGCCATTCGACTACTGTCGTGAACCACTTCTAATATTAGTATTAATAATGTTTATATGATTTATATGTTTCTAATATTAGTATTAATAATATTTAAAAAAAATACTACAAAAGGAACTTCGTTCCAACCGAGTGTTCCACGACACTCACGCGTTTTTTTAAAGAAATCTTGTGTTTAAAGTTGTGAATAGGCAAAACAATTGGCATTCTTCGAATTTTCCTATTTAGTATCATTAGATCCTTTCTAATAATAATTATTTTCCACTAACCACATTCTGAAATGAAGCTTAGTTTGCGAAATAAAAAAAACATTACTTTTTATACTACATAATATTATTGAAAGAAAATTAAACAAATCTCCTCAAATTTAATTAATTTGAAATTTTAAAACATAAATTTCCTAATTTATGTACACATATATTATTACGTTTTACTTTAGGGGGCTATTTATCAATACACGAACACACTATTAAACTTACATCATTAATTAAGAGAAACATAGGTTGTTTCTCCTGTGTGTTGTTCCCGCAGCTTAGAAATATAAGATATTTGTTGAGTAACTTCTGTTCAATGTTATTGACAGAATAATTTATTTTACCGTCCGTGAAACTGATCTTGGATAAGTATTGAACTATAATAATCCAGTTATATTATATAATTTAAAGTTGTAGTGGCGGTATAAAAATATCCACTAACCCAAGTCATTTCGTGGGTTCCGTAATGGGCGACAGGGAGAAAAAGAAACAGGAGATGGGCAACAGCATCTTTCTGGTAACTGTTTAAAATTATAATAAATTGCGGTTGTGAACCTGCCTATTAAGCGTGGCGACTATGGCAATTCCCCCTGAGGTCTATTGGAGAGGCTTTTGGAGAGGATATATTCAGCAGTAGACTTCTATAGGCCGTAATAGATGGGTGGAAAATTGAATGTCGTATAGTTATATTTCACAATATTGATACATAAATGATAAAATGGCCACAGTAAATATCTGAAGGATTAGTAAGCTGAAGTGGCAATGGGCCGGCCATATAGCTCGAAGAACCGACAACCGATGGGGAAGAAAGGTTCTCGAGTGGCAGCCTCGTACCGGCAGGCGAAGTGTAGGGCGTCCCCCCAATAGATGGAGTGACGACCTGGTAAGACATGCAGGATGTCAATGGATGCAGGTGGCTCGGGACCGTGCTTTGTGGCATTCCGTGGGGGAGGCCTATGTTCAGCAGTGGACTTGTGAAGGGCTGTAATGATGATGATGATGAAATATCTGAAGTGTTCTCCATTACTTAAATAACGGAATTATCAGATTTTGGCATAGGTGTAGAAATAGCAATGCAAAAACATTGAACAGTGAAACGCCAGCAAAATAACAAAATAATATATTGACAAAATACTAAATACGGTAACTAAATATCGGTTGTATAGGTTAGAATTAAAAAAAATGGACATGGAGGCGCATTGGGGCACAGTTATCATTAGTCAAACTGAAAGTAATAGACTAATGTCTAATATTTCCAAAATTATATTTTTAATTTTGTTTTTATGGGTCTTAAAATGGCGACAATTTGTTAACAGCCTAAACGGTATTTCGAGGGTCTTATAGTTTTAGTAGCTGTACTATGTATGTTATGGATTATATCATGTAGCCATTAGTTTTTAATCAGTTCTATAATAGGATATTTTATTACTTACGCTGTATAGCAGTTTTTTCAACATAACATATAATTATCTTTAGAGATTCGTATAAAAGATGAAAAACCTTGTCTTGGGAACCGTGTTGGATACATTTAATTTAGAATCAACATGATCTTTTTACTGCACCAAGTCTTTTTCTTTTTTCCACATATTGATAACAAATTTATTTTGTTCACTAGCACAATATAAGCACGCAACGCATGCAAAATGACGATATTCTGTCACTTATACAGGACGATATTCTGTCACTTATACAGGTTTAAGTTGTACTACTATGGCTGTTATTTTTTTTTAAAGTTTTTATCACTCTCATAGACAGAAGTCATAAAACTACTGTATTTACAAAAGTGTACAATGACATCATAAGAATGCGTTTTAGAAGAGAATTTACATACACCATTGTTCAGAAATAAGATTTTAGTGGTACTATAATAACACTTAGAGCTGTATAAGCAAGAGACAGCATGCAAAAAAACAGCTTCTATACATCTTTAATGATAAAATCAGATTGAAGTGTTACAAAATACTTAAAGTTGTTTACTAGAGTTTTCATATTCTGATTAAGAACTCTAAGCGTACTTAGTACCCATAATACAGATTTTATACAAATTGAGCTGTATAATAACTCATAAACCATTCTTATAAAGATACAACCTCTTTTCAACACTCTTATACGCTTTTAAAAGAATTCTAAGTTCTATGTGGGCTGGTGTATTGATGTTTATAATGCTTGTGTGCTGCTTGAGTGCTCCTTTAATGTCAACCGTACAGAAGTGGTCAAGTGAATTCAAAAGAGGCAGGGAAAGCATCGAAGATGACACCCGCCCGGTGGGCGGAATCACAGCGGCTACAGAAGAAAATGTGAAAATTATTGAAAAACTTGTATTAGAAGATGCAAGATTAAGAATTAAGATACTAGCAGAAATTACTAACCTATCCGTTGGTACCATACACCATATTACATGACTACTCAACCTTACAAAAGTGCCGCGAATGCTCACCGCACTTCAAATGCAGGCGCAGGTTGACTGTTGTAAGGAGTTTTTAGAGCTGTGTGGTGACGACGCAACAAGTGTTTTCGATAGGATAGTTACAGGAAATGAAATGTGGGTTCACCACAATGACCCTGAGAGTAAAAAGGAGTCTATGCAATGGCATAAAAAAGGGATCAGACCCCAAGAGTTCAAAGTCACTCCATTGGCCGGTAAAATCATGGCGACAGTGTTTTGGGATACAAAAAAAGGTGAAACCATTAACGCAGACAAATACACAGCCACTTTACGCCGCTTGAGAGAAGCAATAAAAGAAAAGAGACGAAGAAAGCTGACCAAGGGAGTGCTGCTTCTTCATGATAATGCACCGGTTCACACGGCGCGGCTCTCCAAGGCCGCTGTACGAGACTGCGGGTTTGAGGGAGGACTTTTTATTCCGAAACTTAAAAAGGACCTTCGAAGAAAGCGATTTGCTGACGATAATGAACTCAAGTCCGCTGTAAATGAGCATTTTTCAGGCCAAGATTAAGAATATTTTTTCAAGTGAATAGAAAAGCTTTTTTCACTTACAAGTAAATGTATTGATATCATGGGAAACTATTTTGAAAAATAAAAAATATTTCATAATTTCATCTTTTTCTAACATACCCGTACCGAGAATACATTAACGCCCCTTGTACCCAACAAATTAGTTTTTTGATGATAATTCACTTGATACTTTTCTACCGATTAGTGGCTATTCAATAGGTTGCGAACGTTTTAGTTTTGTTTTTTTGTATTCAACGTAATAATAAATAAAAACTATTGGTAAATCCAATTGTGCATGCCCTAAGAGTATTAAAAAAATCACGTATAGCATGATTATACGTAATTTTTTTAAAGTAGTTTAAATACACACAAGTTTTAACTAAAAACTTTATTAGTATACATTCAATTTTCCAATAATTTTATGTCAAACTTCAATTTAAAAAAAAGTTTGGAAAATCCAAAAGTGCAGGACTCATAATGCTCATATGATCATCATATCATTCAGGTCACTCCATGAAATCCAAGACGTATTTAAGTATAAATATACTTAAATATATACATCCTACTTACTTTTAGTACGTAGTACTATTATTTATTCTGTGCTTTTAAAATACCTATTGTAATAAAAATCTGTGATTATTACAAATATCAAGTATGTATCAAATTTGGTTTTTAGAATATTTTGTATTTGTACAGCGATCTTTTTAGCCGCTGCAAACAACCGATACAGTGTCCACTCACGACGGCGGCTGAGGCAGAAGTAAGTGAGTGAGACCGTCTATTTAGTAAAATAAATTATTACAAGGCTGGTCAAAACACTGAAATTTTTTAAATTTATTTTGGCAACAAACAGTCGTATACAAAAGAAAATAAAATACAAACAACTTATCTGTTAGATATTGACCTACAGTGAAAATTTTGCGATTTCTACGCCGAAAAGAATTTATTTTAACTAAACAAAAGAAAATTAAATTGCCATTTACATTCCATGGCTTCCCACATGATAGATGAAGAGATTAAAACATTGACTGTGTTAAACAATTGATATTTTCAAAAGTTATCGTGTTTACCACTCCATGCGCACTTGATAAATCTACACCATAAGCCACTAAAATCACTTAATTATGCAGAAATAGCAATTAATCGATTAAAAAAATATTAATAAGTTCAACAATCATTTATCTTTCTGACAAGGTGCTTTTATATCATTTATATGTTCAATATGATTATTAGATACGATTTTATGAGGCAAAACGTTGGGAATCTTGATATTTAGGCGCTAGTAGAACATACCTACGCGCTTTGCTCTTAAGGCACGCAAAACTGCGGTTGCCAACTCGCTTGCCAAGCACTTCAACTATGGCAATATCCCTTCTCTGAGGCATCTATTTGGGACGCCTATTTTCATCAAGTGGACTCTCGATAGGCTGTAATGATGATAGGAAATGACTACATATGATTAGAATAACAGTAGCAGTTGTTCTTAACACTCAAAATATTTATAGTGAATTGCAAAAATCCCAAACACAACATATATCAAGACAGGTGAGTGGGATGCTATTTCAAGTAGTTACCTTATTATGCATGTAAACACCGCTTAGATTGAGTGTTATGTGTTAACCCCAAGTGTCACTAGGCTTTAGTATTTCTTACTAACTTTTAATTTGAAGAGGTTTATTCTAATCACTTTTTTTCTCTCATGGGTCTGTAAATAATTGGGAGACATGGAATTCCTTCTTAGTAGGAACTTTAATAATTAAAATTAAAAATTTGTACAACCGACTTCAATATATATTATTAAGGATTATTAAATAACTATTGGCCAGACCTTAATCGAATTTATATGAGACCACAAAAGAATAAAAAAAGAATCATCGAAATCGGTTCACGTAGAACAAAGTCATGAGGTAACACACATAAAAAAAGAAAAAAAAACTTACAGTCGAATTGAGCACCTCCTCCTATTTGAAGTCGGTAGAAAAAGATGTAACAGTACTTGGCATCTGGTACAACGACTTTCATTCGCCTGCCAAGGGTGAGAGAAAGGCACATCCTCCCGAAAAGAGGAGAAATTAATATCATGCTATGATATTAATTTCTCCTATGGTATTTGCCGACCAGCCGACCAGCCAACCAATCGGCTTTCAAATTCTGATCAGTCGGCCGACTAGTCGGGATGCCGATTATTTTAATACTAGCCTTTTTAGATATTCGGCTATGTCGTCATCACTGGCACCCTTTTTTTTTTGCGGATGGAAAATCATCTAATGACGCCTTTCGCTGTGGGTGGAGCGGAAGGGACTGTCAACTTTTACCGACTAAAACCATCCGTGTTCCTTCAGTGCCCTTACGTTCCGGAGCCGCGGTATCTCTTTCGAACAGCCCGCAGCCCCGGCAGGCGTCGCCCTGCGGGGCCCTTCACGCTGCTGACAGCTCTTTGAGGCGCGCGTGGAACAAAACGCGCCGTCGACACGGCCTGTCGTCGTTAGACGGACGGACGGCGAGCTACCCATTGCTCGCCGTCCACAGGTCCGCGCCTACGGTGGTCAGGGGCCACGACGTAGCCCCGACGCCCGGGGCGTCTCCGCGGCGGCCGGGAAAGCTTTGCTTTTCCTTTCTCCCGCTCCGCCACCTCCTTCTAGCATCACTGCTTCGCAGAAGGTGGTGACGGCATCCCATTCCGTCTCGCTCCGGACCATGGCTTCGACCAGGCCGGACGCGAGAGGTCGCCGCCGCCTATCGCCGCTACGAGTACACGGCGGTGCTCCGCCCAAGCAGGGCACACCTCCACGGTGTGCTCCACCGTGTCCTCCGGTCGATCCTCGCAGTGGAGCACCTGGCGTTTCCTCCCGCCTGATTCGCAGGAACCTCCGGAACACACCGTGTCCGGTGAGGACCTGCGTCAGGGAAGGTGAGACACCGTGGCGTCTCAAGCCACTCAAAGAGGGTCTTATCGCGCTATAGTGGCGTGCCCAGCACGGGGTTGCGACAGTCGCTCTCTCCATGTCGCCATGAGATCATGCCGGAAGTCTGTTCGCTGCGCGACAACTTCCGCGGCAGCGGGTTTCCCCGGCATAGTGCCCGCGCGCCATTCGTGCAGGCGCGAGGACTATCGCCTCCAGATCCCATGGCGGCAATCCAGCAAGGAGGCTCGCCGCCTGGGAGATCGTGCAGCGCGAACCATCTTTACGGCAACCACCCTTTGGGGCGCGTTTAGGTGGTGGACGGCAAGCCGCGCCAAACCACGCGCCCACACCAGGCCCTGTAAAGGGCCATGGACCTCACGATCCCCGCGTAGAGCCTGCGGCGGAGGCGTTTGGCCCCAGGTTCGGCAGAGCCGCCTGAAGGCAGCCCGGTCCGTTCCAGTTTGAGCCAAACGGAAGTGCTCAACGAAGTTCCATCGGCCGTCGAGGACGAGTCCTAGGTGCTTCAACGTCGACTCGACGCCGACGGATACCCTCCTACCATCACTGAGGATCCCAGTGGTGGCCTGTTCCGAGGACCATGGAAGTGCGGCCTCGGACTGTGCAGAGCCACCTCGAGACCCAGTTGCCGGATCCTCTCAACGACTATCGCAGCCCCGCGTGTCATAGTTTCGCCGCCGCCTCGTACGACCCCCTGTGCCAGTACCAGCGTATCGTCAGCGTAGCAAACTACGCTGACGCCGGGGAGGTCGGCGCGCAGCACCAGTCGTAACCGATGTTCCACAGGGGCGGCCCCAGAACCGAACCCTGTGGGACACCGCACGACATCTCGCCGGTTCCACTCACCGTTTCGACCGGGGTAGATGACGGCCCTGTCCGTCAGATAGTCCCGACTATACGACGGAGATAGGTCGGCACCGGTGATACCGAGTGCCCCTAATGCAGCCCAGGGCATGGAGTTGAAGGCGTTGGCGATGTCGAGACACCGCCAATACAACCCCCTGGCCACTGCATCCCCGTCGAGGGCTCACGCGCATGATGGCGTCCACCGTAGAGCGCCTCTTGCGGAAACCAAACTGGTGTTCCGCAAGATCCGGCCCCGTCCCGCAAGGTGCTCGGCGAGGCGGTTTGCAATTACTCTTTCAAAGAGCTTGCCCACCTCGTCGAGCAGCACCACGGCCGGTATGCGGACGGAGAGTCCGCAGGCGCCCCTGGCTTCCGAATGAGGACCAGCTCCCGTCTTCCAACGAAGCGGAATTGGCCTCTCCAAGCATGCGCTTAGAGCCCCTCCAGTGGGGCCTGAGAGTCTCGAGGCCAGGACCCAGGCTTTGCCAGGCAAGCCATCGGGTCCTGGGGCGTATTCTGGCCTTGAGCCTACGTACCGCCACTCTCAGGTTCACTCCCGGTCCCTTCCGGGATGTCGTCGTCGTCGTCCTGGTGGTCCGCCTGGCACCGCAGGTGGCGGAGCCATAGGCGGGGCGGATGTTCTCGCGCAGGAACAGAGCGCTCACCACATCCTCCACGAGCTGAGGCCGGAGACTGCGTCAGTGAAGGCCCAGGCGGAGTTTATCCCGCACCATCTGTGGGTGGCGCCCCACGGATCTCTATCGAGAGCTCCAGCATCTCCTCACGGGCCCGATCCCGGCCCGCAGGACAGCCTCCCGGAGGGCGGTTCGCCGCCTGTATCCCTCGTACAGCCCGCCTCATGGCTGCCGCATTCGGTGGACGAATGCGGAGCCTGCGATGCCTGGCGCAGGGTGCCGCGCGGCGACACACGCCTCGCGCAGACGTCAGCTCACGCGACCACCAATACACCTGACGCCGGGCACTTCCTGGCCGGACGCGGGGCGTCCACGTCACATATCTCGGACATGGCCTCCTGGAACCACCCTGCCTCATCATTGACGTCGGCAGGCCTGTCCGGTGATGACACCCAGGCCTGCACGATCGAGGCTTCCAGGAGGAGCTCCTGGTCCAGCTGCTTCAGCGCCCAACGCGGACCACTGGGCCTGTAGGACTGGCGCGCTCGAGGGCTGGGTGGAGACGTCAAACCGGATGTACCGGTGGTCGGAGAGGTCTCCACCTCCATGACACGCCAGTCAATGGCACGCGGCGACAGAGCGGGCTAGCGAACGAAATGTCCACCACCGACTGCCCGCATCCGCACACACGTGGGGACAGAACCTGATTTAGGACGACCAGGCCTGTCTCCAGAGCCCAGTCTTCACCATCCTACCGCATCTGTACGACGAGAACCCCAAGCCAAGTTCTTGGCATTGAAGTCCCGAGGACAAGTACAGAGGGATAGCTTCCGACGACGACTGCTCTCAGCCTGCAAGAGAGTTGTGAAACTCGGCGAGAGATCGGTTCGGGGAAGTACCCCCACAATGACGAACTCCCGAACCGTGCGTTGCTACGCACCTGACCCTCCTGACACCTTCAGGGGTCGGGGTACCGGCGGCGGCTGAAGAAATGATGGCCACTGAGCCGTTAAGGTCCGCCACCCAGTCCTCCTAGGCCAGACAAAATACGGCTCAGCGACCACAGCGATTAATCGACCACTGCGCCATGCTCTGGAGCAACAGATCCTGAGCACAGGCGCAGTGGTTGATACTGGCCTGAGAAGTTTAATGGGGCCGTTATAGGCATTCCATTTCAGCTTCCTCCACGGGCGCCTCTCTGCGGGCGTCGGTGTCGCGGCGGCGGCGGCAGCGACAGCGACAGCGGCGGCGGCGGCAGTCGCGACTGCGGCGGTGGCCACAGAGGCGGTGGCGGCGGAGGGCCCTCCCTACCCGCGGCCTTGGCCTTGGCGGGTGGCAGCACGCAGGCCTGCTTCCGGCCCGGTGATCGGCTGGCTTGCCGGTCGCCGCACATGCATCACAGTGCGGCGGCGCAGGTCGCCGATATGTGTCCGGGCTGACAGCAGCGGAAGCAAAGGCCACTGCGGTCAACCTCCGAGGCGCATTTCACCGATACGTGGTGCCCCACGACAGCGGTAGCACCTCAGAGGTCTGGGCTCCAGCAGCTTAACCTGCGCTGAGACCCAGCCCACCAGAAGCCTTCGGCCCTCCACTATGGTTTTGCCGCCGTAACAGGGCAGCACACCGTGGCGGCATGCATACCCTGTTGGACCGGGCGTATGGCGCCTGACCTGATCTGGTCAGTAGTGCACCCCCGACCTGGCGACGGCGGCCACCAACTCTCCTCCGATACCGAGTCGTCCAGACCCATGATGCGCAGGTCTGCGCATCTGACGAACCCTGGACACTCGGGCCTCGTCCGCGTCAGGGACGCTCTGAGCTTGCAGCCAGAGCGTCCGCGGTCGCGCCACTGATTCGATCTTATACGGGCCCCCGTGGGTGACTTTGAGCGGAGGCCCCGGTGATCCTCGAGCCCCGAGATCCACCGCCTCTTTCGCCTTTGCGAGCAGATCGCGGTAGGTAACGCCCTTCTTTTCCGCGTCCGGCTGTAGTGTAATCACTACAGCTGCGGTCTTCGGGCGCGGAGCCTAGCCGCGATCTTGCGCGCCCTGAACTGGCGCTGCCGCTCCTGCTCTTTTGGCCTTTTGGCTGCCTTCTTCCTTATTTTTTCCCCGACCACCTGCCAACCGGCTTCAGCCGCGGGAGGTGTAGAGCTGAGGGCGTGGCGGCGGCGGCAGCTGGCTTCCGCTGGCGCTGGCACATTCGCCGCAGGCACTGGGGCTGGCGCAGCCACCGCCTGTGCTGGCGCTGGCACATTCGCCGCAGGCACTGGGGCTGCGCAGCCACCGCCTGCTGCCGCTTTGCCCTTGCCTCTGCCTTGCCTCTCTCCTTCCGTTGCCGGCTTAGCGGAGCCGGTTCAGCCGGTACCGGCTTGCCGGAGCCGGCTTTCAGGGGAGGAGGGCGCACCCCGCCCGAAGGCTGGCTGGACGGCCCCGGCTTGGATGCGGCAGCTGTGGCCGCCGCGTACGAGACCGTTGCCGGCCTCGCCGCCGTCTTGTTTGCCCTAGGGGCCAGGACGATGCCCTCCAGCACGGAGAACCGGTGTTAGGCAGCCAGCTCCTGCCGGACCAGGTTCAGAACCTGGTTCTCCATCGGCACAGGCTGGCTTGGGCGCTGCGTCTGGGGCGCCGCGCGAGAGGCAGGCTCACGTAGATCCAGGTCTGCGCGGAGCTTCTCGTTCTCCTTCGAGAGTCTCCATGGCGGACGTCAGGGCCACATCCGCCCGCAGCTCCGCTACCAAGTTGGCCTCCGCAGCCGCCATGATGGAGGCGGAGGCCGCGGGAATGGCCTTTAACTTTGAGGAGGCCTTTGCTTGTGGGCCACGACCTTGATCGCGGCCTCCACCTCCTTTGCGAATCTGGCCTTACGCTCCACCTCGGAGCCGCCAGTCGCATCCGTCTCGCCTGATACCGAGCGTATCGCCCGGGTGGCGCCCCCTCGGCATGCTTTGTTGCTTGTTCGGCCTCTGATTGTCAGAGGGCCTCCCTGCCTCTCAGCCCGCCCCGCCTGTTGGTGGGGATTTTCCGGGCAGCCTCCTCTTCATCGGCTGACGACCCTGGTCGCTATCCCGCCTGGACCGCTTTGAAGAACTTACTGGTCTCCGCGGTCCCAGGCTCCACGCGTCGGGAGCTCTCTGGAGCCTCCCACGCTGCTCGATGCGGCGTCGGACTCTGTCCCCGCATCGTTCCTCCTCCTCTATGTTGCCGTTGTCGGCGGTTGGTTTTATTTCCATATTTGTACCCACGAGTATGGGAGTAATTAAAGGTCCACCTGGCAGTGACCCTTACCAAGGTAAGCAGATTTAGAGGATTTATTACTCGCCAGGGGTCTGCAGGTACCCTGGCGAGGAGCGCACTATCGACTGATTTGTTCGTAGAACCCCGTCAGCCATCCATCTCGCGGTGCGTCGCCGCTGAGATCTGGGGTAACTTTTAGAGGTTTTCCCTCGCGGTCCGGGCGATTAAGCCAGACCTCGGTCCCAATCAAAGCCGCGAGACATGATCCACGACACTTCGATACTGGGATTACGAGACCGGCGGTGACAGCAAAGGATGAATCCTTCACTGTTCGCCCGGAGGCAGGTGGTGCACACCGAGCTCGCCTCACCTTCTCTGCGCCCTCTGCTGATCAGAGGGTCACGCAGTGGAACGCGCCGTTGGTCCGGGACGGACCCACCCATGTCAGAATAATTAGCCGCGGCAGTAACCTTCCCAGGAGTAAGAATTCTTCATTTCTCGAGGGAAGATTACTGCCGCGCCCAGGTGCACTGGCCCAGTAGCTGCTCTTCCCTCCAGACTTATCGAGAGGACCCGCAACTACCAGGCACACGTGGAGGACTCTGACTTCGCACCCCATCACCGGCACCTCGCGAATGCGTAGTGCGTACGAGCCATCGTGCGGCCACGCCGAGCGTGTTGTGACTTGTGTTGTGATGAGCTGTGACATGTTTTGTTTATTTTTAATCCATTTGTGTATATTCGCTCTGCCGGTGTCGTTGAGTTAAAATAAATAAAAGAACTGTGTGTTATAAGTCCTACTTTATATTGTTTATTTACTTAAAAGCAATTACTTTCTTAGAAGCCAAACTAATGTTATGTCATAAGATACTATTTACTTTATGTTATAAGACCTGTATACTTTATATTGTTTATTTACTTAAAATCTAAATCATATTGTTTACTTTAGAAGCCAAACTAATTCGATTGTAATATTATATGCTAATGTTTATAGTTTACCATTCCTAATTGTATCTTAGAATAAGTTAACGATAACACCAAGAACAATATTGTTCCTTATCTTTACCCCACCTCCTAGCTTCCTACACTATTTAAACCAAATCTTTCGATCTCTCAACATAATTCCATTCCCAAGTTCTCTGTATCAACTACTATATTTTAAGTTAGTTACAAAGTATTAAATAAATTTATTTTTAAAGAGTTTTGTCTCTGCCACATAACATGTGTGGGTCGTAAAATGTCGAAAAAATTTCAGTGTGGACATTCTTCGATGATGTTGAAAGAGAACCGCAAAACTGAAATTTAACCAGTGCCAGGAATCATTTCACGTGGTGGTCAAGGTAGAAAAGCGAATACGACAAGTATGACAAATCACATAAAATATAAGCACAACGAGTTAATGCCTCAATTGGCAGGTTCTGTTAAAAGTAGTTCAATTGAAGTCCATTTGTCTTCACCTTCGCAATCGCAACCTGAGCCCTTGTCATCGACGCCAGTTCCATCAATTTCAGCGAGAGGCGAAGTATACATACAACAAACTATTCAAGATAGTGTAATGGTCCAGTGGTCGCTTCAGGACTCCCGATCAAGAGAAATAAGTGTTGCTATAGGAGAGATGATTGCCTTAAACCTAACCTAACCCAACCTCTATCAATTGTGGAAAACAGTGGTTTTATCAGTCTAATGAAGAAGCTTAAACCAAAATATGTACTACCTAGTAGAAAGTATTTGTCAGAAAATATCATTCCCAACATTTATGAGAAAACTAAAACTGAAATACGATACGGAGTGCTCAGCGCTGCTGTGCTATCCGTAACTACAGATTTGTGGACAAATATAAACAATAAGGAAAGTTTTTTAAGCTTTACAGCACACTGGTTGGATAACGATATGAAATTTCGTCACGCAGTACTCCAGATGAAACATTTTCCTATGTCTCACGACGCACATAATATAAAAGTGTGTCTCGAAGAAATTCCTGTCTCATGGAATATAAGTGCAGCCAAAATACACGCTGTTGTGCGAGATAATGGGAGGAACATTGCAAAGGCTATCAATGAATCGATTTTCAAAGCAGTTCCATGTTTTATTCATATTATGCAATTGGCAATCAACGACTCACTTAAAATTGACTATATAGCACAAATTATTAAAAAATCGAGGCGTATTGTTACTCATTTCAATTATTCAGCACCAGCTCAAAAAAAAACTAAGTGCTATTCAAAAAGAACTTAATTTACCTTCTAAAATTTAATTTACATTTTACCTTAAAAAACTTTCCTTTACGTTCAAGATGTTTCAACAAGGTGGAACTCTTCTTTTGACATGATGTTTCGCCTGTTAGAGAAAAAACGATCCGTTTCTTTGTACGTGACAGAAAATACAGTTAATTTTGAGAATTTATCGACCGAGAAGTGGAAGTTACTCGAAAAATGCATTACGCTATTAAAACCGTTTGAAGAGGTAACGAAGATAATTAGTTCCAGTTGCTCTTCGATATCTGAAGTTATTCCTCACCTAAAATACTGGAAAAATATCTGGAAAACTATAAAGACGAAGACGGAAATGGGCAATGAATGGAAATGAAAACTCTATTGCAAAAGGGCTTGAAAACTAGATTCAGAAATTTGGAACAGAATAAATTATTTTCACTTGCAACTTTGCTCGATCGAAACTTTGATAATGAAAATATAGTATCAGTAAGATCACAGTTTTGCTGAAAGCCTTAAATAACAGACAACGATTTAACAACGACGAGACCAATACCCAAAATCCTAACTCCGAAATGACAGCTCATCGCAACTTTTGGGAGTTTACCAAGAAATGGTTACGCGAAAGTGCACAATATTGACAACGAAACATCTAGTTCAGCGCACGAACTTCATTCTTACTGCACATTGCCAGTCTTAAAGCGAACTGAAGATCCATTTAAGTGGTGGCATGAGAACAGTTCTAGATATCCTGAAATGGCTCGTATAGCTAAAGTATATGTATGTTGTCCCGCCAGCACAGTTTATAGCGAGCGTCTCTTTTCGGAAGCGGGCAATGTATATGAGACAAAAAGGAACCGCTTAATTCTAGATCGCGCCGAAACATTGACATTTTTGCATCATAACTTGCCACTAATTTAAAAAAGATATTTTAGTACTTTTTAAGCATTCATTAGCACTAAACATCTTGTTGCCAATTTATTTTAATATTGTACAGTGATTTCATCACACTATTTTTTATATTTTATTATTCTTAATAAAGACTAACTTAATTAAAAGTAATACTATGGCTCTATGATACCTTGAAAATGTTATTAAGGTACCTATATTATTTTGTTTTATTTGTTATGTATGTGTCATGATTGATGATACTTAATTTCTGACTGATTCTTAAATTCTTTATAATATGGTAACAGATTAATAATTAATATAATAAAGCGCAGCTAGGTAATTATCATAAAACAGCTAGCAGCTAGCACAGCAGATTAATGAAAAGTATAATAAAAACAATTATTAGGAATAAATGTTGGTTTAATTTTTGCTAACCACCGATTATAATCGGCATATTTTGCCGATTAGTCACCGACAGTCACCGACTGTAAAAGATGCCGAATAGTCGGCTATCCCGACTAGTTGGCGACTAGTCGGGCCATCTCTAACAATTACTTAATAATTAACTCAATATAATCTTTATTTACACGAGAGATAATTTTGTACCCCTTATAGGCATATTTCGTGAATAGAGGAGTGTAAGTTTTGGCATAGTTTAGTTTAAATGGAGAAGGAGTGCAGAAAGCTAAAATTTATGTGTAATATGTGTAACAAATACAAATGTATAATATGTAGTAAATAATGAAATAAGTAAAGTAAAAACTTTAGTGTTTACAACCATACTGCTAATATTAATCATTAATCTGTCTTTGTTAACGTTCATATTGTCAATGTCAAATTACAAACATCTATCCACATATCAAACACTTAATAGTCTGTGGTTAAAAAGTCGCACAGTTTAAAAAAGTTACTAACAAATAGTGACTGACAGATTTACTGAAGGAGTTCAACTTTGTATGATTTCATATGTTCCTTTTTAATAGTTCGTGGAGTAGCAAAGTCAAAAAGCGTTTATTATTTGGTTTTGTATAATATAATAGATATATGTGTTTTAATGTGCAGTTAAAAGTGAAATACAACTTGCTTAATAGACAAACTTATTTTTTTTAATTACGATCGAACTTCGACCACTGTACGAACTTGTATATTTAAATACACCACGTTCATAGCACGTACAATATGCGACACTATAAAAACTTGATGTCAAACCGAACCGTTTTTGTCAAAAAACTCTCGATTCTAATTTTAAAATGTGTTTCAAATGTGCGGATTTTCACTTGATGTATACCCTATTTTCTTTTTATGACCGACGTTAATACTTACCTTGTTATTAGAAATACACAAACGAGTTTATAAGATTCGAGTTAAGTTTAAAAGTTTAATGCTTCGCAGAAGTAATCGGGCACGAGTCAAAGTTGTCAGCGGCAAATACTCGTAGAAGCAGTATTTTTTATTTTATTATTCCCGATTTTTACATCCATAAAGTTGTGTTATTACGATTATTTGGCAAAGGAATATAATAACTTAAATACTAATACATGGGGTGCCAAGAATCTCCGGTGGTGGTTCGGTTTCCACCTAAGATGACTCGACCTGGCAACATATAACGCAAGCACCCTGAGGACTGACGAGAAGATACTGGAGCTGAAAGAAGAGATAGACAAATTGCGTTGGAATATTATAGGATAATCCGAGGTCCGAAGAGAGGGTGAGGTCATGGTAATCCTCGAATTCGGCAACTTGTTCTATCACCGGGAGGGCGACCATCTGTCCACAAGTCTCTCGCTAACAACGTTGTAAAGATTGAGAGTGTGTCGACGAGGGTTGCGTACCTAATACTCAGAATCACCAAACGGTATTCGCTGAAGGTCATACAGGTTTACGCACCAATCTCGGCACATCCCGATGAGGAGATAGAGGAAATGTATGAGGATATATCTAGAGCCATGCATTCTCCAAAACCCACTATACGGTGTTAATGGGAGACTTCAACGCAAAACTAGGCACAAGAGAGAACGGTGAGCTGAAGGGAGGGAAATTTGGAATAGGGCAACGGAACCCAAGGGGCCAGCAGCTGGCCGACTTCATGGAGAAAGAGGGACTCTTTATGATGAACTCTTTCTTCCAGTAGCGGCCCCAAAGGAAGTGGACGGTTTGAAAAGATTAAATTGACTTCATTATGACAACCAGACGACGACTGTTCAGTGATGTCTCAGTGATCGCGAGGGTGAAAACCGGCAGCAATCACCGAATTGTGAGAGGCACACTGAACCTAGACGTTAAGTTGGAGAGGTCTCGTCTAATGAAGTCAACGCTCCGTCCCCCTCGTGTGCTAATCCAAAGTCCTGAAACCTTTCAGCTCGAGCTACAAAACCGTTTTCAGTGCCTAGAAGATTACAATGCAGTGGACGATATGGATGACACGCTCGTGGAAACTGACCATGCGGTCGGAGATAAGTTCTGCAAGACCCGCCGCAGAAGAACACAAAAACTCTCCGATCACACTCTTAATCTCAAGGCTGTTAGGCGGGAAATGAAGCTGCAGTCTTCAGTAGATTAGTCAGCTTACAGGCAACTGAACAGACAGGTCTCCAAATGTATGATTTAAAACCTAAAGTCGCTCAGACAAAAATTTAAGAAATTAATATATTAACTTTGGCCTCTCAATACATTTATGAAAATGTAATGTACGTACACAAAAATAAAAGTAGTTATACAAAAATAAGGGATATTCATTCTGTAAATACTAGAACAAACACAAGCTAGTAGTACCAGTTACTCGACTCACCGAGTCAGTAATTCATTCTTGGGGCGATGTATACGCTTTTACAACAAAATCCCAGAAAATATACAAAATTCGACCTGCTCAAAATTCAAAAACTTTATTAAACATAGTTTGTATAAAAAGGGTTATTATAATGTTAAGGAATTTATGGATGATAATAACCCCTGGGAATGAGGTGTTCGCTGCCAGGCTGTTTCTAATTTGTTTTGTGTGGTTAATTGTGTAATATACATGATTGTAAGCTGTTATTTAAAAAAAGTCCCGCTGGGTTTCTTGCTGGTTCTTCCCAGGACAGAGGTTTTTTTTTCGAACCAGTGGTAATTAGACAAAAGAGTGACTTTCAATAAGTATTATTTATAATCTATATTGAATAAAAAAGTTTCTGTTTCTGTTCTGTTTCTATGCAGCGGGACTTACGCAACTTCAATACAGCTCGTATTGAAGAAGCGATCGAGCGGAACTAGGGCTCTAAAGTCTTTGCTAGAGATCTGTCTGCCAGAAAGAGCCAACTGTCGAAGCTAAAGACCGAGTGTGGCAACGTCGTTTCCGGGACACCTGAGATTTTGAGTGAGATTGAGAGGTTCTATTGGCAGCTGTATACATCATCGTTGGAGCCACACGCAAGTGTGAGTAACGATCCAAGAGCAAGTCATATCCGACACAATTCTGATGATATTCCGGACGTCAGTATGAGCAAGATTAGAATGGCTCTCCAGCACCTTTAAAACGGCAAGGGCCGAGGCGAGGGTGGAATTACAGCGGAGCTTCTGAAAGCGGGTGGAAAACCAGTACTTGAAGTCATTCAGAAGCTCTTTAATTCCGTCCCCCATGGCGGCACTACACCGGAGGCGTGGAGCAGAAGTGCGGTGATATTGTTCTTCAAGAAAGGCGATAACGTTCTCTTGAAGAACTACAGACAGATTTCCCTTCTGAGCCGCGTCTACGTGCTGTTTTCGAGAGTCAATACGAATCGTCTCACATGCAGACTCGACGACTTCCAGCCTGCCGAACAAGCCGGTTTCCGAAAAGGCTTTAGTACCATAGACTACATACGTACCCTTCGGAAAATTGTACATAAGTCCAAGGAGTACAATTTGCCACTGAGTCTGGCGTAAGTGCACTATGAGAAAGCCTTTGATTCCTTCGAAATTTGGATATCAAGTTGACTGTCGGTATATCGAAGCGCTGAAGTGTTTGTACAGTAGGGCTACGATGGCTATCCGAGTACAGAACCAGAGTACAAAACCTATCCAACGGCAGAGAGGTGTAAGACTCTTCACAGCTGCATTGGAAGACGTTTTCAAGCTACTGGACTGGAAAGGATACGGTATTAAATTCAACGGCAAGTACATCACTCACCTTCGATTTGCCGACGATATAATTTTATGGCAGAGTCGCTGGAGGACCTGAGCACTATGTTCAATGACCTCAATAGTGCCTCCCAACTGATAGTTCTTAAGTTGAACAAAACAAAGAGACTGGCTACAGATTTCTTGCTACAACAGATCCCATCCGTAGAGATCGTGATACTTGGCGATTTTAACGCCCACCACGCTGAATGGCTCGGTTCACGTTTAACCGATCATGCGGGGAGATCTGTTTATGACTTTGCCTTGGCATATGGTCTGACACAACTGATTACTTCGCCTACACGGATTCCAGATGTGGAGGATCATACACCCTCCCTGTTGGACCTTCTGCTGACCTCTCATCCGGACGGATATCAGGTTTCCGTCGATGCCCCTCTTGGCTCTTCGGACCATTGTCTGATCCGGAGTGTGGTGCCACTCACGCTCTCCTCGCGGTTGCGTTCTGCAGGTTGCCGCCGTGTTTGGCATTACAGGTCGGCGGATTGGGATGGAATGCGGTCTTTCTTTGCATCCTACCCATGGGGGCGGGTTTGCTTCTCGCCGGATGATCCAGCGCTGTTGTTGACTCTGTCACCGATGTGGTGCTACGGGGAATGGAACTATTTATTCCATCATCTGTGGTACCCATCGGTGGCAGATCGCAGCCTTGGTTTGGTCGCTCCTGTAAGACTGCATTACGCAGTAAGCAGGAGTGTTATCAGGCCTGGGCTGAGGCTTCGGCGGCTCGGGATGTAAACACCAGCATGCTTAAAAGAAGTATAACTTCGCCTCCAGGTCCTTCAAAAGAGTTATTGCCAAGGCAAAGTCAGAGCACATAGGCAGAATTGGCGAGAAACTAGTTCGCCTTCCTTCGGGAACCCGTGCATTCTGGTCTCTCGCCAAGGCTGTCCAAGGGAATTTCTGTAAGCCATCACTACCATCTCTGCACAGGGAGGATGACTCACTGGCCCACGACGCAAAAGAGAAAGCCGACCTTTTAGGCTCCCTTTTTGCGTCCAACTCGACTCTTGATGACGGGGGGAACACACCGCCGACCATCCCGCAGTGTGAGTGATCTATGCCTGATGTGCGATTCACACTGTGCTCAGTACGCAAAGCACCTCTCCTGGACATCCACAAGTCGAGTGGGCCTGATGGAATCCCGCCAATTGTGCTGAGGACGTGCGCTCCAGAGTTGGCAGCGGTTCTAACGCGTCTTTTTCGGTACTCCTACTCCCTAGGCGTTGTCCCGAAATCATGGAAGACAGCTTTTCGTAAAAAAGGTAACCGCTCTGATCCGTCCAATTACAGGCCTATCGCCATCACCTCCTTGTTCTCGAAAATAATGGAGTCAATTATTAACTGCCAGCTCATGCGGTACCTTGAGGAGCACCAGCTGATTAGTGACTGCCAGTACGGTTTCCGTCGGGGTCACTCAGCTGGTGATCTTCTTGTTTACCTAACACATAGATGGGCGCAGGCGATCGAGTCCAAGGGGGAGGCATTGGCCGTTAGTTTGGACATAGCGAAGGCCTTCGATCGTGTCTGGCACAAAGCGCTTCTTTCGAAGCTTCCTTCCTATGGGCTTCCCAAGAAATTGTGCAATTGATCACCAGTTTTCTGGCTGATCGGAGCATCAAGGTCGTAGACGGTGCGTGCCCGATTACAAGACTATTAACGCTGGTGTTCCATTGTTGCTGCGTGCTATCACCAACGCTGTTTCTTCTGCATATCAATGATATGTTGCAAACCGGTAACATTCATTGCTATGCGGATGACAGCACTGGTGATGCTCTATACACCGGCCATGCCAATATTTCTCGGAAAACGTCGCCGAGTACCGGAACAAACTTGTGTCGGAAGTCGAGACTTTGTTGGACAAAGTCTCGGATTGGGGCGACTAAATCTAGTCCAATTCAATCCCCAGAAGACACAAGTTTGCGCGTTTACCGCTAAAAGGAACCCTTTGTCGTATCAACTCAGTTTCAAGCACCCCTTGTTGCCTCAGCCAGTATCGGAATCCTCGGCGTTGACATATCGAGTGACGTGCAGTTTCGTGGTCACTTGAAGAGAAGGCAAAATTAGCCTCTCAAAAGCTTGGCGTGCTCAGTAGAGCGGGGCAGTATTTCATGCCGGCACACCGCCTGCAACTTTACAAGGCGCAGGTTCGGCCTCATGGAATACTGTTCCCATCTCTGGGCAGGGCTCCCCAGTGCCAGCTCCTTCCACTTGACCGCATTCAGCGCAGAGCGGATCGAATCGTCGACGACCGAGTTCTTCCGATCGGCTTGACTCACTAGCACTGCGTAGAGATGTTGCATCTCTTGCGTATTTTATCGCATGTACGGGAGTGCTCTGAGGAATTGTTCGGACCAATTCCAGCCGCTCAATTTGACCATCGCACATCGCGACAAAACTCGCGATACCATCGATACCATCTGGATGATTGGCGGTCCACCACTGTGCGATTTAGAAGATGTTTTCTTCCTCGCACAACTTCCTTGTGGAACCGATTACCACCAGCGATTTTTCCGGACCGATACGACTTAGGGACCTTCAAGAAAAGAGCCTACCTTTTAAAAGGCCGGCAACGCATCTGCAATTCCCCTGGTGTTGCAGTTGTTCGCGGCGGCGGTAGTCACTTAACATCAGGTGAACCGCAGGCTCGTTTGCCCCTCTCCTATAAAAAAAAAAAAAAAAAAACAAAGATCATGTATAACGTCCATGTCACACCTATGCCGTTAGTTGTTGAGAGCACTAAGCTCGAAGTTGTTAACGAGTATATTTACCTGGGACAAAAAATCCGACTAGGTAAGTCCAACTTCGATCGAGATGTTAATCGACGGATTCAACTCAGCTGGGCAGCGTTCGGGAAATTACGGCAATTCTTCGCGTCAGGTATACCTCAAGACTGTACAACCAGTGCGTGTTGCCAGTAATGACCTATGGAACTGAGACGTGGTCCTTCACTGCTGGCTGTATGAGGAAGCACAAGATCGCTCAGTGAGCTGTGGAGAGGGCTATGCTCGGGTTTTCTCTGCGTGATAAACTTATAAATGAGGATATCCGCAGTAGAAGCAGAGTGACCGACATAGCCCAACGGATTAGTAAACTGAAGTGGCAATGGGCCGGCCATATAGCTCGAAGAACCAACAACCGATGAGGAAGAAAGGTTCTTGAGTGGCGGCCTCGTACCGGCGGGCGAAGTGAAGGGCGTCCCCCCACTAGATTGAGTGACGACCTGGTAAGACATGCAGGAAGTCGATGGATGCAGGTGGCTCAGGACCGTGCTTTGTGGCATTCTTTGGGGGAGGCCTATGTTCAGCAGTGGACTTGTGGAAGGCTGTAATGATGATGATTTAAAAGAATACTAATATAAAGGCCCTATTCATAAATTGCACAATCAATTAGATTTGGATGTTGTACCTATTTCACTTATACTTAAATTTATATGCCTAATGAAGCCGTAAGGCGAAGGTCGGTTTTATAGTGAATAATTAAAATATAATGAAATTCCGTTTATGCGTGTGTCTGTGTGTACGTGTATGTGAGAGAGAGATAGAAGGAGAGAAAGAGAGAGCGTGCGTTCGTGTGTAATTTATGAAATTAACGAGTACATGCTGTTTACTATAACATAACAAAACATGTTTATTTAAAGTCATATAAATATAATATAAAATAGTGTATATATATATAATAATAATAATAATAGGACGCCTAAGACGAAGGTTTATCGACCAAATTGGCGATATATTGAAAATGGGCCAGATTAGGAGTACCCTTAACCTACGAGCGTGTATGCGTAGATATATGGATGTAAAGGAGGCGAGAGAAGTGTGTCAGGATCGTGCCAAATGGAAGTCCGTAGTCTCTGCCCACCCCTCTGGGTGACAGGCGTGAGTGTTTATGTATGTATTATGTAATATAAATAGTTAATTAATAAATATGTAGTTTTGGAGTTGTGGTGTAGGTAACATAAAATTATCAAAATAAGAAACGATCTCTCAACACTGCTATTTTTGTTCCCGTCTATCGCAGCTAAATGTTACCGTAAAACATTAAGTTTATTTTTTTGGCAATCATTTTACCAAAGTCATCTTTTTCATCAACCCGTTAGAAAAAAAAACTGTTGTACTCATTCTTTGAACGAAAAGTTTAAACTGGTGCATGTTGGTTATCGAGAGCATGTTCTAAAATAAAACTGACCGTGTAGTCGATGTTTATGAATATCTACTACCCCATATCATCCTGTGGCAGTCGTTAGAGGCGACAGAGTAAAACAAACCAGGAGATGGGCAGCAGCTTCTTCTTAATAACAACAAAAAATAAAAATAAACTACGGTTGCCAACTCGCCTGCCAAGCTTAGCAACTATGGTAAATATCCCCCTTATAAGGTAATCAATAGGGAGGCATATCTGTTCAGCAATGGACTTTGATAGGCTGTATGTATGATAATTATGAATGAATTCAACAAATAGTGATGATTTACGATTTATTCTTCCCCTGAAACTGTAATTATGGCACTTATGTACATATATAAAAGCAAACTTAAAAAAGCTATGTAGAACGTGAAGACACGAGCAACGTAATTAGTGCTTGTACTCGTTTTATGCAATGCAGGTATTGTGTTAATTGTGTTTTTTGTTTGTGTTTTTTTTTTAAAACGTTACCTCCACACTAGGATTTTCTCCTGTATCGTTGGGGCAGTTTACGTACATAAATTTCACAAGAACAAACATCCAGACTCGGAACAATTATTTGTAGGCCATACAAATACTTGTTCCGTGCGGGATTCGAACCCACGGCCCCCAGCGCAGCAACTCATTGATAAGCCATTGCGCCACGGAGCCGTCAAAAATTGTACAGGTAAACACTATTTTTTAGTATTATATGACTCATTGTACGTTTCAACTGCGGCGTAGCGCGCTTTTATTATTTTTGAGGTGTTTAACAATATATTGAAGCACTGGCTTAATTTATATACAAGTGGGGCACGTTTTTTACTTTTTAAAAACATAACAAAATATAATATTTCTATACTGCCGGAAGAGAAGTTAAATTATAGAATATTTTTAAAGAAATTCAAGAAAAAGTGTAAAGCCTACCTTAATTAATACGGTCTAATAATTTTTCTTAAAAAAATTGTTACCCACCCTAGGATTTTCTAATGTAATGTGGAGGCGGTTTGCTTACAGAAATTGCAACAAGAACACGCATCTAGATCCGGAACAATTTAACAAATTTACATTTGGTTTTCGGTTCGGTTGGTTCTGTGTGGGATACGCAACAGCAGCTCTGGAGTGCCGCGGCTAAACGCGTAACTGCGCTATGGAAATTGACAACTACTTTGTGGATAAGAGCAAATAGGTATAAAATTATTTCTGCACTAGTGATCAGTTGGCACAATAAAATAGCTTTAAAGCTAACCTACTAAAATTCAGTTAATTATATTATTATAATGTACAATTAAATGAATAATTGTCCTAAAAAGACAACACCTCACAGTTTCATCGGATTCTTTAACAAAACGTTCAAACACGGTTTTGGGACACCTGAATCCATCGACTTCTTGCATGTTTGGGACACCTGAATCCATCGAATTCCTGCATGTTTGGGACATCTGAATCCATCGACATCCTGCATGTTTGGGACACCTAAATCCATTGACTTCCTGCATGTTTAGGACATCTGAATCCATCGACATCTTGCATGTTTGGGACACCTGAATCCATCGAAGTCCTACATCATTTGTTACTCCATCTAGTATGGTTCCGTCCTACCTATTCCATTTATAGGTACGAGGATATAACACGAGAACGAGTATATTGATTATTATTCCTTAAAGCGCACTATGCCGATACACAGACTCAGTACGGGAAATTTGCAAGTCTGAATATTTTAGGTCTGGTATACATAAAATGTATCGCCAAGTATTTTAGCATTCGCCATGTGGAATATAAAACTTGCAGCATGGACAGTACTCTAAGCCGGATTAGTTATTTGTAGGTCATCATTTTTTGAAATAAATTCAAGAGTACCGAACTAAACAATGACGATATTTTAAAATCCCAATGAAAATAATTATTTGTCACTTTTGTCCATAATTTAATGTGTCCATAATTTCATTCCAATATATTAACAAATTTAATCTAATTTGAATTCAGTAACATGACATTTTGTTTCTTTGTAATTTATATTTATTAGAATCGCGGGACAAAAGCACGTACCTCTTAAACATCGTACTTTGCCAGCATACTAAATAGGGCGGTAAAAACGGACTGCCTTTGGTTTATACGTGCTAATTTGATTTTATGTCCGGCCACTGTGGATGCCACTCTCGTGACTAGAAAGGTTAATACTAGTATCGATAAGGATGAGATTGGAGTAAAATGTGAGAAAAAAGAGGTAAGAACTTTGAAACTGTAACGGGATTAGGTAATGTACGAAATTGTAAAGTTAATTATTGAACCAAGGCAGTACACGTCCAACGTAATACCTCCACTTCACATTAAAGCCTTTATTCTGCACACTTCTGTGTTCAAACCATCCTGGTGGTAATGTACTTCACGATGTTATCTTTCAATGCTGAACACGTGCTAAGTAAATAGTTTGAGCTGCAATTAACAGATTTCACTGCAAGACTTTAAGATGGTGTCAGGCGGCGTGTATATAACAGACGTGGGCTTCTACCGTTGTATATATGTGCCACAATTACCACGATTGGCAGGTGGATTCGTCTATTTCTATTCTCGGGTTATTTAAGATTGTGGCAGCTTGGAATTTTAGAGCTCTTACAACAAAAAACAAATTCAGACACAAAATACTTAGTAAGTTGTAAACTTTTTATATTATTCAGTAAAGTTTGAATAAATAAAAATAAATAAATGCTAACTTTGGCGTGAATTTTAGCCTATTAAACAGAAACGGTAAACTTTTTGAAACAAATTGAATGCGGGGAATGAAAACATACTCTCCTTGGCTGCTCTGATCAGAATATTGGCCTTTATAATGTTCCCATATAAAGGTCACTATTACTATAAGACCTGATCTGAGCTGAGTGTGCCTGTGAGTTTCTTAGCTCCGTAGAGTTAACTGACGTGCCTTCGCATAAGCTGGAGCTAAGATTTGGCGCCCAAGTCCGCTGTTGGGTAGTAAAAACTGCCGCCATTGGTAATACTAGTAGTATTACAGTATCTATCGATGAGTAAATCTTTGACTGGCCAACTAACTACCACTTACTTGAAATATTTTTTATATTTATTGTATAGACAGATTTTTTTTGCGACGGCACTGCCATCTTACATAACGGATCTTCATTCTTCGTTCATTACTTACTTACTGCCAAGCAAAAGTCTACTGCTGTTTGGCTATGTTTATAGGCCTCCTCATAGATTGCTTAATAGGCTATTTGCCATAGTTGTCACACTTGACAGGCGAATTGGCAACCAAGTTTTTTATTATTATTTGAAGCATTTATCAGAAATATTCTGCTGCCCATCCCTACAGTGCTAAAAACGTACAGGAAACCAAAGAAGGAACTCAAACATTAGGGTAGTTAAAACTTTAATATTTTCTTCAGAATCCTTAACCTTTTCTTCTAATATAAAATTTTTGGAGAATATTTAGAAATTTTAGCTTTCAAATTCACCGTTTTCGAGCTCTACGCCACCTGTGTCAATCGCAACAATTGAACTAGAGCTACATATTCGTAGCGGCCATCATCAATGGCATCAATTGTGAATTTCTTTCGCGTTCAAACACAGCGGTTGTTGACTCCTCAGCTGCTGAATCTACTAAACACACGGGAAGGGTGAAGGTCTCCTTTTTGTTCTATATGTCTGTTGTTGAAAGACGTATTTGCGATTAATCATATTATTTATCTAAGTGTTTTTTAATTTAAAAAGTTTAAAATAGTACTAAAAACTTAAAAGTCATAGTTTTCAACTTGTTTGAGTTTGACGGCTCCATGGCTTAGCGATGAGTTGCAACGCTAAGGGGCCCGAGTTCCAATCCTGCACGGAACAAGTATTTGTATGGCCTCCAAATAATTATTCCGGCTCTGGATGTTTGTCCTTGTGAAATTGGTGTATGTAAACTGCCCCCACGATACATGAGAAAATTCTAGTGTGGAGGTAACGTTTTGTAATTGTAATAACGAAAAAGATAATTAATTAAATAAATTCCCCATACATCCGTTACTTCTATTAAAACTTCCGCTGAGGTTATCAGGTACTCATGTAACTCGTACGCGTTTTAGCGAGGTTTATTTCGGGAAATACATTTACTGTTTAATTGCGTTCTACAGCAAAATGTTCCATGTCATATTTACTTAGCAAAAAGTTAAGTTATAAAATGTGGAGTTCATACACGGGATAATGAATTGTAATGTTTATTTAGCTTAATATAGATGTGAACGAATCGCGAGAGGAGTAACAGAACCATGCCGAATTGAAGTTTGTAGTCTCTGCCTACCCCTTTAGGTATCAAGCGTGAGAGTTTGTGATGTACCTATGCATTATGTAAATGCCTGTAAAAATATATGAAGAATATAGAAAAAGATAATATTATATACGAAATATATGTTTTGAATCTACAATATTGCCAATATTGGCGATTCAAAACATTTTAACTTATGTAGGGTTGGGGAAAATATTTCTTCGTATTTTATACACAAATGCAAGACATTTTTTTTCCAAAGTTTAATTACATTTAATTATAATATATATGTGCCACTTTGTTCGATAACTTGTTGCCATTTTGTACGTAGTGACATAATCCCGTTGCTGTAGAAATTTTGGGAGTTTTGATCAAAAAAATGCGACAAGTAGTTTTGACAGTCCTTTCTTGACTTAACGTGAAAATCTGAGGGTGTAAGGTGAGTATTATATCGTGAATGCATTAACACTTCCCTACCAAGCTCTCTCAATTTTTGCTGAGTGGCCAAAGATGTGTGTGGTCTGGCATTATCATGATGAAAGACCACTCCTTTTCTGTTGATTAATTCCGGCCTTTTTTTCTCAATTTCTTGCTTGAATTTCATTAGTTGTTGGCAGTAGAGATCCGAATCGATGGTTTTGCCCAGCGTAAAAGCTCATAATAAACGATGCCCTTCCAATCCCACCATTCACACAGTTCACCATCACCTTATTGCGTGTTAATCCGGGTTTCGTTACAGTCTGTGGAGCTTGACTATCCTTTGAACATGATCTTTTTCGCTCGTTCTTGTCGTAAGTGATCAACTTTTCATCACCAGTGATCAAACTTTACAAAAATGGTTCGGTTTTATTACGTTTCAATAGAGAATCGCAAATGAGTACACAACGGTTTCTTTCAGTGAGGTCGTGTGGTACCCAAATATCGAGCTTTTTTGTATAGCCAGACTTTTTTAAATGGGTCATCTTTTGTAATGCGTACAGCAAAGGAGTGGAATAATTTGCCGGCGTCTATCTTTCCGTCCAAATACAATCTGGGCGTCTTCAAGGCAAGAGTGAATAGGCTTTTGTTACGCTAAGACAGTGCGATTTACCATCTAAGGCTGCATCACCACTTACCACCAGGTGGGATTGTGGTCAAGCACTGGCTTATAATAAGTAAAAAAAATCCTCAATTCCTCGGCTATTTCGTAACTACTAATGTGCCGATCTTGCTCCACTTTTTCAAAAATGACATCTACTTTGTCCGTATGAGGGCGACCAGAGCGAGCTGCATCTTTGACATCAAAATTCCCGGACTGAAAACGCTTGAACCAACTTTGTGCTATTTTGCTTTGAGTCCATTATTCTCTTTTGAAATAAAACTTCAGAATGTATCGAATTTTTTCCTTAGATTCACTCATTTTGGCGGACAGAAAAACAATTAAAAAATGGCGGGAAAGTGTTTTTTACTTTTTATTTTTCTTTTACATAAGTTCCTTTAAGAATTGAAATTAAAACCAGCCAGATACAAACAGTACAATCAAAGAGACTTTTCTTAAATTTTGTACAAACAAAATACGAAGAAACTTTTTCTCCGACCTATTACATAAAACATGACCCGAATAAAATTTATATCCCATTAAAAATCTATTGGATAAACACTTTATTCATAGCATTTTTACTATACTATGTAAAACAAGCTAGTTAAATGAATAACATTCGTATAATTATTAGAGATGGGCCGAATATTCGTTTCATATTCGGTATTCGGCATATTCGGCAGCTTGACCGAATATTCGTATTCGGCCGAATATTTGGCTAAATCACCGAACATTCGTTAAAGTGGTACTTAAAGTGTCCACTGTATTGAAATGTACGAACATGTTTGTCCACATGTCAGATATAGCCGATAGACATTTGGCCTTAGCACCTTAAATAGTACTTTTCAATTTTTCATACAGTTGTGGAATCACTGTTTCACCTATACAATTTCGGCTCGGTATTTGGTATTTGGGCTTTACCAACTGCATGAGCCGATTAAAGCCTTTATCTTCGACTGTAGAAATTGACTGGTTATCAATTGCTATCATTTCAGCAATTGAATTCGTAATTGGAAGTGATCTGGGTTCGTCGAGTCGCCATTTGGAAATAATTTAAAATTTAAAATTTTGTACAACCGACTTCAATATAAATTATTAAGAATAACTCAAAAACTATTGATCAGATCTTGATCAAATTTATACGGAACCACACGAGAAGCACCAGATTTCAAATAAAAACAGAATCATCGAAATCGGTTCACCTAAAAAAAAGTTATGAGGTAACACACATAAAAAATAACATACAGTCGAATTGAATACCTCCTCCTTTTTGAAGTCGGTATATAAATGAATCTTTTAGTGTAGTTTGAGTGGTGAGACAGGTTTTAGTATTTGTAGATTGAGCACCACTAGAGGGTTGGGTGACTTGTGCAACTTCAGATTCATGCTGTGTCGTTTCAATATTTTGTATATTTGAGCCTACCTGATGCACAAGTTTTTCCAGACCAGAAAATTCCGCAGTGTGTTTTAATTTTAAATGATTGTTCAAAGCCGAGGATGAAACCTTCCTGCCGCTGCCACCCCGCGAAAGTACTTTTTCGCAAATCGTACATTTCACCTTACTTTGGTCGTCAGTTTCTCTAAAATAAGTCCAAATAGTAGATCTCCTCCTGCCATTCATTTTATCATATAATTATCAATTTTCACTAAAAATAACACAACAAAAATAGTCAAAACATATTAAGCACGTGCCGGCAATTAGCTCAGTACTAGATGATGCAATAACATGTCAGGTGTGGCGGGGGAGCGAGGGGCAGGGTCAGGTGCTAATCCCGCGCGCTTTACGTAAACAAGTTTCGACATGAATTGGTTAGGTACCGAGGTAATCCTGCCGAATAATGTTCGGCCGTAAAGGTTCGGTAAAGGTTTTACCGAACTTTCGGCTGAATATTCGTATTCGGTGAAATACATATTCGGTCCATCTCTAATAATTATTGAAGACATTTACTAAAGCACTCAGATGAAATCTTGGAATTGTCCTTTCCATGAACATAATATTATGTTTGCAATGAAGGCACTGTTCTGCTTATAATGTAACCTTTCCCTGTATAGTCGTCAAAATAACAAAATAAAACAAAACGCATGCACTCAAGCTAGTTTAAAATGGCCTCAAGGTAGAGCCATGCTGCAGCTATATGATGGTTGTAGCACGAATGGGTCGGCTTGACCAGGAAAGGAACACGCTCTTACAGAATACCAGTGTAAAATAGCAGCTCAATGCTGCTGTATTTCGTATGGTGAGTATGGAGAACCGGAGACCTATTTTACTGGAAACAAGGAATTCCGTCCTAGTCGTCAGGGGTGACAAAGCATCTAAATTTTGAGGATAGATGAAGATATGTATGGGATACAGCATCTACTTACCATCATGTAGACTGTGTTCGTTTATCAACCTTATTCTAATAAAAAAAAGCTGTTGAAAAGGAATGGAATTGAAACTGTTTAATCTTCTTCTTTTTCTTCTTCATCAGCCCGTAACAGTTTACTATTTTACATGGGCTTCTTCCGATGTAAAGTAAAGTAAAGTAACAGCCTATATACGTCTCACTCCTGAGCACAGGTTTCCTCTCATTTCTGAGAGAAAAGTCCGCCGCGCTGCCCCAATGCGTGTTGGCGAACTTCATATATCTTCGAAATATTTTTTTTCTTATTTCTTAGACATGCAGGTTTCCTCACGATGTTTTCCTTCACCGTT
The DNA here is from genome assembly GCA_029286625.1 of Parnassius orleans. Lineage (NCBI taxonomy): Eukaryota > Metazoa > Arthropoda > Insecta > Lepidoptera > Papilionidae > Parnassius > Parnassius orleans. The sequence continues at coordinate 102,685 of JAGSMP010000235.1, read as the reverse complement.
GAGCACGTGGTAAATCAGCACTTAAAATTGCAATTAATAATTTCATTGGTGCGGTCGGGGATCGAAACCCGGTTGCTCGCGTACTATGAAATCTTACAGCGAGCGCTTAGCCCCTGCGCTACCACAGCTCAATTCTATTCCGATGAATTTGCTTTAATCGTCACGTTTCACAGGCGACGACACCAGTATACGAGTACAGTACACAGTACTAGATGTATCACAGCTATGATGCTGGTCAATATACATATACAATAAATGTCATAATAATTACAAAAAACTTGCATTTTGATGAAAATAGTAAAAGTAAGGTAAAGTTATAGCCTACTCTCATTTCTAAGAAGGTTGAAAATAGTATTGGTTAAAAATAGTATTACGCATTTACTCGATCAATCAACCGCAAACTAATCACCATATTATTCAACTGTGCCCTAAGGTCTGACATCTGATTCGTTATATCTTTAGAGAATAGAATAATTTTTATTCAATATAGATTACAAGAATACTTATTGAAAGTCATTTTTTTACTTTTACCACTGGTTCGGAAAAAACCTCTGTCTTGGGAAGAACCAGCCAAAAATCCACTGGGACTTTTTTAAACATTAATTTACGATATAATAGTTTATGTAATTAAGTATGAAAACATTTAGAAATAGTATGGTATCGATCTACTCATTTCCAAGGGTTATTATCAATCATGTACTCTTTAGTAGTATGATAACCATTATTAAACAATTTTTTCTGAACAAAATTTTTAAACTTTTTGATAGATAGGTCATGAATATTTTCTAGGACTTTGTTTTAAAAGCGTATACATTGCCCCATGAAGGAATTACTGACTCTTTAGAGTCGAGTAACTAGTATAACTAGCTTGTGCCTGTTTCTAGTGTTTACAGAATGTACACATTAAATTTTCGTAAATATATTGAGAGGCCAAAGTTAATATATTTATTTCTTTCAACTTTTCTCTAAGGGATTCATTCGGACTTAGGTTATAAATTGCTCTTATGGCTCTCTTCTGCAAAACAAAGATAGTTTTAATGTCAGTCGCATTACTTCATAGCAAGATTCCATATGACATTATGCTATGGAAATAACTAAATATTAAGAAATATTATAATAATTTTAAGAACGGAAGATTTTTTCGTCTTCTAAAACTATTCAATTTGTTTAGTTATTTTGCCAGATTTAGACATTAAACAAACTTTAATGAATATAAAAACAAAAGAATAACATACATACACAGACACAGCGTAATCCTTCCTTTATTTTTCTTGAAATAATTAAAACCATGTTTAATCATCATCTGGACTCATCTGACACTTCTGACATCACCAACTGGAATAATCATCCTTACATGATGAGTTATAGCAGTTGATGTTCTTTTTTTCACAGGTATGATTAGTCCGAGCCACAGTTATCTCTCTCGTTTGTGTAGCTCGGTCGTTCGGACAAAGCTCAATGGCATTAGATCGTTAAAAACCTATTCTTCAAATTTCTTGCAGCCCGGATATTACCTTTAAAACTAAAGAATTTTATATTTTCAAGAAATGCACTGTTGTGCGGCGTAAGAGTTTCTACCATCCCTTTTTTTTGTCTTGGGTATCATAAGAGACAACGAAGTATCAGAAGACCTTGGCCTCCAATAAACAGCCGTATTACTAGCTACCGGACTTAAATAGTCAACCAGCGACGGAGAGCTTCTTCAAAGTTACGAAACATCAGGCCCTGCGATTGCCGATTCTCCTGCTTTCACGTGGTAATTAAGGCACCTCCCCACGATAGAAGAGAAACATATCCAGTGGTGAATTGTTTACGGGCTGATGAGGATGGGGAGAGATAAGGGCAAAGAGTTTTATAATGTGATCAAGATAAGCATAGGAATATCATTGACCTCGACCTGTAAACTGGCACTTGAAGATTATGGGTTAGCAAGCAAAATTATTTTCCTTACATTTTTTTAAGTCTAGTAAGCTATATGACGAAATCTTTTAAAGTTTTAATTCGTTTAAAATATAATAAAAAATAACACAAGTAAAGGGTCATGTTAAATCAAAATTTGCATTATTATATTCACAGGGAATTAAACACATTTTTTAAATAAAAATTAGTCAAAAATATTACACCGATACGTACATAAATTCGAGTAATATTTTAAAATGGAATTTGGAGTATTAAAGTCATGGTTATTTCGAAAATAAAATATTATATGAAAACATTTGTTTTACTTACCCTACCTAATCGATTTATATTGTCAGCTAAGACATCACAAGATTAAAGTCATTCCCTCAGAGTAATTACATACATAATATGTATAAATTACTCTTAGGTCATTCTATTCTCAATTTGATCGAATTGTACATTATTTGTTTATAAAATACTTATTGATATTTTTTACAAAATCTGACCATCTGCTTAACTGAATAAAGGTTTATCTCGAGGTCAGTTGACCGCTTCCGCAAAATTTCACAATAGGATAGCCGTTCGAATTCATAGCTTATAAAATCCTATGAAAGTGGCGTATCGGGTTGTACATGTACGATGAAAAATGATCCAACCTATTATTGAGAGCTTTTAGGTACGTATTATATATTTTTATTAAAAAAGGATACTAGTAGATTCACACTTTTGTTATACCCGATAAACACTCCAGTTAATCTTAAAATGCTTGTGTTGGGAGAAGTTCACGACAGTAGTCGTATGGGGGATTCGAAACCACGCCCTTTTAGCTTTGTAGTCCAGGAAGGTGTAGATTTCAAGAAAGTTAGAATTTTTTACCTCTGTTAGACAGTGCTTGACCACTATTCCACCTGATGGTAAGTGGTAATGCAGCCTTGAAAAAAGCCTAATTACTCTTGCCTTGAAGACATCTACATTGTAATCGGATGGATGGACCGATGCTGGCTAGTTATTTAATTATTTTGCAGTACTGTAATGTAAATATAGATGCTGGCAAATAATTTCACTGCATTGCTGTACTCATGCCGAACGACGATGCAAATCATTTGGTTCGAATGTGTGGTATGTCGATAACAAAGGGATGGGGACCAGCCGAGTGTCTGGTCCATCATCAGACCACCGGCTGGTGATGGACCAGACACTCGGGCTGACGGACTGAACGGAGAGGGGGAATTAAGTATTTATTAAGTATAATTTAGTAGAAGTATTTGTTGTATTTTTCTTATCCCTTTTTCCATATCATTATTTGTTTGATTTTATAAAGAAAACAAAAAATGCTGAGTAGAAATTACTAAGATTAAAACATATCGAAACCTAAAAACTATAAAAAACAAAAATTAGCTTTAGAATAGATTACTCCTTGGGTTTTAGAGCCACACAGTAATCATTCATCCATTCATCATTCATTAAAGCCCGTCAAAGTCTGTTACCATGCCTGGCAGGTGGGTTGGTAACCGCAATTTTTTTTCTAGTTGTTATTAAAAAGACGCTGCTGTCCAACTTCTGGTTTGTTTCCCTGTGTCGCCTCTTACGACACCCACGGGACGATATCGGGTCAGGGTTATTCTTAGGCCGCCACTTAACAGTTAACACACACTTAGTTCTATAATAATTATTTTATTACGATTATCATGGAAGAAATCACGGTCGTGGCTTATATGTAGCAACACAACATGTCATGTATATCCGACTAAGAATCAATAAATATAAGGAAAAAGCCATTTTAACAGAATATAACGCGTTTTTTGTTATAAAACCTATTGACATACAACATATTATACTTGATCGTTCAACGGCAAGCCATAAGAGTATTGTCAGACGTATAGAGGGAAACAATGCTATTTGTCGTTGCTATTGTTTCAGTGCAGGCATTGTGAGCAAGCGAGTCATAGCAGTGAGTTACTTATGACGTATTTCAGAAATACAATTTATCGTCTTTCATGCTTTAAATTAAATCGTTACTATTTTAATGTCCTTCAGAAATAATTTGTTTTACGGTCTGCGCAGGACAGGTTTATATTGCCCGAGTGTATACACTAACATAGGTGCACCCTCTATTCCCTCACTCTCACATTCCGAAGGGACGCCAATCAATTACGACCAGGGAGAGACCAGGTGCGCCAACGGCTTTACGTGCTTTCATGGACAACGAGGGTGACACCGCCAACTTCTTGACTCCGGAATGATATTGAGAATTTCTTGACGGAAAACCCCAATAACTAACGGCCCAACCCGTGATTTGAATTTGGGACCCCATGATCAGCAGTCGCCCTTACGACCACTACACCAACCAGACAGTCAATTGTTATTATAAAATTCGTTTTTTCTTTTTATAAAATACTGTTAATGCTATTAAACATTACTAATATTCCCTTTAACCACTTCTGGTAAGCTTAAAATGCTTGTGTTAGAAGTGGTTCACGACAGTAGTCGAATGGCGGATTCGAACCCACGACCTTTTGAGTTCGCAGTCCGCGCCCTGCCATTAGGCTACTGACGCTTCGTTACTTTTGGAAAACGCAAACCGTATAGTGTTGGCGTAAGAGAATCTATCACCTCACGTAAAATAGCAGCTTTATGCTACTGTGTTTCGTGTAGTAAGTGTAGAGAACTGGAGACCCTTTTTACTGGAAATGAGGCATTCCATCTTCGTCCTCAGGAATGACAACGCATCTGCATTTTGATACTTAATCGAGGATAGACGTAGATATCTATGTGCCACAGTCTATTTACTATCAGGTGATTTATGTGCTCGTTTGTCAACCTTATTCTATGAAAAAAAAATATTTGTTATCTAATGCTAAATAAAATAAATAACGCCGCTAGTGAATACACAGCTGGCATATTAAATTGGGCCTAAAAAACGGATTGCCTTTGGTTTATACGTGTGCTAATTTAATTTTATGCCAACTCACTGTTATTGCTGCCCTCGTGACTGGAAAAGTAAATCAAGTGTGTTTAGATTGTGGTTCACGCGAAATGCGAAAGTTTGAAAGGTCTTTGTACAAGAAGTTAGAAAATAGCGGGTACGGCATCCATTCTAATCGTTCATTACGGTTCGAAAATCAAACACATTTCTGATAATCGGTAATAAAGTGTTTTTCAACGATTTAATAAATTTTATCGACGCATTTCTTTAAATATTTATTATAATTTAAAAAAACGTTACCTTCACACTATGATTACCTCCTGTATCGTGGGGGCAGTTTACATACAAAATTTCACAAGGATAAACATCAAGATTTGTAAAATCTGGACAGGAGCGTCGATTAGCGCAGTGTCATCAATCCCCCCCCCCCACCTACTATTCATAAAGTTACAATGTACATGTAAATACTAGAGCAGAGAAAGGAGGCCTTCCTTTATCCAAGAGAGGGTTTTAGGGCAAGAAAGTGACCAACGCGCTTCATCAATGCGTCTTCACGGACTTCTCATGTCTTCGAATTTTTTTACTTTTCACACACGCAGATAGCATATTTTGCATTTAATAATGTCATTGTTGTCGGTGGAAATCGAACCCAGATTGAGCGTGTAACGTGTATAGTGGTAACAAAACCATAGTATCATCGTTTATTTGGATGCTAACGCCATCTAGTAGCAAATTGCAATAATATTTAACGTTATGAAAATGGTAAAATTAAACTTTTATATTTTGTGGAACAATTTTCCACCTTTAAGGCCTTAAATATTTGTAAAGTTAGGGAATAGATTTCTGTAAAGTTCTAAAAATAAGTTTCGTTATTAGCATAATTTCGTTTTAAGTGCAGCGGTTTAGGATGTGCGTCTATCTAAATACAATACTAATCATTCAAACTTTCCACCCGCAACCTTAAAAAAAGTTTTGGAAAATTATGAAAATTTTATTATTTTATTTCAAAAGTATTTTCACATAAATTTTAACACCCTAAGCCCCACGCCGCCGTAAGGTGTTGTTTTAAAAAAAACGTGAAATATGTATTCATTCATATTACTTACAGTTACAGCGTACTTTCCGTAAGTTTCGTGTTCACCCCATTAGGGGTTGAATTTTTATTATATATATTAAATATAATATGTGTGTATATGTATGTTGTATATATAAAGTAAAAAATATAAACAGAAACAAAAGCTTTTGTTTACAGATTACTAAAGCCGGTATCAAAATTTAAACTATTCACATGAATTCAGTTAAAAATTTAACGCTCACCGCAGTGCATCACGATTTACAATTGAACGTAGTCGTATTGCACAAAAAGCATCCAACCAGCACTTTGATCAAAAATGCGTTATATATACCGAACCAATCACATTGTTTTATAGATTCATACCAAAAACAATTGCAGCAAAATTCTTAATCGATTACAAGCAAAAACAAAATAAACAAATCGACTCAAGCTTTTTACCGCATGATATTTGTCCCTAGTATCTGCTTCCTGAAGCTTCCAACTTCGGATGCGACAGACCGATGTGGTTCTGTTACCGCTGTCCGGTAGCGCCAACCCGCGAACAGACCCTAAATCTAGTAATCACTAGATAGTGATCCGTTCCTAGGTCAGCACCCCTGAACACTCGCGTATCCATCACCTGTTTTCGCAGTCGGTCATCCACCAGGAACAAATCGATCATACTTCTCTCATTCTTACTTTCTAGTATACATATGGATTTTCTTGTGATTAAACATAGTGTTTGTCAGAAGACCCTTTTCCTTGCATACCGCCAGTATAAGTTTGCCAGCATCATTAACCCTTTTATCGCCAACTTTCAAGCACCGACTGTACCTGGTCGAGCGGTACCAACCCATCCATTCAAATCACCATACAACAATTTTTCGTTTCCCTTAGCCAATCTAGAACTTCTCTTGCATTCTCCCAAAACCTCCAGCTCAGCCCTGGACGACGAAGCTACCGGCGCATAAACAGCTAAAAGGAATAACTTCGTCAGTCCCAATTTAAAGCGAACCAGAGAAGTCTTGAGTTCACAATCTTATATTCAGTCATAACGTCGACCAACCGAGACGACAGCAGCATTTCCACTCCCTGGCGGGCGCTCTGCCTCGGGACCTGGACCATAGAGCTAACGCCCAGGGAGCTCTTCAGTACCACTGCCCTTCCGTTTGGTCTCTGACATACACACGACATCTAATTCTCTTTCTTTCATTATTTCAATCAACTCATTCGTCTTATCTTCATTCCTCTAACATTCCACGTGCCAACTCTGCACTCTGTCCTCCACCTTCCGCCGTGTCGGGCTGCGTGACGGTGGCGGCCCCATCGCCGCTTGCACGCTGCATTCCACACCAACGGGGACTAGCTGGTGCGTCGCCTTGGGACGCCTAACCTCGTTAGCATGGGTGCAGTTGTAGAATTGCAGCCCTGAAAAGGGCTGGCAGGGTCGCGACGTGCACGCTTCTACAATGACCTGAGGGGAATTAAGTATTTATTAAGTATAATTTAGTAGAAGTATTTGTTGCTTATCCTTTTTCCATATCATTATTTATTGATTTTATAAAGAAACAAAAATGCTGAGTAGAAATTACTAAGATTAAAACATATCGAAACCTAAAACTATAAAAACAAAAATTAGCTTTAGAATAGACTACTCCTTGGATTTTAGAGCCCACAGTAATCATTCATTCATTTATCATTCATTAAAGCCCGTCAAAGTCTGTTACCATGCTTGGCAGGTGGGTTGGTAACCAAATTTTTTTCTAGTTGTTATTAAAAGACGCTGCTGTCCAACTTCTGGTTTGTTTCCTGTGTCGCCTCTTACGACACCCACGGGACGATATCGGGTCAGGGATATTCTTAGGCCGCCACTTAACAGTTAAACATAGTTCTGGTAGTTATTATTTTATTACGATTATCATGGAAGAAATCACTGTCGTGGCAACACAACATGTCATGTATAGCCGACTAAGAATCAATAAATATAAGGAAAAGCCATTTTAACAGAATATAAAGCGTATTTTGTTATACAACACATTGACATACAAATATTATACTTGATCGTTCAACGGCAAGCCATAAGAGTATTGTCAGACGTATAGAGGGAAACAATGCTATTTGTCGTTGCTATTGTTTCAGTGCAGGCATTGTGAGCAAGCGAGTCATAGCAGTGAGTTACTTATGACGTATTTCAGAAATACAATTTATCGTCTTTCATGCTTTAAATTAAATCGTTACTATTTTAATGTCCTTCAGAAATAATTTGTTTTACGGTCTGCGCAGGACAGGTTTATATTGCCCGAGTGTATACACTAACATAGGTGCACCCTCTATTCCCTCACTCTCACATTCCGAAGGGACGCCAATCAATTACGACCAGGGAGAGACCAGGTGCGCCAACGGCTTTACGTGCTTTCATGGACAACGAGGGTGACACCGCCAACTTCTTGACTCCGGAATGATATTGAGAATTTCTTGACGGAAAACCCCAATAACTAACGGCCCAACCCGTGATTTGAATTTGGGACCCCATGATCAGCAGTCGCCCTTACGACCACTACACCAACCAGACAGTCAATTGTTATTATAAAATTCGTTTTTTCTTTTTATAAAATACTGTTAATGCTATTAAACATTACTAATATTCCCTTTAACCACTTCTGGTAAGCTTAAAATGCTTGTGTTAGAAGTGGTTCACGACAGTAGTCGAATGGCGGATTCGAACCCACGACCTTTTGAGTTCGCAGTCCGCGCCCTGCCATTAGGCTACTGACGCTTCGTTACTTTTGGAAAACGCAAACCGTATAGTGTTGGCGTAAGAGAATCTATCACCTCACGTAAAATAGCAGCTTAATGCTGCTGTGTTTCGTATGGTGAGTGTAGAGAACCGGAGACCCTTTTTACTGGAAAAGAGGCATTCTATCTTAGTCCTCACGGCTGACAACGCATCTGCATTTAAATTCTCTAACGAAGATAGATGTAGATGTCTATGGGCCACAGCAACCACTTACCATCAGGTGGACTGTGTGCTCGTTTGTCGCCCTTATTCTATAAAAAAAAAACTAACGGACAGTAATTGGTTTTTATATATAGAGATAACCTTGAAGTATTGTTATAAATTCAGGTTTCAGTCGCATAAAAGCACTTAAAATTGCAACTTATTATTTCTCAAGTGCAAGAAGAGAGGGTTAATTGCTCAATTGCAACGAAACTTAAGTCAAATTGCTTTTTACGATGTTACGTGGATATTATATGCTTTACTTAATCCAAATGCTGTGTAATAAGGTACTCATATTGTGTGATACTGCGTGTGATAAGCTGCAGTAGGAAAGTTACTTCATACACAAAAACTATAGATAAAATATACACAGTGTTAAAAACAAAATTGGAGTCCAATCCTTCTTTTAGGCTTTATAAATGCATGCTTGCATTGAAAAAAATCTTTAGGTCCTAATTCAGATGCTGCTATTGGATATGCAAGGGGATATGTCTACACATATTAAACTCATTTGATTTACTAATTTAAATCACTTAATTAATAACTGTTTAGGGCATTTAACAGTATTTATGAGGTCAGAAAAAACAAAGACGTGTTGAAATATTACAATTTATTTGCTTATACTTTTTCCCTATTTACATCTTAATTTTCATTTATATCACAATGAAATAAATTATAAATTTATTTTTAAATTATCACTAATTACATTGAATGCCTAATACCTTTTATAAATAAATATTAATAAATTAAAACAATATTTTAGGTAACAAAATAATAACGAAAAGAACTTATTACAAAGTTTACTGTACACTTATATATCTACATGATTAATGACCCTAATTTTATAATTATCATAACCATTTAAATTAATATAAGTTACAAAAATGAGCATCACCATTTCTGCAGCGCAATTTTTGTCTTCTATTACAGAATAAGAAAGCATTTATCGAGATATTGGTCCTAGTTTTTTTTTTTAACATTAAATATCAATAACTGTTAATTACGCAACCAATTTGTAGAGTGGCTACAAAAATAAGAACAATATTACCTATTTTTCTATTGATATAACCCAGTTATCTTACCCGTAATATAGAGAGCAAACATAGAATCATAATAACTATGTTATAAGTTCTATTGATTTTAACAAGCACTTAACTTCATAATGTAACATCAGCAATACTTTATAAATTGAAACTTACTAAGACAAAAATGAACGAAAACATATATAGTATTTTAAAACTCTACGACGAAATAATTATCAATATGGCATACAGAAAAACAGCAGCAGATGTGTGTGGAGCGCGCGACGCCAGAGCCGAAGCAGGGTTGCGGACGCAAGCGCGGAACTCGTGATAGTCAGCACGTGTGATAGCACAGTAATGAACGTGGACACATGTCGCATCGCAATCAGACGTGTCTGTCGTGTGTCGTACACGTAAAGCTGTCAGATACCTGGTTGTTAGACAAAACAGATATTTTAGTTGTATCGCTTATGCCGCGTCTCCACCAAAGAAAAGTTACCAACTTTTGTGTTGTCAACACGAGTTGGTGACAAATTTTTCTGTAATTACCTAGTGTTGGCAACAAAACTTGTAAACAATGTCGGGAACCGTGTTTCCATTTTCGGCGGTAACATCAAACGAATACGCTTGTTGCAGAAACAGAAACAGAAACTTTTTTATTCAATATAGATTATAAATAATACTTATTGAAAGTCACTCTTTTGTTTAATTACCACTGGTTCGAAAAAAAACCTCTGTCCTGGGAAGAACCAGCAAGAAACCCAGCGGGACTTTTTTTTAAAATAATAGCTTACAATCATATATGTTACACAATTAATCACACAAAACAAATTAGAAATAGCTTGGTAGCGATCACTTCATTCCCAGGGGTTATTATCATCCATAAATTCCTTAATATTATAATAACCCTTTTTATACAAACTTTGTTTAATAAAGTTTTTGAACTTTGAGCAAGTCAAATTTTGTATATTTTCTGGAATTTTGTTGTAAAAGCGTATACATCGCCCCAAGAATGAATTACTGACTCGATGGAGTCGAGTAACTGGTACTACTAGCTTGTGTCCGTTCCTAGTATTTACAGAATGAATATCACTTATTTTTGTAAAACTACTTTTATTTTTGTGTACGTACATTACATTTGTTCGCTCGGTGGAGACGCTTGTTGTAAACATTTGTTGGCAACATGTCTGTCTCGTAGACGAACGAGTTAATCGACAGATTAATTAATTTATATCGTTCTCAAAACATATTATGGGATGTGTGTAATGAAAATTGAATTGGAATTGAGTAATGAAAAAAAGGATGCATGGAAAAATATAAGTGACGCTATGGGGCTTAACGAACTATAAATTAAAAGACAAATAAAATATTTGACGGGACAGGTTTTCAGGGAGAAAAAAATTAAAGATGAAAATAAATCTGGAGTTGCGGCTTCTTATACTCCGAGGTGGTTTGCCTACCAACGGCTTCTTTATTTAATCGACAGAAATGAACCCAGGTTATGTGTGTAAAAGGGAATAAATGAAACACGTGTAAGTAACTATACAAAAATATTTATATTATTTAATTCTTAACTGACAATCGAAAAAAGGAGGTACTTATGCCCAGTGACGTGTACAGATTAAAATTAGAAAATTGGCCTTATTGTTTGATACCAACTATGAAACTATGATACAAATATATGGTATGAATAGAGATGCCGCGAATACTCGCTGTTATGACAGAACAAATAATAGTACAAGAAGAGAAGAATCACTCTATCATAGCAAACTTGCGAGTTTAAACCTAGTTACTAATGTTCATAATACTTTGTTTAGTAAAAATTATAAATACTGCGGCTGCCTGCATAATATCGTCGCTTGAAGACATATTGTTGCCAACAAAACTTTGGTGGAGACAGCAAGTTGTCAAATAAAATATTTCTCAAATTGTTAGCGAAATGTTTCAATTCGGTGCGGAAACAACGGGAACAAAAGTTGGTAATTTTTGTTGAGTTGCAAACAGTTGGAAACATAAAATTTGTTAACATTTTTGGTGGATACGCGGCTTTACAAATCTTGCTATGAATAATAAGTTTTTAGAGAGAGAGAGAGCGAGAGAGAGAGAGAGGGAGAGAGAGAGGGAGACAGATGAGAGTTTAATATTTAAATTTATATTTTATTTAAGGAGATTATTATACATTTTAAGTAGGTAGATTATAATAAATGAAAAAAAAAACTTAAATGGTTTAAGAGAATTTGATAATTCTTTTTAGTTTTTTTTGTTTTAAGTAATTCCAAAATGATCCAGATTAACTAACAAAAGATGACATAAGAAACATTTGAAATTTAATTTTAAATTAAAATTCCTAAAATACTCAATACCATTTTTACATCGACGGGAAGAATTTTCCATTTAGATAAATACTACTAAAATTTCTAATATAACATCGAAAGTGTTGAGTACAGTAAATTTTCAATAATTGATGGAAGCCTTAGAGACTGAGACTGAGAATGCTAAAGTGTGCATTGTATTTGTGTTTGTTAATCATACGCAATGGGATGTAAGCTACGAGTACTCGTACAAGGTAATAGTAAACATTGTGTTAATCTCTCGAACCAAAATAACATACGAGAGTGGTGTCATTCGATTATATTTAAAAAAAATGTATTAATTATTCTGAAAATTATTATATTCATCATCATCATCAGCCTATTTAATTTCAAGAGATTTGAAAGATTTGCTTCTGCCGGCCAATTATTGAACTCAATACCAGAACAGGTTGAAAATTTATTCTTATTAGTAAATGTTATTATCTTTTAGATATAGGCTTCTTCTCATTTCTTTGAGGGTTTTAAAGTAGAGCAGATTTCACCACTCAGATGCGTTTTGCCGAATCTCTCATAACTAATTTCTCAGGGACGCCGTTGACGTCAAGACATCGTTTGTTTGCTTTTATAGCAAAGGATATTGTAAGTCAAATAAGTGTAAATATTTATGAAAAAAAAGACTCATGTCGTAAGGTGATTATATTTTAAGAAAATTCATTAGATAATTTTGGTTGTCGATGATGTCGTAAAAATTTAAAGGGAAGCTAACACAGTGACAATAAGAGATTATAAGTTCGACAAATTACAACCCTATAGTAGTCTATCATACGGCAATAAATATGCTTTTTAAAATTTTATTGAACCATTTACTTAACTTAAAATATTTTAACTGTACCTACTTTGTAAACAGCGTCCGATCATGATAGTTCAGCATTCTTTCAGCCAATCCGTCCAGAGAGGTTGCACTTATTTCTCTCAAACTGTAGTACTGCGTCAAATTGTACTCTATAGCCCAATGTAGCTCTCCTCTTGTGTTCGTTATATCTAAGTAATACTGAGTGTAGTCTAATACCTAAAACAAAGAACTTAATATCATAAAAGACATTATTAATATCATATAATAATAACCAACTATGTACAATTATATTTATTGATAGTTTTACATTTAGGTTCGCAATGAGGGGATGAGTCGCTCGCGTCCGTAGGCTTCGACCACCTAACCCTAGGCATACCCTACACGTGTCCCCCGGGTGGTGCTAAACAAGCGACAAAGCCGAAAGAACAGACTTGGCTCCTTGCCGTGTGGTAACGGCGTAAAAAATATCACCCCCTACTTTGGCACCATGAGGAACAAAATAAAAGAAATGGCCCCGAGTTCCCGGCGCCCTTTTAATGGGGCAGGGGTGCGAAGCATCTCCGGGAGGAATAACGGCGACGAGGTTTGCCACCCGTCACGTTCTGTCTCCCGGAGGGGCGAAAAGTGGATTGCGGAAGCCCGTCTAGCTACGCTGAATGTATGTGGAGCAATGAATAATAAGATGGATGAAGTATGCGATATGATGTATGATAGAGGAATAGATGTGTTATGTGTAAATGAGACGAAATGGAAGGGAAAGGATGCCACTACACATGGCATGTATACCGCGTACTTGTCTGGTGTAGACGAGACTGAGCGGGCATGCCAGGGAGTCCGTATCATCCCTTCAGAAAGAATGGGTCAATGTGTGAAACAGTATGAATGTGTAAGCCCGAGACTGCTATGGATACGAATGAAAGTGGGCTTAAAGAAGTTGTTATTTGTTCTAGGGGTCTACGCCCCAGACATATCTAAGCCCACTTATATCCGAGAGCAGTTTTGGGAGATGGTAAGGATGGTGCTAATGAAATGCAAGGGTAATGAAAATATTGTCATATTAGGAGGTTTTAATGGAAGGGTTGGCGTGAAAAGGCTTGGCTATGAAAGGATATTGGGAACGTTTGGTGATGAAAATATAAATGAGAATGGTGAAAGCCTCTTCACCGTATGTGTGGAAAATAATCATTTTGTGACGAACACTTTCTTTCGTCATAAGAAAATTCACATGTATACATGGGAAAGAGGTGGTGATAGAAGCATGATAGATTTCATAATTGTGGATGAAATAACGAGGAGCGCAGTGGTAGATACAAGGGTTTACCGGGGGTTAAACTTAGGGACGGATCATTACTTGGTCTTATGCCGAATTAATGGTTTATTCAGTCGTTGACGGCATCGGACATCTGTGTCTACCACTACGTTACAGCGTATAAGAACAGAGATCACCGTATGTGTGGAAAATAATATTTTGTGACGAACAATTTCTTTCGTCTTAAGAAGATTCACATGTATACATGGGAAAGAGGTGGTGATAGAAGCATGATAGATTTCATAATTGTGGATGAAAGATTGAGGAGCGCAGTGGTAGAAACGTTGGACCCTCGTAGAACCAGGGTTTAACGGGGTCCAACATATAGACGGATCATTACTTGGTCTTATGCCGAATTAATGGTTTATTCAGTCGTTGACGGCATCGGACATCTGTGTCTACCACTACGTTACAGCGTATAAGAACAGAGAGATTACAAGATGAAGGTTTGAAAGAGAAGTTGAAATGTAGACTGAGAGAAAATATAAGTGGTATGGATGAATTGTGTATGAATGATTTAGACTTGGAGACTGTGTGGTATAATGTCAAGAAAGGTTAGGTGGATGCAGTTATCGAAGTATGTGGTGTAATAAGAGAACGAATGAAAGGAAAAATAACACTTTATGGTGGGATGATGAGGTACGGGTGGAAGTAGAAAATAAGAAGAGAGCATGGCTAGATTTACTATCAACAAAGCTAGTTATTCTAGCGGTATGAATGATGATACTGAAAGAAAAAGGCAGTCTTAAGACATCTAAATAAGAGAGTAAAAGTAGTTGAAAGGAAAAGCAAGAAAGAACGGATAAGAATGATAGAAGAATATCCGATAACTTCCAGGCAAATATTAAAATGTTCTGGAAACTCGTAAGAACTGCCAGGGGACATTCAAAACAGCCTAGAATGAATGCTATACGAGACCAGATGGCTGTATTCTGAATAAGGAAGTGTCGAGTTTAAGGAGATGGAAGGAATACTTTGAAAGCATGTTTATTAGTGATGTGACGTTTGAATTAAATGAAATAGAAATTCCGAAAGAAGAGGAAAGAGATAGAGATAAGTATAGATGAAATAATGAAAGCAATGAAAAGTTTGAAAGCAGGTAAGGCAGCCGGATATGATAGAGTATCACTCGAAATGCTAAGGGCTGGAGGGAGTGGTGCAGACCAGCTGTACACCTTGTTTAATTTGTGTTGGGAACTTAAGCGGGTACCGGGAGACTGGTACAAAGCGGTGATAGTCCCACTATATAAGGAAAAGGATCACAGCAGGACTGTAAAACTACCGTGGTATCAGCCTTCTTAGCATTGTGGGAAAACTGTATGCTAAGATACTAATTGAAGGAGTTATGAAAGATACTGATATAAAAATTTGGGATGTGCAAGCGGGATTTAGAAAGGAATGGGATGTACGGATCAGGTCTTTTCCATGCGCATGATCGCGGAGAAGTTTAGGCCAAAAACGAAAAGGTTTTTTGTGCGTTCGTGAACTTGGAAAAGTTTTATGACAGAGTGGACAGGAATGTGTTATGGCAAACACTGAACTCATTTGGGTTGAGCGCTGATTTGATACAGGCATTGAAGTCTCTGTATAGGGACTCCAGTGCTTGTGTCAGGATCAACGGGGCCTACTCGGACTGGTTTGGCATCCATAAAGGTGTCAAACAGGGTTGTGTGGCTTACCCGTGGCTGTTCAACCTATTTGTGGACAATTGTTTGGAAAATTTGAAAGTTGAAGAATGCGGGTTAAGAATGGGTGAGTTAACCGTCAAATGCCTTTTGTACGCCGATGATCAAGTCATACTCGCGTCGTCGGTGGCCGAGTTGCAAATGATGGTTACATTAATGAACAGTTCATTAAAAGAAAGGGAATCAAATTGAACGCAAGTAAGACGAAAGTTATGGTTTTGAAAGAGAAGAAAGTAAAACGATATGTGAAATAAGAAGAGAAGGGAATTGGTCGAGCAAGTAGATGAGTTTGTGTATTTGGGATGTGTATTTAGCAGGGATGGTAGATATGATAAGGATATAGAACGACAGTGAACGCAGGAAATAAAATAAATGGGGCTCTAAACTCTGTTGTGGAAAGTCAGAATATGTCCAAAAAGGCACGTATGGCAATTCACAATACTGTGTTAGTCCCTACTTTAATGTATGGTAGTGAAAGTTGGGCGTGGCAGAAGAAGCACGAGAGTAGAATAAATGCTGTAGAAATGCGGTCTTTAAGGAGTATATTAGGGCTGAATCTGAATGACAGAGTGAGTAAATATGTGATAAGGGAAGAGTGTGGTTTGCAAGATGATGTTGGGACCAGGATTAAGAAAGGAATGCTTCGGTGGTTGGGGCATGTGGAAAGAATGAATGACGAAAGAGTGACAAAGCAAATTTATGTGGCAGAGGTGAACGGCAAAGTTGGGAAGGGACGCCCTAGGTGAAAATTTATCGACCAAATTGGCGATATATTGAAAATGGGCCAAATTAAGAGTAGTATATGGATGTGGATGAGGCGAGAGACGTGTGTCAGGATCGTGCCAAATGGAAGACCATAGTCTCTGCCTACCCCTCTGGGTGACAGGCGTGAGTGTTTATGTTTTTTTATGTATGTTAAAAAGTATTGGGGACCATATCGCTAAGGCAATAGCAGTCAAATAAGGTTGATCTGACATCAATAACCCAAGTATATAGAACCGTTATAAAGGCATTTGTTGTTTAGTATCAATTATTTTCAGCTCTAATAATCTCATAATCGGAGTTCGCAACTGAATCTGAATTATAAAGAGATAAACACATTTAACTAAATCGTTTCTTCCGGAATGACGAACTCTTGGATATTGATTTACCACGCACTCGGGGGTAAAGGAAAATATCGTCAGGAAACCTCTATTTTAGGACACACGCCTCTACAATTCCTTTTAAAAGAATAAATTACATCATTTCTGTAAAATAAGTTTTAAATAAAAATAAATAACGACTATTCATATAGAATTGATCTTCCTCAATTCCAATATATCTGAGTTAAGCATTTATAAAATATCTGTGCAATCATAAAATCAAAATTTTATATCTATACATATTATGTAATTGAAGTTAACTGTTTACCTTTCCTGTATTAGAGTCAAACTTGTAAAGCCTTAACCCTGGATTTGAAATACTACCGGATCCTCGAGGTGTTAGCGATGGTGCAAGTAACGCCCACGACACTGGTCTTCCTATAATAGATAAGAGATTTTTTTTAAATATTCTTTATTAAATATTCTTAATAATATTCTTTATAAAAAATGTTACCTCCACACTAGGATTTTCTCTTGTATTGCGGGGGCAGTTTACATACATAAATTTCACAAGGACAAACATCCAGACCCAGAACAATTATTTGTAGGCCATACAAATACTTGTTCCGTGCGGGAATCGAACCCGCGGCCCTTAGCGCTGCAACTCATTGCTAAGCCACTGCGTACTGCTAATATACAATGACAAAATGTTGCTTTAGTTTCTTGCTTTAGTGTCTCAGTTGGGTGTATTTGTATTTTGCATGAACAAGCAAACACTAAAACACCTAACAAAAACCCGTTACGAATCCACCCTTGCCATCGGGCAAGGGTGGATTCGTTACGGGTTCGCGACGGAATGTAACTAGATAGAAAATAAGATACAGTGTCAAGGAAACATATTACTACTATATCTTAACACCTCAGACAAACAAAGAAACATAGAAATAAAGAAACATGCTCAACACATTAAGCACACGCACTCACGCACACATATGCATTTTGGACCACCTGCAACCAACAACATGGTTTAAGTGAATATGGGTGCGTCAGACTTTTACGGTCTGTTAAAGAAAGAAAATAGAAAGACGTGTGTGTGAGTGCGTGTCTAGAAATTCAGCATAGTATTTATTTTTTCGTCTGAACTTAACACATTCAAGTACGAAAATCAACAATTTTATACAAACATTTGCCTCGGCTAGGTCTTCCTTACTTATTTCTAGATTGAAGCAAGTTATGATTCCATCATATTTATTCGAATGCTTGATATATTTACCTTCACTGTAAATTAGCCGAAATGTATCAGCGTGGCGATGTCCATAAAATTGTCCTGCTATAACGTCGCTAAAGGCTCTGATAACATGAAGCAATCTGGCATTTGCAGTAGGCGTGAGTTCACCCCCACCAGCTGCAGAGGCGCTTCCAGCGTTATGACGTTCTTCTACTCCCGGACCAGCATGTGCTACCAAGTAAACCTAAAAAATATATGAACTTGTGATGTTACTGTTAATTTAATTAAAATACAGTATCTTTATCTTATGCATTATGGGCAGGCAGATTGGTTAAATTAATATAGAAATTGCTGGTTGGTCTGCGCGGTTTGCGCTAGGAAGGATTTTTTGCCAACTGTTGGATGTTAAAACCTTCTCTGCTAGTTTTTTTTTTATAAAGTACGTGTAAAGTTAGCAGCGTGTGCCATAAATTCAGGCGAGGTTGGCAGTTTGAGACAATTTGGTATTTAGTATAACAGGCGACCCCTTACACTCTTTTATAATTACAAAATAACATATAATTTCATTTCAATTGAATATCTTCATTTTTTCGACGAATGAAATAAAAAGTTCTTTGGTAAAACCTCATTTTGTAGTTTTTACAGAATTTATGCTTAAAATTTATGTAATATTTGAATTTTACCATTTCACTTTTTCGCCTGGCTTTACTTAATACGTGTTCCAGCCATTCCCACTGGGCTCTACCTCTGTGGGGTCCATCAGTCCTGGCTGCTCCTCCAGCCCATAAAACACTATTCAAGACTATTATACGTAGCTTACTGTGGGATTGTTCTATGGTATAATAACCACCTAAAAATAAAATTTTATCGTTAAAAGATAGAAAATCATATTAACAATCATTAATTTTGTGTTTTTGTCGTACTGTTTTTATCACAAAAATAACAACAAAAAGAACCAAAATATAATTAGTAATGATAATAATCTAATTGCTTTATATTATAATGAAAAAAAAATACTATTGATTTACCAGTTTGAAATGTCTGCAAAGCCTCTGTTGGCAGCCACTGCATCCACATATCAACGAGTTTCTTCGACGGCGGTGGATCATTATGTCCCAAGGCTGGGAAAACAAACTGGCTGCTGAATGTTCTGCTTAAAACATCTGTGACATTTCTCACTGCTTCTAGCTTAACTTCTTCGCTCAAATGTTCCATCGAAGAAGACAGAATATCCCTGGCAAGTCATAACATAGACTTTTAAATTGTTAAAATAATGACATGCAGACCGAATTTCGGTCACGGCGCGGCGGCCAGCCTAAGTGGAGATTAACCATTTGCGCAGGACAGGATTATAGTACGAGTGTTTGCGCAAGTACAGGTGCACTCTATCCCCTCATTCTCATTGTCGAGACAACAAACTGACACGACCGGTAAAATAAGGTACAGGACCAAAGGCTTTATGTGCTTTCCGAGGCACGGGCCGCCGACTTTCTGACTCTGGACCTGATTCTGAGAATAACTTGACAGAAAAATTCAATTACTAATTTTAGCCGGACCCGGGATTAGAACCCGGGACCAGATGATCAGCAGTCACTCTTACGACCATTCAACCAACAAGGCAGCCAAGTACCTAACCAAATACGCTTCCTTCTAAATGGCGCTAATTATTGCAGACTTGTTAAAATATTATATTGTATTTTTACTATATAAAACATTTTAAAGAGATTCAAATACGAAATTTTTATAAGATTGGTAACAAAGAAAAAAGGATATACTGACCCTGTCCAAAGAACAAATTCTAAAGTATCCGGATGTCGTTCCGCCATAAGAGCTGCAGCACTCTGTATTAATGGCCAGGAACTGTCACAAGTATGATCACGATGTCGGCCATTTCGATGATTGTGGTCTACATTGGCGCGATTGTGTCGACACCCTATAGCAAATTTAAATTAGATCAATTTAAATAATATGGATGTGGGTGCAATTTGATCTGCCTTACTATTAACTTACAATTTGGTGACTAATAATTGTAAGCACGATCGCCCTTAAAGAAAATTTCTGAATTGAAGAAAGCTATAAAATATATATTAAATGTATAATAGATATAAGAAATAAGTTCTAAATAGGAAGTTAAAACCCACAATATATTTTTAAGTAAGAAAACATTAACAAGAAATGTATAGTACCAACTGACAGTTGGTACTATACATTTAGTGTCTTATTCTCCAATTCAATCAGGACACTATAGTTTACATAGTGTCAGTTTACTACAAGCTATAATCAGACATTATTACACTTATTGATTTTACTATCTTTATTAATTTTTTTACATTTTTTGCATTTATTACAACTATTTTAATGTTCAGCAATTAGAGATGTGAGAATTGTTCAGGAAAAACTGTAAAATGTGATATAACAAGAATAGACTTTAATCCAATTATTTATTTAATTATTTACCGTGCCATTATAAATTTTTACCTGTCAAGGCTTTTATTTGACGACCTCTGTCTAAAATTTAAATTAGCGCAGATACAAAACGTAAGGATACTTTTTGTAAAAGCTCTAACTGTATTATTGGAAAATGCATAATTTTAGGTATTTAAGCAAATCCAACTCGGTTAGACTTCATTGTGTGATAAATATTATTGTCCAATTTACCTCAGAACCTTAAAACAAAAGTGTACAATGCGTATTGCCAGTGATGAATTATGGAACCAAAACGAGGTCATACACTGCTGGCCGTATAAATCTTAAAGTCACTCAGCGAGCGATGAAAAGGGCTATGCTCGTAGTTTTTCTGTGTGATAAAAACCCTACTGAGAAATATCCACGGAAGAACAAGAGTGACTATCACAGCCCAGTGGAGTAGTAGGCTGCTAAATATCATGTAGTGGCTTTAGTTAGTTTGGTTTGGATTCGCTTTTTTAGTTTTTAACAACCAATGGATATAAGTTACTCGAGTGGCAGCCTTGTAGTGGCTAGCTCAGTGTCGGCTGACCATACTAGATGTAATGACAACATGATGAAACATGGTGGTAGATGGATGCTGGTGCATAGGACCGTACTGTGGCAATATATGGAAGAGTTCCACTGTTGAACATAGCCATGTTCAACAGTGGAAGTTTGATGGTCTGTAATAATTTATAACATTAAAAGAATAATATAAAATAACAATAAAATAAAATACCAAAACCTTGCTCCGTTTTTGGTGTTTTACATTTTGTAGTGCTGCATACATGACGTATAATACAAATTGGTTAGGATAATTGAGATTCGGAATGTATGGCCATATTGCCTTTTGGAATCTGTAATGATTTAGAAAGAGGTTGCTGAGCGAAATCACTAAGATGGCAGGCACCACTAAGGCGTTCGTTACGGCTATACTCTTAATGAGGTGATGGATTGCGGGCAATCGGAATATAAGTCTCGAAAGCTTATTGTGATTACCGGAAGGATTGTATCGAGTCATCGTGATAGCAACCTTAATTTTTATTTTCGTCTTGGTAGATGTGATCCAACAAGTGCACATCAATATACCTATGGTAATGTGCAAACATTTAATTTGTATTCACTTAAATTTGTTTGGATCGTTAATGTAGATTTTGTTTTGTTTAAATGTAATACTGAAGACTGCATAAGGACTACGAATATATATAATCCCTATATTTACCTATGCCACGCTTGGTAGGCGGGCTGGCAACCGCAGTTTTTTTCAACCGACTTCAAAAAAAGGAGGAGGTTCTCAATCCGACTGTATCTTTTTTAAGTGTACAACCTCAGCACTTTTTTTAGGTAAACCGATTTTGATGATTCCTTTTTACTTGAAAGCTTGTGCTTTTCATGTGGTACCATATAAAATTGATCAAGATGTGACAAGTACTTTTTGAGTTAACCTTACTAATGCGTATTTAATTGATTTCGACTACATTGATGATGTTCTCATTTTATTTATATTGAAGTCGGTTGTACAAAATTTTAATTTTACCACTTGTTTAGTTTTGAATCAGATTTGTTTCATTTACCTCTGTCGCCTCTTACGATACCCACGGCACGATATGAGGTAGTGGATATTCTTGCACCGCCACTACACGAAGTTCAGTACCTATACACTGTTTTATTAATAATGCTCTACTTATATTTCAGTAGGCCAATCATAATATTTATGCATCCCAGCTTACACCGCCTCGTAAATCTCAGATTTAAATCGATGAGTTGTTCAAACTTTAATAAAAATTCTAAAAAGTAATATAAATTAGAATAAACTCAAAATAAATTGTAAAGCAGTTTTTAATTAAATAGCATACCTTTATGAAACTCTTGGGAGTTGTGAAATGGGTCATAATGAAGATCTGTGATGTGCCAAAAGTACCCTGTTGAGGAAATAACGATTTAGTGGAAAGGTTTCTGTATTATTTGTAAATTAGTGTACTACAATTAAAACGTTTTTTTTTATATAGGATAAGGGTGACAAGCAAGCACACAGTCTACCTGATAGTAAGTGGTTGCTGTGGCCCATAGACATCTATATCTATCCTCTTTTGCGAATCAAAATGCAGATGCGTTGCCAGCCGTGAGGGCTAAGATGGAATACCTCTCTTCCAGTAAAAAGGGTCTCTGGTTCTCTACACTCACCATACGAAACACAGCAGCATTAATCTGTTATTTTACGCTGGTATTCTGTGAGAGCGTGGTCCTTCCCCGGTCGAGCCGACCCATTCGTGCTACAATTATACAATTAATATAGCTGCAGCATTGCTCTACCACGTAGAGCCATGCTGCAGCTATATTAATTGTAAATGTAGTTTGTGACGTGTATAAATTATATTATTCAAAAAATGACTATAATATATCAGTTCTCTAATCATTTTAAACTACCAGTATCCCACACTCTCTACAGAAGTAATAGCCATAATTTTAAAATATTATAACTTTTTTAATATTTATAGTAAATTATAGCAAACAAATTCAACTGCAACGCGAATCTACGTCAGAAAAAAAACATTTTCTAAATGAAAATATATAAAATAGTAAATGTTCCATTTTCAAAAATAATTAATAAATATCCAGTCTTTACGACGTCGGTGTCAAGTAAATGAGTAACGGATGCTAACTTCTCTTGGCATGCCCTTTGTGCCCTTCCCTCTTATTAACCTCAAACTACTAATAAAAAATATGAGACGTGTGCTCTTCAATTTCCCTTAGATTAATATACTTTCACGAAGCGGTAGTACAGTGGCTAAGCGTTTGGCCGCAGCACTGGGTGCTGCGGGTATGAATCTGTTTATTTAATCTATTTCTGCGGGTATTTGTATAATCTACAAATGAATGTCCCAAGTCCAGATGTTTATCTATGTGCAATTTATGAGTTGGTACTGGTTGGATCACGTTGGTAAAGATTTTATTTTAATTAGAGAACATATAATGTTACTGTTTTTATTTCGAGCTTACGTACCAATTTTAGCATCTATTAAATTCAGCCATAGCAGGCTTGTAATATACACGGCGAGACTATTAGGATTCATGTTACGATGTTACATGATGGATACCGCCTGTAGTTTATTGCTCTTTGCTGTACTTGTGACGTACTCATTGTATTAATTCACATCATCTGAAACAAAAAAGGTATCTTTAGTATCTTTATCTTTCTGCCTTTTTCTCGATATTAAACTTAAAGTTAGAAGGTATATTAAGTTGCTTTTTTTTTATAAAACTGATGTGAGGAAATGTCAAAATGGGGCGATAGATTCTTTTAAACCGTCAGTTCACGGCAACCAAGCATAAAGGTTATGTTAAATCTTCCCTATGTTGGAAGAGGCTCATGTTCGACAATGGACTTTTACGAGCTCATGAAGGAGAAGAAGATATAGCAGTAATTCACGCAATCTTGTGTTTTGGTTTGAGGTCAAGAGAGCCAATTAATTTACAGTATGGGAAGTATTCCACCTAAATCCTCAAGGATCAATAGTACATTTGTAACCATATTTGTTTAAAGTTAGTCGCAGTAACCACATCATCATCATCATCATTACAAACTTTTTTGTCAGATGTCTACGTGGGCACACATAATACCTACCTACTAAAGTTTCATCCCAATCGGATGAATGGTTTATCAAACGAACACGGGACAATCGAAAAAAACAGTAACTTTCATATTACGTAATAGTGCACGTAGGTCACATTCAAGTCAAAGTCAAGTAGCCATAAATAACACATTCCACTCCTACGTCTCACTCTCTCACATCGTAGCTCTAAAATCAATAAATATTTTTTTTTATATTCACATTTGAAAATAGTTTTTTGTATTAAATGGAGGTGACATATGAACTTACAGTCCACCTGATGATTTTGACCCTCTTCACGTCACTTTGTCACCCTGAGGGCTGAAATACCTCACAGTCTGTAATTACACTAGCGGCAGAAATAGGTGAGAGGGTGTTAGCTACTCAGACGAACTCCTAGGCAGAAAAGGAGTCCTGCCACCTAGTAAAATATGATGACAAAAATGCAATGATATAGATAGGATGTATGTTTTCCATTGTAATATTAGGGATAAAAATAAATAAAAGAAAAAGGTCTACGTTTAGCTGTGTACTCTTATATCTGTATCTTTGGCCGTGAAAGGAAAAGGGGAGACCTACCGCTGGGCAACGTGTTCTGCTCGGGGAGCGGCCAATGCTCTGTGTGTTATTTCGGAGCTGTTCTATATATAGCGCGTTAACCTCAGAACTTTGATAGCGCAACCTAAGCTTCGGTGCGTTTTGCTTACGGCGCCGCCACACGATGTTAGATATAAGAATATGGATACATACATGATAAATATTTATTTATAAAACAAAGGTCACTCAGAGCAACTACACTCACAATACGAAACACAGTAGCATAATGCTGCCATTTCACGCTGATATTCCTTGGGAGTGTGGTCCTTCCCCGATCGATTCGACACATACGTATTGCAGCCATAAACCATAATACAGCTGCGTTGATGTTGTAAATGGCGACAAAAGATAATGAAACATGAGATGGGCATCTTTATTATCATCTTTTTGATGACAATTTAAAATAATAAAAAACTGCGGTTGCCAACTAGCCTTCCAAGCGTGGAAACTGTGGCTAACGTCCCTCTTAGACGCAATATATGGGGGAAGCCTATGCTTAGCAACGTAATTTTGATAGGCTGTAATGAAAATTAATGAAATAAAAATCCAACTTATCCTTTAGACGCTTACGATATTTTTTTGATAAGATAAATTGTAAAAAAAAACAGTAATTATGATAAAAACTATTTCGTAACTTGAGGTGTAGACAAAAAAAACCTAAAGAGAAAACATTTTTACTATATTATTATAAGTCCTTAGTCTCCTCAATAAAATTATATTTAATCTTGGGTCATGCGTGTGCCCGACGGGTGTATTTAATTTTATTTTTTATATTAGCTATAATAACTAATATAAGCAGATATTATTTAATAGCTACAATATGCTTATTAAAAGTATTCACTAATAGAATACGGGTAATAGTTACGTAGCTATTTATTTGACGTGTGACTGAGATTTAAACCTCATACTAGTGTCTTTCGTAGTTTTTACACATACATAAGGATTTTATGTCATGATTAAGAGAAGATTTTTTTGTTTATAATATAAACGTCAATAAAGACTGATTGCATTTCAAAATTGTTTGTACTTTAATTCTACCTTGATGATAAATATACCTTAATTTACTCTAGGACACAACATTAGTCTCCCCCCTGTGTAATTACATAATATTTCACTGTCCATGTAACGAAGTGATAGTATAACGCCATAGAAAACCCAATAATAAAAATTATATTTGTATTGAAAGGAAAGAATAAAATACTCCACAACTATCGCCGCAAGATAATTGTAGTTTTTTTACTGTTACTGACTTTCCAAGCACAAATAATATTATAATAAAACAACTTTAAAACATGGCAGCTTGTTTTAATGTCCTAGCTATAAAATATGGACTTATCAAAACTGATTACTATTAACTTCTTACCCAGTTTATCTGGAAATAGACAACCAAAGATAATTTTCTGTACGGAAGTACGTTTAAAAAGAAAAAATAAAACGTAAATTCTCCTGGCATTACTATCAAAAATGTACTATAAAAAGAAAATAAATTTTAATTCCCCTAGCATTTCTTTCAAAAAATGTTTAAATAGCGACTTAACTTTGTTTTAAGAAGTTAAAATTGAAGCTCAGTTCTTTTTGAAATCGTATAAAATTTAGGGCCAAACATAACTTTCCAGTTGTTTCCAGTTAGTCGTTGTTTTTACACAGCTGATTCCGTTAATAAAAATCTGGGGCGGTCTGTTGGTAATTTTCTTGGTAAAAAGCTCACTTTTAATTAAATTTAATACACTGAACTAAGAAAAAGACTGTACATTTTTTGTAAAACGGCGCACTAAGATGAAGTAATAAGAAAATATTTTGACAGAATAATAAATATAATACAAATACAAGTCTACGAAACTTTAATATCGCAATTTGTCTCTGAAATGCTTTACGTAATTTACTTAGTGTCGTTAGTAGATTAATATTTATTTTAGAGGTTAAAGTATGGAACTGCCGTTTCATATTGAAAAACCCTAACACACGTGTAGCCTTCTTGCTTAAGGTTGGCTGCAGGTGTCCATGGACTACAGTAGCCACTTACAATCAGGTGGATTGTAAGTTCATTTGTCATTTCAGTTTTATAAAAAAATATCTAAGAAAATATACTTATTTAATTGAAGTATGTACCCTCATTACGAGTATCTATCTATACATTTCTCACATCTCCAGGGCAGATCATTAATGCCTTTGTGATAGGACTCTAGGGATCTGGACTCTACAAAGTCATTGAAGGCATTTTATACCGCTTGCTCAGACCATAATGTTTTCCTTGCAGGAGATTTGTTTTGTCCAGGCGTTGATTTATAGCTATGTTAGGATCCCATAGGCTATTAAGGGACTCAAATTCACAATATAATGTTGTGTTAGGTTATTACCAGAAAATAAAATCACAAAATCGCCCGATGAGTGGCGCTATGGTCGTGTATTTTAATAAATTGTATATTTACGTATGTAAATAATCCGGAGTGAATTCGGAGTGATACTCATGGTGCCATCGGTAGACTTATACCGAAAAGAGTTTGCCAAGAACAACGTCTGCCAGGTTAGGTAGTATTTTCTATAATATTAAAGCGTGCCTTGGTACCTTAAGGGCTAAACACTCTCTGTAATATTTTTTAATTTATTAAAAAATTGTTACCCCCACATTAGGGTTTTCTACTGTATCGTGAGGATAGTTAACATACATATTTCACGAGGACAAACTCCCATACCCGGAACAGTTATTTGTAGGCCATACAAATACTTGCTCCGTGCGGAATTCGAGCCTAAGGTCTTAGCGTTGCAACTCATTGCTAAGCCACTGTGCCACGGAGCCATCTATTTATAGATCACTTATAACCATGGTTCAATCCCCAAAGGCACCAATAAAATTGTTACTAACAATTTTAAGTGTAGATTTACCACCAACTCGACGGTGTCGGAAAACATCGTGAGGAAAGCTGCATGTTAGGGAAATTAATAAAATATTTCGGTAACATAAAGTCCGCCAACACGCTTGGGATCAACCGGCGGACACTTCATACCCTGTAACCCTACTCGTATAGAAGAGACTAACTAATTGGGAAAATATTATTACTAAATATTTATTTCAGAAAGTAGATATACATATATGCACTGTGTACATATACATATATGCACAGTGTTTTGTAAAATGCGTACCTTAAAGTACCCGTAAAAATCTTCAAATATGTTGGTAATTTTAATACGTGGTAGAGCCATGCTGCAGCTATATTAGTTGTATAGTTATAGTACGAATGGGTCGGCTCGACCGGGAAAGGACCACGCTCTCACAGAATACGAGCGTGAAATAGCAGCTGAATGCCGCTGTGTTTCGTATGGTGAGTGTAGAGAACCGGAGACCCTTTTTACTGGAAACGAGGCATTCCATCTTAGTCCTCACGGGTGACAACGCATCTGCATTTTGATTCGTAATCGAAGATAGATGTAGCTGTCTATGGGCCACAGCATTTACTTACCATCAGGTGGACTGTGTGCTCGTTTGTCACCCTTATCCTATAAAAAAAATTATTGCAAAATGTTATTTATATACCTATTATGTCCGCAAAGTTGTAGCGATATGTTATAAGATTATTTTTATATAAAATAAGAACCTGTAATTGGCAGTAGAAAATGTAAATATTTACAAACTTTATAATGTTACAAAATGCTGTTGGTTCTGTTGACAATAAATAAAAAATGATATCATTTTATGTTAAATTATCATTCATCACTATAAGTATACGTTTTCTGAATAGAAATTTCTTAATTGACCGAAGCCTGGGATTTATTGATGATGTAACCTAAAGTCAAGAATTTGTCCCTCGACTCAACTCGGCATAAACATAAACATGAAGCCCTCTCAACGAGGCCTCTTGAAACGGTCAGTGTGACGGACAAATGGGTACTCCATATGAGCTAGTCGAACCACTGGATGTGAGATGGTACAATTTTAATGAGAATCGCTCATTCAATACTGTTATTTAAATAATAATGCTATTGTTCTTTAAATTACTTTTAATTTTATATTGATTTGTTATATTTGAGTGTGTAAATTAGTATTTTTTTTTTGTATATTAGGTAGTAAGAGAGCATTTTTTCTGCCTACAAACCGCTGAGCAGTTTGGCAGACTGTAAAACTTTAATAGTGTAAATTTTAATTATGTTAAATAAATAAAACGTACATGAAGCCATAAAGTTACTATTTGTGTCATCTTTGGTTTCCCATTTAAAACAAAAGCAATATTCATAAAAACGTGCCTTTAAATTCTATTTTTACTATCCCACCAGATAGTAATGCATCAGTAAAGTGCACTGAATCAGCTCCGCAAAAGCCTTTTTGCTCTTGCCTTGAAGACACCCACATTATAATCGGATGAGAATCGTATGACAAACGTCCAAGCCAACGGAAGAATGTAGTGATTTAAACCTGGATATTATTTAAATGTCCGGTTATATAATCATCATCATTACAGCCCTTCACAAGTCCACTGCTGAACATAGGCCTCCCCCAAGGAATGCTACGAAGCACGGTCCTGAGCCACCTGCATCCATCGACTTCCTGCATGTCTTATCAGGTCGTTACTCCATCTAGTAGTTATATAATGTACGTACGAAAATGATATTGTAATGGAGTTGCTACTTACTATTTGTTAAGTAGGATAAAATGGTGACCGAAAATAACGTTTGAGTTAAAACAATTTTTTATATCTCCCTAAGCTTAATACGATCCTTGAACATGACATAGGAGGTTAACGTAGTGACCGATACGTTCTACTAAATTAATCTACTCGTAGTTACACATTCACGTATTTCAAGTTTGACCTATCACGCAAACTAAGTCATCAATGTTAATGGCTTAAGTAGAAATCTATTACCGAAGAAACAAGTGACTACAAACTTTTAATATAATGTAACAAACAAAAATGGAAATATATATTTTTACACACGTTCGCGAACACAATATGGTTCGATGAAACACAATTTTCAAATGTAACTGCTCTTACTCATATGTCTTTTTCATAACTAAAAATAAACTACATATATTTGTCTGCGTTTTTATATATTTGACATAAAATTTATTTAGATATGCACATACACAACACCTCCTATATTATAGTAAAGATTATTTTATCTTGAAATTCATCTTGTCAATCTATATCAACCCACAATAATCCACTGCTGAACATAGGTTTCTCCCATTACAGGGAGGATTTTCCAAAGTTTTATTTCTATGATAATTTTGAAAAACAATATATTTAAACAAGATAAAGAAGGATTGATCGTAAGACTTCAAACTTTTTCAATAATATTTATGTTAAAACTATTACTAAGTTTAAATTATTTAAAAAAAACTATTACAGTACAACTATTACTGTTACTTTGTTGTACCACTACTCCTAACACATTCATAGTACAATATATTATGTGTTAATAACTGCCAGTATTCTTTAAAAACTTGCGTCAATAAAATTATTCAGAGTACGCGTTTAAGGATGGAGCGATAAGTGGATAAAGGTGTTATCTGACAAAATTGAAAAATTTTACATTTTACATCAACATAGACTTTAATAAAATAAATTGACTCATGACCACGAAACGCGAAAATATTCTTTATTTGGGGAATTACAAACTGCAGAAAAAAAAGGTGAAAACCGCCACTAGTTTGAGAATATCCACTATTCCATATCATCCCGTGGGTGTCGTAATAGGCAACAGAGGAAACAAATCAGGATATATAGGCAGCAAATCAGGATATATAACATTTGTTATTACAATATTTATCTTTTTGTATTATTGCGACAGATTTAATAATAGTACTGCCTTCATATATCAAGCAATATATTTAATTCTATCCTATGAGACATTCCATCTTAGTCCTCAGAAGAGAAAACTCGTCTGTAGCCTTCTTTGATTAAAGTATAAGTTAACGTTTGTCACTTTAGTTTCATATAAAAAAGGACAATAAGAACCAAAGAGTATATAATCACTACGTTTTAATACGAACTTTGTCTTAAAGACATTTAAAGAAAAAATAAATAACAATGTCTTCGATAATTTGCGTCACGTCCCTTAAGAAATAACCGTTTTTGAGGTTGTTGCAACATTTGTTTTTGCTAAAGTCGCCGTGGTGTTTCTTCATGGAATCAATCATTTTCTGTATTTACACATACATATACTATATAATGTATGGTAAGGTAATCTTGTGGTTACAGCATAAGAGAATTTATCATCTTCATTCGTTCAGTAAATGTTATAAGTGGTGATTATAGGACATGGAAGAAAAAACTTATAGCTTCCTATATATTACGGTATTGACATCTTGCTTTTCTGCCAAGGTTTACTCATTCAATGTTCTCAAGGATCACTCATCAAAAATATCCCTATGAAAATTTTCAAAATACTAAATATCTTACGTGTCAAAATATTAGAAACGAGAAGAATACTTTTTTAATTAAATTAAAAATAAGTGGAATTAAACGCGATAACATCCGTAAAAGTAGTTTTATTCAATGTGTTTGTAAATATAAAAAAAATATTATGAGAAGAATATAGAATAAAGATTTTGCCCTTGATAACATTTAAAAAGTAAAACATATATCTAAGCTAAGTATAAAAAATAAATAAGAAAACAGTTTCCCTGTATTAAAATGTTGTTTTTTAATAATAAAAATGTCTTGTGTATTTTTTAATATTATATAGAAATTGATAGTGTAAATTATACTCATATGAAATATAAGTATAATTTACACTATGCGAGTTCCCACAAAGCTATGCTTTTAGCTATCCACTGTTGAATTTTGGCTTCGTTTGACACACAAAAGATTACATGTAGTTCTTTGAAATGTCGTTCCAATATTTTTTGGTGGATATAGTGAAACTGATAAACGAAAAAAATAAAAGAGAATTTCACCATCATGTTTATAAAAACTTAAGAGAAAAATCTTTTTTTTTAAATATCCAAAACAATAGCGTGCGTGCTCGGACTAATTAATGCATGTAGCGAGCAAAGCAAAGTTTCTTTTTTACTACGGATTTTTGTAAACTGGCAACTAACCACTTTGAAACTGGGAACAAACAGCGACGACCATTAGTTTCGATTTAAAGGAAACGTTTGGAATATTAAGTTCGTATTTTACTGTTGTTTTAATTTTGTAGTAAAAGTTCTTTACTCAAAGCCAAATATTAAAATTTTATTTTTAAAACATATAAATGAAAGTATCTGTCTGTGATGTCAAAGTAACTGTCTTTTATTGAGTTGAGGGGGTTATTTTACTTACAGAAGACCTATCCAGACGGACCTTAAATGGTTAGTACTCACCCAGACGAACTCCTAGGCAGAAAATTAGTCCTAACACATATCACCCCTTAAACTTTACCACTTAAGCTTCACCGAGTTCTTCAGTGGGTAAAAGGTAACAGAAAAACATATAATACACATTTACAAAAATACTCAAGACTTTGTTTTTCTATCTATATTCACGAGGCATTTCACAGGCATGTATTAAAACACATAAACAAAGGCGCGAATATATAACCATAATTCAGTGACACTTGTCTTATACATCTGCAAGTTTTTGGAGCCTTTCAACTCCTTTTCATTATAATCAAAAGTATAATTATAAGTAAAATGAGTGGTTAAAGGTCTTTCTGATATAAGATGCTACCAACATATTCTTAAACACGCATTTCCTCTCATATTTAAAGGTTATGTGACGAAGGAAACTTTGACAAAAACAACACTAAGCCTTTTTGATAAGAGAGAGGAGAAGCAAACAAACATGTGGCTCACAAGATGTCAAGTGAGTATCGCCACCTATACACCAAGGGAATTGCAGATGCATTTATAGCCTTAAATGCCGCGGCCTAATATTATTTAAAGCCATGTTAGATGGGCAGACAATAAGCATTTTTTCATAATTAGTTTAATCTATAGGAAAGAAATACAAAATATTTCATTTGTAATAAATTAATATTGCTTCAAGTTCTGTGAAGACTTTCGACTTAATTTAATTCATTAAGACGTACCGCAATATGAAGGAAGTTGTTCTCTCTTACAAGTAATACAAAAGCTTTAAGCACAATGGTCTTTGTGTTAGTGTTACCCCCACCAAACTCTCATCATATTCAAGTTATTTTACAAAGTATTGGAGTAGCTATTGAAAAGTTTTTGAAAGCCCTGCTTTTCCTTTGATGTCTACTTTAATAATAATCAAAGAAAAGATAAGATATGGTGACGGCTGAAATGATTTGTGTCAATAAATAAATCGCTTTCAATTTTTTGTTTTCAAGTATGTTCACGAATAAAAACTGACAGCTGCTTTTACCTCAATTGCATGATAAACCTTGTATTTTCTTGATAAATTTCAATACATTTAAATCAGATGAATAGACAGTCTGAAAAACACAGATGTCTTATTTGAAAAGAGTAAAGAGCTTAGTATTACTTAAAAATAGTATTTATCTACATAACATATTGATCCCCATGTTTGTATGGGACTTATAGGATGTTTTTGTTGGGCTTATAGTAAAAAAGAATATGCTAACTGTGTTACTTGCCTAGCATATCGTAATGGCTAGCACCTATAGCTGCATTGATAATTTATGATGTAGATGTGCAATTTTAGAATTCTAATAAAATAAAATAATCATAGTTTTTGGCGGAACTTTCTCAATAACGCTGGTTACTTCAAATAAAAGAGCATCAGTTTTAGTCATCAGCAATGACCAAAAATAGTAATCGCGAATATAGTTTCCTAAAACTTTGATAGCAACCGAGCATGACCTCGCGGAACAATAGCCTCATTTGTGTCCTACACAAGTATACTATACAGAATGTAACATCCAAAGCAGGGCGATAGGACACTTCAATAACTATCGATTAGGTCCATATGTATATTCTGTAACATTTTCGGCAGTACATGGAAAAACTTTTCGAAGTTTATTTCGTACCGCTGCTGTATGACTATAATTTTGTAAGAATAAATAAATATATTAAACATTAATAGGTGGAAAAGTTCTTTGAAGTTTTATCAGATTTAAGTAGGAAAGATTTTAGTGAATTAGTGATACTTAGCCCGTAGTTGTTTTTTGAAATAGTTGTATACTTCTTACATATTACAAAATCATTTTGAGTTAAGATCTTCGGCACTTTTCAATATTTCAAAATTTAAGTAAAAATTTCTTGTATAATTTCTTAACACTGATTTTTTCTATCAAGGCTCCTACGCAAAATCTGCAACTTGATAGCGGTATAAAACCTTATATATTCATTTGTCATCGATTACACCATATGGAAAGTTCATTGCTGAACATAGGCCTCCTCTATAGATTTCCTCATAGGAGGGATAATTGTCATAGTTACAACGCTTAGCCGGCGAGTAAGCAATCGCAGTTTATTTTAATTTTTTTATGTTGTTCATTTGATTTGACTAATGATGTAGTCAACAATAGCGTTCATTTCGAGTAACAGTGAGAACGATAAAAAGAAATGTATGAGGAGATAAAAATAAAAGCAAAACAGGAAAAGAAAAGTATTTTTCATTACATGTATTTTAAACATATCTTACGATTCTACAAGTAACTACTTATTGGTTACCGAGTATTATCTTTCCAAGCACCTAATCGTCTATTACATGACATAATTTGGAAGATAAGCAACAAAAAAATAATTTAATAATAAAAGTTCAATTTCAGTTTCAATTTCAAAACTAAAAAGAATAAACTAATTTCCACTGGCATGTTAATGTGCAGAAAATTAGGATTAAAAGAAAACCATTAGAAGTTTGATAACATATTTTCTATCGATGTGGTAATAAGTTTATAAAGTTTTTTTTTCTTGCCATCAAGTTCTTATAAAATAAATTGAAACTATGAGAATTGAAATTAAGTGCTCTCAGAAAATTTGGTGAGATTTTTCGTAGCATCGTTTGATCCTTAACGGATAAAAGTAAAGTAATAGCATTCATACATCGCACGCCTCCTCTCATTTCTGAGAGGGTTTTTAAGGTAGGTAAGTGTCTGCCGCGTTGCCCCAATCGGTGTTGTTGGAGTTCACGTTTCTTTGAAATATTTTTTATTTCTCTCGTTACTTCAACTCTGAACTTCATATCTCGTAACGCGGATATCCACAGAAGAACAAGAGCAACTGATATAACTCAGGGGATCATTAGGCTAAAGTGCGGTGCGGTGGACCGATGGGAAAGATTTTTTTCGAGTGGCAGTGTTTGTCAATCCTCTACTAGAAGGAATGATGACTAATTAAACATACATGGAGTTGATGGATGTAAGTCCCTCAAGCCCGTGCTTCGTGACAATCTATGGGGTAGGCCTATATTCTGCAGTGCACTTGTGAAAGGCTGTAAAAATGATGATGATGATGATTTTTACGCAGTAAAACGGCTTATTTTTAAATTGATTATTTTTAATAGAATATAATAAATGATTAGGAGCCGTGGTAGCTCAGGGACTAAGCTCTCGCAGTAAAAATCACAGTACGCGAGCAACCCGGTTTCGATTCCTGCCCGCACCAATGAAATTGTTGCAATTTTAAGTGCTGATTTACCACGTCCTCGGCGGTGAAAGAAACTATCGTGAAGAAACCTGCATGTCTGAGAAATAAGAAAAAAATATTATTGTTAAAATATTTGTTGTACACGTGAAGTTCGTCAACACACAACATTGGGGCAGCGCGGCTGACATTTCCCTGCCCTAAAACTCTCTCAGAAATGAGAGGAGGCCTGTGCCCAGCTGTGGGATGTATATAAGCTGCAACTTTAACTTTAACTTTAGAATATAAAGAGTAATAAAAATTAAAATGTTACATTATATTATTTATGACATTTAATGACCTTTTTATGTATATCTGAATAGGTCAGGATGATCATTACGACGAAATGATCTTTCACTTGATTTTTGTTTGTTGGCAGGATTTGGAAAATAAATTTTGATTGATTTTACGTTGAGAGGGATCTAAACCAAGTCACTGTAATATTCTGTGAACAAACTTAAGTCTATCTAATAACACACGTCTTTATGCAGACACTTTATACATATTACTTTACTTATTACTTTTACTTATTTTAGTTTTAATTTATTTACACTTTCATGCACAAAGTAGTACATAGTAGTAGTGGACTTAATGCCATAGGGCATTCTCTCCCAGTCAACCATTAGGCTAAACAGAGATAGACAGACATATGTGCAGGCGGTGCAGCA
Organism: Parnassius orleans; assembly: GCA_029286625.1. NCBI lineage: Eukaryota > Metazoa > Arthropoda > Insecta > Lepidoptera > Papilionidae > Parnassius > Parnassius orleans. The sequence goes on along the minus strand of JAGSMP010000235.1, from coordinate 66,465 downwards.
ATAATCAAAATAGAAAGGGTTAAAAAATATTATATACTTAAATATATACAATATATACATATAAATATAAATATTATCTATGTCAGAACAAATATAAAATATATGTTTATGAAAATAAGAGCTATGTTAGTTCAAACTTGCAACGATTTTTTCACATGCTTACGCACTTATGTAAGATATGAATAAAAACCTAAACTCAATATTACCATTACTCAAGTTAAATTGCGCCTCCTTTTAGGATTTCATATTAAAAAGAAATTCAATTACTAATATTTATCACGTTTTGAGATTGGAAAAAACCTGTTTACATTTATTTAAAAAAATCAATCAAACATGAATAAAACAGTCCATCTAACGTTGATATAAAGGAACGCAATCTCCATCCAAACGTTTTAATTTAAATAAACAAATATGTGCATAATATAATTCATTGCACGTAATTCAAAAGTTTTATTAGTTTATAAATAGACCCAATTTATTAACACAAAGTTACCCACGCCGCATCAACTTAGCCACTCGCAGATGGGGACTTAAATTATAAATCACGCGGACACTCACGCACCTGGTGCCCCGTTTATGAACCCTTGTGTTTATTTTACCTACAACGGGAAACAAGGAAAGATGCTCGCACTATTTAAAATCCTCGTATTGCTGAATATACATTTAATATATATTTTTTATTTTTCTGCAGAATAAGGGCGACAAACAGGCTCACAGTCCACCTGATAGTAAGTAAATGCTGTGACCCATAGACATCTACATCTATCCTCGATTAATAATCAAAATGCAGATGCGTTGCCATCCCTGAATACTTAGATTGAATGCCTCGTTTCCAGTAAAACGGGTTTCCGATTCTCTACACTCACCATACGAAACACGGCGACATTGATCTGTTATTTTACGCTAGTATTCTGTGAGAGCGTGGTCTTTCCCCGGTCGAGCCGAACATAACGATACCTCTGGGCTCAAAGGTCGTAAAGGAATTTGGACGAAAATGACTTTTTCTTTTTCGCCCAAATTCTTTTTCTTAATTCATTTCTTATCGTTGAATTTGATTTCTGTACACAAACTTCCAACCAATAAATTATAATGTTTGTAATACTCTTTATAAATTACCTATAGTCAAATACATTTTCCTAGTCCCGCGCGCATTCATTCAGCGCACAGCCCATACCATACCTACTATAACTACCAGCCCATACTTACTATAGTAGGTATAGGCTGTGCGCTGCCCATACATACTTTAGTAGGTACGGGCTGTACGCTGAATCACTCATTCAGTTACTCATGGTACAGAAAAAGAAAGTCGAGAGCAATAATTATTATGAAACACCGCGTTGCTTCGCATTGCTAATAGACTTGGCCTTCTGTATGGGCTAAGATGTAAATTACTAGTATTCTAGAAGTACGACGTGTAAATACGAAAACCTAACGCACCTAAAAAATATTCTGAAGAAACAAAAGTGTTTGCAAATAACTTTATTGTGAAGCTGCCAGTAGTACATCGCATTACAATAGAAAAAAATCCAATAGAACTTATCTTCCTCAGGAAATGAAAAACATGTAAAACTTTCAAATGTATTTAAAATATTGTACTGAACAGAAACAGCAGGCGCTAAGTGAAAACGCATTCCAAACTGTTTTTAAAGAGTATAATATATGGTTTCACGTACCTAAAAAAAACAAATGCCTTACTTGCGTCAAAGCAGGAATAATATAGACCAAATGAACGACAAGGACAAAGAGCTACTGAACTCTCATCACAAAGACAAGAAAGCTAGTTATAAAAGATTTAAGATACAGCAAACCCTTAATGCACCCAACAATGAAACTCTCACCTACAGTTTTGACTTACAAAAAGTTATGAACACGCTACATGGACAAAGTATGATATTGTACTATTCTAGAAAATATTCGGTGTTTAATTTCACCATTTATGAAAGTCTTGCAAGGAGAATTGCAAGGAAGTCTGTTTATTTCAGAATTGCAAGGAAGTTCCCTGTATTCGGTATTCGTTATGAAATATTTTAAGTATTGTTCCATTTTCACATAGATTTATTAGATCTTTATATTTAGCAGTGGCTATTGATAATCTACTATTGTATAGCTGCTTCACTGCATCTACAATCACTGGTTCATTTTGAATCTGGCTTTTTTTCCTTTTTGACGTTCCCTTCCCCTTTCCTTTTCCTTTTCCTCTTCCTTTGAACGAAAAAGACAGAACTTTGAACGAAACAGACGAAGAGGATGATGAAGAAAGTGAGAAGGAAGATGAGTAAATAAATAATCATCTGTTAATTAAAGAAGTGAATAAATTTGATTAAAGAAGTCAATAAAGATGATTAAAGAAGAGATTAGATAAAAGGAAAGCAAGAAAAATTACGTTAGTTACCAAAATATTGATTTATAATTTAAATATTTAAAGCTTTGTGTTCAATTCTAATAAAAAATCTCTTAATTTGATTTCACAAATGTACCTTTTATTTTAATAGTATGTTATTTCAATATTATTTGTAAAGAAAATACAATAGTATACATAATAATTACATAATTCATTTAATACTTAAGTTTAATTATTAATTTATCCTTACAGAATACCTTAGCGGGTGATCCTTAAGAATCCAAAAATTATTACAGTTGTCGGTTATTTCCTAATTTTGTTCAGCTTTGTGCAGCAAAGTAGACTTACGCCCTTAGGTAATAACATAGGATGAAAATTTTAAAGATGTAAAGAACATTTATTGTTAAATTTAACAATAAATTTTCTTTACATTGCCACAACACTGCCTTAGAAAATACTCTAAATTCTAAGCACTTTCTTCCTAGGTTTCATTTAAATTACTCAAGGAACAAAAATGTTAGAGTAAAAATAAAATTATTTTTTTCGTTTTTTGCTTCTCCTGGAAAGTCGCCTTTTGTCCTTTACGACCTTTGAGCCCAGAGGTATCGATAACATAGCTGCAGCATGGCCCTAAAACGTAATATTTATCCAAATTGTGTTTATTTAACTTTTATTGCCAAGATATAGAAGCACTTAAACTTTAATAACACACGCACAGTTCAACACAGTTACGCATTCGTGTCACAGGATAATTTAAGAAATTTTTATTATGTTAGAAAAGGAACTAAATAAGCTTAACTCCATTATAGCTGTTGATAATGCTAATAACTATTTGATTTAAACGTATAGAAACAGTTTCATTTAATTATTATATTTTTGCTTAATTATAGTTAACTGAACTCAAGTATTGTATATTATTTACCGTGTAGTAGTGGCGTAAAAGAATCTACTACTCCATATCTTCCCGTGGATGTCGTAAGAGACGACAGAAATAATCTGAAACAGGAGATGGGCAGCAGCATCTTTCTGGATAACACCTCAAAAATAATAAAAAAACACTGTGGCTGCCGACCCGCCTGCCAGTTGTGACTATTATTGCAAATAATATACCTATGAGATATTTTACGGGGGTGGCCTATGTATAGCAGTGGACTTCTGAAAGGTTAGAGTGAATTATTGAAAAATGAATGAATAAATAAAGAATATGAAGGTATCGTTATTATATTATAATCGTGCTTTGGAGTTGATTGTGGATAGGGGAAATATTATTAAAAACTTCTTTTCTAAATGTCAACCCAATTTTTACGTGATATAACCTGATGACGAACGGACGAGACTTTGAAGACTGAATCTCACAGAGCAGTGATAGTTATGGCACAGAATGAATAATAGTACTACGCACAGAAGTTGCACTCTTTTGATGTTGACTGTTTGCCGACGTTTTAATAGCGTACATAGTTATTATTAATCAGATAAATCGCGCACGCAATCTAAATAAAACTTTATCGCTGCGCGCGAGTGTCCGTATTACTTTGCATCTTTTCTACTTACTAAGTCACAACGGACTTTCCTTGGTTGCAAAGGGCTGTTAATAAAGAGTAAAAAAATACATTGTGAAATGGTAAGTTACTTAAGTAAAGTACCTGTGCTGACTATAATCGACCATATTATCTACTATGCGAGTTCTGTGATGCCCAACGCATGCAACTTGCAAGGCCATTCGTCGGGAATCGCGATGCTTGGTTCGTATACATAGATAGATAGCGTAAACAACAAATAAACCCGAAATACGATTCCTAACAGAAATATGATCGTAATCTACTTAGTTGAAAATGTTGTAAACAAAGTTTTAATTTCAGTATTTTGTGCTATTATAACTTAAAATATTTTAATTACAAGGCGAGTATGTAAGTAGGTACTTGGGTACTGAAGTAAATTTCAACTAAGTTTTGTAATAAAGTACTTAGGTATTACTTCTGTAGTTAAATTATTAAAAAATGATATATCTGAATCCATTTAATTGCTCACTAAGCATCCATCCTCGCAACAATTATAGTAGGAACGACGTTTTGCCATTATAATTTATGAAATAGATAGGTAATATACATATATATTATTCTTAAATAACATTAAAACTTTGTCAACTATTTTATCCTACAATTAAATATACTAAACACTAAACAAAAACTATTTCGACGAGTATTTCAACAAGTATTTACAAAAATTATTTACGAAAACAGCGTTAAAAAAACTAACATTTAATCGCCTAGATCGCGCTAGCCCCGACTGCGATCTACCCATGGGGCAGCTCGCTATTGTAGGTAATTATTTCACGCAGGTAGCAAGAGTGACAGAGGCCTGGTTATGGGGAGTAGCATAGGGGCGTTTGTTTGACGCTGCACTTACTTACCCGCTTGTTCAGGTGGTGCGTATGATGTGCGTATAAGAAATGCTCGCCTGCTGGCACTTTTTGGAAGGCCTGAACTGACTGAACTGAACAGTTTAATTGTTAATTGTTTCAGTTTTGTTTCAATTCTAGTCCTGCAACTGTCACTATAATATAAAATTTTGGCGATTTGAAGGTTGGCTTAGTAATAAAATATATGTACACTGTTAGCTATTTTTTTATAACTACACAAAATCGTCGAGAAAAAGCTAAAAAACCTGTTATACACGAAGTATCCAATCGTAACATCTTGAAAAACCCTAAACTAATATCCCGAAAAGGGACGAAATCGCAAATATAATGTCTAATATTTTACCGGTCTCGCAAAGTACTCGCAATAAAAAGGGTTCATATGCTTTATACGGTAGTATCCTATAAAAGCATATATGTGTGCTGAAGGTATTTACATGATGGTAACGTAATGGGTCGGCTAGGAAGAGAGAGCAGGGTGTTTGTCAACGACATCGCAAAAGAAAACACAAGCGCACAATTTCCGTTTACCTTTCCGCATTAAAATCTCCATGCCAATAAAGTATTTAATGAAAGCGGTGTTTAAGTAATGGGTCGTTAAATAATATTTATAACGTGGACCATAATTAGTGAAATATTTACTTTTTAAATACGTAGGTTTGCTTTCGTGCTAATAATGTGCCCTTGCATGAGAATTCGGTTGGAAATTTAAAGTTCCTTATGAAATCGTGATGTTAAAACATTTATATTTAATTTATACAATTGTTGCCGGGGTACGGTGTGGATGGTCGATTGCTAAGGGCTGTGCAGGCACTTTACTGCGACTGTAAAGCCTGTGTGCGGGTAGGCATGACCTGTCACCCATGTTTAGCGTCCAAACGGGAGTAAAACAGGGTTGTGTCATGTCTTCCTGGCTGTTCATACTATATCTCGACAGCTGTTTACAGAAGCTGAAAGATAGCTGTCTGGGTGTGAAATTGGGTGACATAAAAGTAAATTGTCTGCTGTATGCTGATGATGCAGTGCTTATTGCACCATCAGAGGCAGAACTGCAGGCATTAGTCACGCGTATGAAAGAGGAATGTGAAATTAAAGGTCTCCGTTTGAATGCCAATAAAACTAAGGTTCTGGTATTTGAAAGGGACGAAGAGAGAACGAAGTGTGAAATATGGGTAAATCAAGAATGTCTAGAACAGGTAAATGAAATTGTATACTTGGGAGTGCTTTTAGCCGGGATGGAAGATGTGATTTAGATGTGACAGGCGTGTCGCTGCCGGGAACAAAGTCAATGGTGCCTTGACTGCTTTAGTCAAAAGGCAAGGCGTAGTGAAGAGCGCACGCCTTGCAATACATAACGCAGTGTTGGTACCAACTTTGTTATATGGCAGCGAAACCTGGGTATGCCAGAAGAAGCATAAAAGCAAGTTGAATGCAGTGGAGATGCGATCTCTTCGTAAAATGTGCGGCGTTACCATGGCTGACCGAAAGCGAAACGAAGAGATTCGCAATATGGCAGGTTTGAAAGATGACCTTATCACAAAATTGATAAGGGCGTGCTTCGATGGTTTGGGCACGTTGAGCGAATGAGTGAAGACCGAATGGTGAAGAAAATATATAGCGCGAAAGTTAATATTAAAAGGTGTCGAGGTAGACCGAGACTAACTCGAAGACCATGTGAGCAAACTGCTCGAAGAGGAGGTCAAGAGTACTCGGATACCTAGACGTGCATGCATGAAGAAGATTATGAATCTGAAAGAAGCGAAAGAGATATGTAAGGATCGTGACACTTGGCGATCTGTTCTCTGGCTACCCTGTCAGGATTGTGCGTGAAGATAAGTAAGTAAGTATGTTTAATTTATTCTTAATCTAATTCTATACTCTTACTAAGTGTGCTCGTTATTCGTTGCAATTCGTCTTTTTTTTTTTAGAAATGTGTTGACGTCCATCACGTAGGGAATCTCCGATCATAGCCCCGTGAGACCTTAAGCTTCCTCATACGGTCACGAGTGAAAGATTATATCTTACATTGGAGGGATACGTGACGGTATGTGTCTTAACCTCCTGCTGCCCAGCCGAGTTGAATCTGTCGATTGAGCTGTGATTGACCGTTGAGGACGAGTATTATGATAAATTAAACATATGTGTAATAAAAAGGTATAAAAATCTTTACCAAACATTTAGCAATTCAAATCTTTCATAGCGCCTTAGAAAAGAAATCTTGAATTAAGTCATAAAAATACCCCATATTATTTAAGTACATCACATTCACGCAGCCTATGAATCTGTTGATAGGTAGTCGTAATCGATTTTGTCCAGATCTTTGCTAGCCCATAAACAGCCTGCTACTGGACATGAGCCATTTTTATAGTGAAACTCTTCACAGAGAGATTCACGATAACGTCTCGCAACTTTGGCGTTATTCCCCGTACGAGTTTCAATATTTTACAATTTTCATAAGCGTTACGTTATAGTTATACCTTCCACTACTTCGTACTTCCCTTAAATCTAGATCTAACGAACTCAACGAACGGTTTTTGAATCGTTACGCTGTCATTACAAAAATAGTTTAAAAACATAATATATCACAAATGTATGTACGACGATACATTTTCAGTATTTTTTTAAATGTTTATCTATAAAAATCTATACATAAAAATAAATTGCTGTCCGTTAGTCTCGCAAAAACTCGAACATAGCTTGACCGATTTTGATGAATGTTTTTGTGTGTATTTGAGTATGGATGGTTTAAAGTTGGACCCGATAGGTGGCACTGTTGTCGAGATCCAGAAATCACCCGTACAAAGACGGGTCGGATCGCTAGTACTTTATAAATATTAAAATCTCCATACAAAAAAAATTGTAAAAGTTTTTACGTAATATGTAGTCGTTTCCATAAAGTCTCGAGGATGGAAATATTGTCTCACATAATAACATGGAAAGTGACAAAAACAGATAGGACTCGCAGAGGAATACATAATCACCCTCCCTATCTCGGTAAGTCTCTATTCACGACCGCTCCGCTGTAATACTTTGTGTGGGTGGACAGTGGAAGTAATTTTAATGCTGTCCGACCGAAAAGACACAGTAAATACAGTAAATGGACACAACCAAAACATAATATGGTTGTTACTTAAAATAAGGAAATGGGAAAACAGACATTAATCATTCATTGTATATTAGCTTATTTTTAGAAATACCAAATGTTCAGACATCAGAAATGCTTTTTAACCAGAGTATTTTTTGAATAGAATTAAAATTCGTTTAACTGAAAATTCATTTATGCTTCTTCTATATATTTTAAGTGTACATTTTTTACGGATTTTGTTATGGAACATTTCATACATTTGGAACAATTGCAACTTATATAAAGGGTTCTAATGATTTGTAAAAAAATTTGTATTTAATTTACAAAACTTAATCTATTATTAACTATTGAAAACAAAAAAAATATTTTAATTTGTTTTTTATTAGTTAATAATTGAAAATTGAAAGTACGTATTGTTTATATTTAATTCGCTAAATTGCTTGCATGTTTTCAGTTATTTTGTTTCATAAGTTACTTATATTGGTTGCTTTTATTCTAATCTATTACCTAAGAGTTTTTAGCCAGTATTTTTTTAAACATTCTTAACATTTTAGTAACACTGTCACATTGTAACACCGTCATAAGTGACATTATTTCCTAATGCAAGCGTCAGGTTCACATCCTGTTCTATTTAGTTTCATAGAATAATGTCGTAGAGGCGCGTAATATGATAAATAGAATAGAATAGAAATGAATCATTTTTATTCAATATAGATTACAATACATAATACTTATAGAAAGTCATTTTTTAATTTTACTACTGGTTCGCAAAAAAAAACCTCTGTCCTGGGAAGAACCAGCAAGAAACCCAGCGGGACTTTTTTTTTTAAAAGTACAATTTACAATATAATATTTTATACAATTGTTATGAAAACATTTAGAAACAGCATGGTAGCGATCACCTCATTCCCAGGGGCTATTATCAGTCATGTACTCTTTAGTAGTACTCGTATAATAACCCTTACTAGACAATTTTTGCTTAATAAATAATTTAAACCTTTTGATAGAAAAGGTCTGCATATTTTCTGGGATTTTGTTGTAAAAGCGCATGCGTTGCCCCATGAAGGAGTTACTGACTCTTTGGAGTCGAGTAACTGGTATAACTAACTTGTGCTTGTTCCTAGTATTTACAGAATGTACATTACTATTTTTAATAAAACTATTTTTGTTTTAGTGTACATACATTAAATCCTCGTAAATATATTGAGAGGCCAAAGTCAATATATTTATTTCTTTAAATTTATCACTAAGAGACTCTCTCGGTTTTAGGTTATAAATTGCTCTTATGGCTCTCTTTTGCAAAACAAAGAAAGTTTCAATGTCAGTCGCATTACTCCATAGCAAGATTCCATATGACATTATGCTATGGAAATAACTAAAATAAACTAATCTAGCTGTTTCAACACATGTAAGGCATCTAATCTTTTTTACAGAATATGCTGCAGAACTAAGTTTGCTAGCTAATTTAGATGTATGAGGGCCCCATTGAAGCTTCGCGTCAACCGTAATTCCGAGAAAAACAGTGGATTCAACAAGGCCCAGCTCCTCCCCATTTAAAAACACATTGGTATTCACCTGTTTAACAATAGGTGTAGTAAATTTAATACATTTCATTTTATTACCGTTCAAAAGCAAATTATTAACGTTAAACCAGTGTACTACTTTTGATATAGCATTATTCACTTCGTCATATTTCAATAATTTCCTTTTTATTCGGAAAATCAACGAAGTATCATCGGCAAATAATACTTTATCATGGTTATTCCCTACCAAGTAAGGTAATTCATTATTATAAACTAAGAACAGAAAGGGACCAACAACTGAGCACTGAGGAACACCCATAGATACTACCGATCCGGAAGAACTGCATCCATTAATAACAACTGTTTGCTTTCTATTATTTAGATATGAGATAATAAGTTTAAGCGCTATATTTTTACACCATAATGATGTAGCTTCTAATTTCTCATGGTAAACACAGTCAAAATCCTTGGAAAGATCACAAAATATACCCAAAGTGTTTTTTGAATTTTCCCATGCACAGAAAATAAGTTTGATTAGCTCAACACCGGCTTCAGTTGTCAAGCGACCCCCTTGTAAAACCAAACTGATTGTTATGAAGTAATTTATTTACATTAAAAAAACCTTAACATGTGATCTAGAATATTTTTTTCAAATATTTTACTGAGCGTTGGCAGTACAGAAATAGGACTAAAATTAGTGGCGTCCAATGTACTGCCAGATTTAAATAAAGGTATAACTTTACTATGTTTCATTAAATCAGGAAACACACCAGATTCGATACTAGCATTGAAAATAATAGCAAGTTGGGGTGCGATCGCATCTATTATAGACGCAATAAATTTAACAGAAATTCTCCATTGATCCGCTGTTTTCTTAATATCAATAATTTTGAAATATTTTACAATATCATCTGATAATATTTTATGAATTGCAAATTATCTTTTACAGACATTTACATTTTGTTTGAGTAGTGACTTGGCGACAGTAGGGGAGGAATTGAGTGACTTTGTAGTCAAGATTGGAATATCAGTAAAATATTGTTCAAAAGCCGTTGCAACGTCTTGATCTGATTGCGTTAAATTATTGTTAAAATTTAATTGAAAGTTTGAGTTGTGTAGTTTCTTGCCAGTTTCACTATCGATTATACTCCAAGTCATTTTAATTTTATTAGAGACATTCTTAATTTTGTTTCTTAAATGTAAAGACTTGGCTGTGCAACACACTCTTTTGAATATTTTGGAATATTTTTTTTATATTCTCTAAATGAAACACTATGATTATATAATATTTCATTGTAAAGGTCATATAACTTTTGTTTACTCCAATGGATTCCTACTGTCGCCCACTTATTAAACGATTTGCGACTGTTTAAAGAGAGTCTTTTAAAAGTATTTTTTTTATTAAATTCAAGACTTATTAGTTTAAATAATGATCCATATAAATAGTTAGTATTCTTTTTATATGGAAGAAAAGGCAGATTTTTCACTATACTACTTCTAAATCTCACTAAGCGATGTTCATTTATTGGAACAAACACAACTTTCTTAACTTTCTGTTTTTTGTGCATGTACGGTAGCGGGACTAACTGTCCACAGTGATCAGAACTTAAATTTTGAATAATTGATGTATGTAAGGGCTCTATATCAGTAAACATATTATCAATACAAGTTGCACTAGGCCCTGCAATACGTGTTGGCTCAAAGAACAAATAAACAAGGTTGTATGATTTGAGCAATGATCTAAACTTAATACTCATGGAAGAAGTTCCAAGGACATTGATATTAAAGTCTCCACATACGACGACAAATTTGTTCTGTTTATTAAGTTTAAGCAAAACTTCCTCCATTATTTTTTCAAAACAATCATACCTAGAATGTGGGGGTCTGTAAACATTGAAAACAATGAAGTGCTCGAACTCAACATATACCATTTCTACAGTTCGCTCAACAGGGAGGCTCACAATATCCTTATGTTCTTTACTTATTAATAATTTATTAGCTAATATTAAGGAGCCACCGCGTAATTTTTTCTCTCTGTTAAAGCAACTGACCACCTGGTGTTTACTGAAATTAAACATATTATAGTTATAATCTTTTAATCAATGTTCAGTTATACAAAAAATATGTATGTTGTTACTATTTAAAAACAATTCAATTTCTAATTCTTTGGCCAACATGCTTTGCATATTTTGATTCACCAGGTGTATACAATTTTTATGATTGTTTTTATGAGAAATTATACAATTAACTATTTTTGGGCTACATTCTGGATAAATTAAATTGTTACTATGACTGCTATAGATTACCTCTATTGTCTCATTTTCATATTTAAATTACTTGGAACTAATTCCAAATTCAATGTAAAGTTATTATACTGCTCAATAGAAGCAGATGTCTGGGTAGCCATATCCTTGGCTGAGTTAAAATATAAATAATAAGATAGCACATTTGCTATCAGTCTTATACTATACTTTGATAGGTAATACCTATATCTTGTCAAAAACTTCTTAGTTAAATTATTAATATCAATCAAATGAAATTTATCATTATTATTCTCACAATTAAATGTCAAATTTAAATTACTATTACATGTCAAATTATGCATCAATAAATTTGAAATTAAATATACCAACAGTTGTTGCAGAAATCATGAAGACTTAGGTACTTCAAATTTTATCAAATTCAAATCATGTCCATTGCCGCAGTGCAATTCAATGCTGCTAGCATTGCGTGCTAAAATATTGTTCACTTTTAAAGTTGGTTTATGCAAAAAAGCATTACGTATAATCTGCTTTAATAGAAAACGTACTCATAAATGGTTTGTTGCAAATGGTGCATTATTTAACCGTGTAGTGCTACTGTAAGAATATCCACTACCCCATATCGCCCAGTGAGTGTCGTCAGAAGGAAACTGAAATAGGAGATAGGCAGCAGCATGTTCTTGAAAATAACTCTAAATAATTAAAAACTGCAGTTGCCAATCCGCCAGCCAAGCGTGCAACCATGAAAAATCTCCCCATGCGACAACATGTGGGGGAGACCATAGTTCCGTATTGAACTTTTATAGGTAATGGATGAATAATGGAAATTGTGTATTCCGCTAACTTACAAACGACGCCTTTGCAACTTTATTTTATTCTTTCGAAGATGGCTAAGTCAAATTCCACAGATGAGTAATAAAAAAAACATTATCAGTTAGAGGGTATCGATTGCTCAGTCATCTGTCCCACGTGGGGAGTGTGAGTAATGGTAGGGATAGACTAGTCCCACGTACGCAACGTATGCGATGCAACGCTCCTACGTCAGTGTACACACTTGACCTACGTATGCAACGTATGCAGTATTGCCAACAAGTAAACTAGCTCTCCACCAGATTCAACTTCTAAAACCACCAGAAAATTGCTAACAAAAAGCAACCCTACCCTCGTTATCTCTAAATTTTCTACTAAATATTTTTTGTTAATAACGAAAGAAAAAAATAGGTATACATATCAGTAATTGTTTAATTTTATTATTACATTTTATGTAACAAAATATGAAATTTCTAAGTAAATAAACAATAACTCCATATAGGTATAATTAATAATAATAGAAATCAGTTATTGAGCTTTTCCATCAAGTAATTCTCAGTAGCTGCCCGTAGTCAGGAAGTTGGCGGTGTCTCACCCCATCGGTCTATGAGAGTGAGGGAATAGAGAGTGCGCCTGTGCTTGCGCATACACTTGGGCACTATAATCCTCTCGATAAGTCTCCATTGTGTCTGGCCGCCGTGACCGAAATTCGGTCTGGAGGACATTATTATAGGTATAATTAATAAATCAACAAGTCAACATCTATTTATTATTTAATGAACTGCTATTTTAAATTAAATCATCTTCTTCAGATGAATCATTTTTGTCGACACCATCAACTTCGGTTTAAGATTGACATGATTTTTTGGTATAATTTGTTTTACAACGCTTATCGGATTTTCCATTTCTTTGCAGCATTTTCCTGCCAACCTCATACCGCAGCGTACTCTTATTATGACAGTTAAAGGATTTAATTTCATTCTATTCCTCTGCTTGTTTTTTATTACAGAGTAATCACAAAATTCGCTAATAACTCAAATTTGAATTCAACTGGGATGGATCGTCTCACGCACGTCATGGCTGATGAATCATTTTTGCCTACACATTAAAAGTAAATTCTCCTGAAATGACGTAGACATATACTTCGAAACGTATGTGGCTTTATCATCTTTCCACAAATTGAAACTTAATTCTATTGACCCACTACAAAAAACCACCAGCTGGAGAAATATTGCACCACCAAAAGCAATATTTATCCACTAAAAGGAAGGTCGAAACCACCAGTTTTAGTGGAAAATCCACTAACTTGGCAACACTAGTGGGATTGCGTACAAACATCCCATCCACCTTCCCACGCCGATCTAGACATCGCAGATCGACGTTGCACGGGACGCGTGTGATTGCGTTGCATACGATAAGTGTGTTTCTAGTGTATAGTTTTTCATACAAAATCAAGCGTTCAGATGTCATAATGCGTTGCATACGTTGCGTACGTGGGACTAGTCTGTCCCTACCATAAATATTTTATAAGGATTCATTTTTCGTGCCTTGTTGCGAAATCTTCATAAGGAGTGGATTTAAAAGGCTGATATGGAAAGAGTTGTTGAGGAAATATGCAAACGTTTTATCTTGATTCCAACTTATAGTTATAGTCCTGTTGACCGACGATGCTCTAACAACAGAAAAAAATTAAAATACATTATTTGTAATGGTTTATATAACCCCAATACAGCACAAAGATTTTTTTTATAAAACTGACAGAGACAGACAAACTTTACACGTGGTAAGGCCAGGCTGCAGCTATATCATGGTTGTAGCACGAATGGGTCGGCTCACCGGGGTAGGACCACGCTCTCACAGAATACCAGCGTAAAATAGCAGCCTGTTACTGCTGTGTTTCGTATGGTGAGTCTAGAGAACCGGAGACCAATTTTACTGAAAAAGATACATTCCATCTTAGTCCCCACGGGTGACAACGCATCTACATTTTGATTCTTAATTAAGGATCAATTTAGATGTCTATTGGCCACAGCATCTACTTACCATCAGGTGTACTGTGTGCTTGTTTGTGACCCTTATTCTATATAAAAAAACTTACAGTCCTCCTGATGGTAAGATCAACTGGAGTCCCTTTAAGCGTAGGCTTTAAAGTAGAAATTGGCTGCAGTTGTCCAATCAGCCAATTTCTACTTTAAAGGCTATAGATGTTTTGTCACCTCTAAGGACTAAGGTGGAATGACCTTCACCCTGTAATTATGGAATAGAATAGAATATTTTTTGATTCAATATAGATTACATGTTATTCTGATTGAAAGTCATTTTTTACTTTATCACTGGTTCGAAAAAACCAGCCAACCAATAAGAAACCCAACGGGACATTTTTTAAAGTAAATTTTACCATATAAAAGTTTGTACAAACTATTTACAAAATATAATTTTGAAACAACTTGGTAGCGACCACCTGATTTCCAGGAGTTATCAACAACCATGTACATTATTATATATTATAACAACTCTTTTTATACAGTTTTTGTTTAATAAAATATTTAAACTTGGTAGTAAAGAGAACTTGTATATTTTCTGGGACTTTGTTGTATGTAATAGCGTATACATTGCCCTAAGAATGAATTACTGACTCTGTGGAGTCGAGAAACTGATGTCACTATCTGTATTAATTCCTTGTGTTTACAGAATGTATATTTTAACTAAAACTATTGTTTTTACGAACATAAAATTTTCGTAAATATAATGAGAGGCCAAAGTTAATATATTTATTTCTTTAAATTTTTCTCTACGCTATAACCTTTTATAGTGGCTCTCTATATCCTTCAGGCAGGAATCCTACCAACTAGTATGAGTTTATTTACGTATTTTTTTAGCATATCCATTACTGAATCCCGTACGCTTTATTTGCAAAGACTGTTGTCTCAGACTCTTATGTTGTGTTTCGTTGCTGAAAGGCCAGTTTCTGTGAAACTGTAATTCATTGAGTGTAATAATTAAAGTTGTTGATCGGATTTCACCTCTGGTAATGTATTTCCGGGCGCAAAATTCAAAATAATAAAAATCTATTAAATTCCCATTAACTATACGTTCCACATAACTTTTTTGAACTTTAGAATGATATATTTTAAATTTTATTTCGTTAATTTCTAAATAAACGTCAGTATTAGTTATTAACAGTAAGATTATCATTAAACGTTCGTATTCATTTTAACAAAGTTATTTTTGTTTTATGAATAATTTCCTTTTCTGATTTATTAATGAGTAATGAACAGTATTATTTACTTTATTAGTATTTGGTTCAACGTCAACAATTTCACCACTTTTATATAACATAATGTTAAGTTCATTACATAATGAACTAAATTCGCTACAGATCATTAGCCTCTTAACTATTGGCATAAAGTTAACCTTCAGAGGGCAATTAAAGGGGGCTTTTCGTGTAATGACAAGGCACTGTGGTCTTCCAATTGGGGTCGGTAATAGTTGACGTAAAGGTGTTTGCGTATGTCCAATTAAGGGTATAATTTTTGTTCAAAAGTGACACTGTATTTGTTTTTGTTTCGAAATATACCAAAATGAAAATATTAACGTGTCATTTTAAACGTATACCTAAAATTACATTTTCCATATTATGACTATCTCCTAGATAAAATAATTACAAGCATACAATGAAGAGTACTGCATAGTATTGACTTTTACAAGTAATTCTTTACCTATAAGCTATATTATTCTGGAACGTCCTTCCCAAACATATCAAAAATAGTTCGAATAAATAAAGTTTTAAAACACTGATTCGATACGATTATTTGAAGGCAAATACATTACATAATAATCAACTTTCATTTTTATATATAATTATATTTATTCATTTATACATATAATATGTAATGTATATAAATGTTATGTATCCCGTTTATTGCTTTTTCCCTTTTTTCTAATCAAAGTCTACACTTGCCAACACTTTTCTTATCCTCCCAGGGTTGACTGGCAGAAGAGAATGCCACAAGGTATTAAGTTCTTCCATTGTAAGACCCAAGGTGCAAACAAAATAATAAAAAATAAATAACATTCGTAACCGAAATAAAAGTAAAAATTTACCGTGTTTTAATTCAATAACAAGATTCTCGATCGCATGAAGTAAACACCACGGAAAGTAATTTTAAAAAGAAATAATTAAAATATACTTCGCCATATTTTTTATACTTTACCTTAATCATCATCATCATTACAGTCCTTCACAAGTCCACTGCTGAATATAGGCCTCCCCCAAGGAATGCCACGTAGGACGGTCCTAAGCCACATGTATCCATCAACTTCCTGCATGACCTACCAGATCACCACTCCATCTTGTGGGAGGATACCCTACACTTCGTTTACCCGTACGAGGCTGCCATTCTAGAACCCTTTTTCCCCATCGGTTGTCGGTGCAAGACACTTTTCTTAAAAATAATATTTTCTATATTTGTAAGATGTGAAAAGACCTGAAAATACTTTAAATTTTACATACATAAACACTCACGCCTATCACCCAGAGGGGTACGCAGAGACTACGGACTTCCATTTGGCACGATCCTGACACACTTCTCTCGTCTCCTTTACATCCATATTTCTACCATTTTCAATATATCGCCAATTTGGTCGATAAACCTTCGTCTAGGGCGTCCCTTCTCGACTCTTCCGTTCACTTCTGCAACATAATTTTGCTTTGTCACTCTCAATCATATTCTTATTTCACATAACACATACTTGCTTCTCTTTCAAAAACCATCACTTTCGTCTTACTTGTGTTCACACAACAAAACAAAATTTAAACAAAATTAAATTTTATTTATTTTATTTGTTTCTTTTGTTTTTACAGACAAACGCAATTAAGTTTTTATTTTGTTATTCCCAATTATACAAGAGTATAATATCATTATATACATTTAAATAAAATTTAAGTGTCTGTCTATATTGTCGTAATGACTGCCTTATACAGAGAAGGGGGGGTTATTATCATGTCATTAAAACATGTATAATCATTTTACAATATTTGTCTTTCTTTCTTTCTGTCTGACCATTTGTCTGTTTGTCCGCATGTCTATATATCCGGGCTAGTCTTCGAAATGTCTGAATCGATTGTAATGAAACTTCACCAACAGATAGAGAGCAATGCCAGGAGAGACCTAGGCTATATTTTATCCGAAAAATTAAATAAATGGTCTTTGAATATATTAAATCTAAATATTGCCACATTAATAGATTCACCTATCCAGACAAAGGCACAAGGATAAGAAATAAGTTTCAGAGGATATAGTAATAAAAAATTGCATCGGTGTTCGCTACGCTCCACACCAATAAAAATAAGGATTTAGCCATTACCGTCACAAGCTTGCGTCCATAACGATCGCTCGCATTTAAACGGAACAAAAGATAATTGAAAAGACAAGTTATTACAAAAATTAAATAATTATGTTAATGTCTTAGGCAATTTAAAAGCTAGCCGCGATAGGTTTACTTAAATAATTTTGTTATTATAACTCGCAACGAGGCGAGGTATTAAATTTCTTTTAACATCGACATGATAATTTATTACATTTATTCACAAAAAACCTTCCAAATTTTTATAGTTTTGTGGGTAGTTTAGATTATTATTTAAATTGTTTTATAATAAATGATCATACCATAAATTACAATATAATTTAATATTATATAAATAATATGGTTACTACGATGAAATAAAAACATTCAATGCAATAAATAAAGCATAGTTTACTCATCTTGGTAACGCTTATTATAATGGCAATTTTCTCAATTTAAAATAACGTTAAAAAATGCTACTAATTTAATGGTATAAAGGTTATGTTAGAAGCTGTCAAATTTAGCCATTACCGTCACAAAGTTGCGTCCTTAACGATAGTCCGCATTTTAACGCAAACCCTTGGGAGTGTCTTGGGCCCGTTGAACGAGGGTAATGTTTATAGCTGCCATTGAGTATTTTAACCCTTTAGACCGAAACAACGGATACGGTCTTTTGTTTTTAGATGCTGCGCTACAAAAGCGTATTTCGTATTTTTACCTGAAAAGCGGGTAAAATCACATACACAATTCTTTTTATGGGGCGATTTCGGGTAAGAGCAGTAGCTTGTTTTATTTGTGAAAATTACGTATAGGTTTCATACGTTTCTTTTCAGATTCAACGCATTTATGTGATCAGCGTATGACCTATTTACAAAGCCTATAGTTAAGTTCAAAACCATTGTAAAATTTAAAATTACTCCATTACAATGTTTAGTAAAAAAATTGTTTACGCTTATAAATATACTGATTTTTTAACTTTCCTATTTTCCACGCTTACATATATATATTAATATTAGTAATAAAAAATCCTTGAGGCCATTGCCTAGACCATTTAATAAAAAAGAAATAATTAAACTTGTTTAGCCGTTTACGATATCGGTTGACAAACATAAAAATGCTATGCGTAGTACCTTCTGCTTTTTTGAACTCAGTTAATATCTATTACTTTCTGTTGCCTTATAAAATGTTATGGCAATAAAGTCGACAATATCGTAATTAGTTTCGTTTACTAGAAGTAAGCGACTATACATGTGCTCATTAAGTAGCATGGCTGAAATTGATAATGTTAAGTTAATTGCTAAGTAAGAACTAATTAACTAAATATAAAGTAAAAAATGGTCATCGTTAACAACATTAAAATAATTCATATGTTGCCAGTAATATTGATTTAAAATGTTAAGTATTATGGTCAACTCAATGGCGAATTATGGTAAGTTGTAGAGTCATGCTACAGGACAATGCTTTTATGTTTTGTAAGTATGGAACCCGCATTACGGAGGTCATATAAAAATTAAATGGAACAATAGAAAAGAAATTAGTGCGTCACCTACATTCATTTATCCATTTACTACAGCCTACCGAAAGTTCACTGCTGAATATAGGCCTCCCCCATTGATTGACTCATAGGAAGTAATTTGCCATAGTTGCCACGCTTGGCAGATGGGTTGGCAACCACTGTTATTAATTATTTTTAGTCGTTTTCGGGAAGAAGCGACACAGGGAAACTGAACCAAGAAATGGGCTGGTTGGATAGTTCAGTTTACCTGTGTCGCTTCTTACGATACCCATAAGATGATATAGGGTAGTGAATCTTGTGTGTTACCTACGATTAAAAAAAAACTACAATCAAAACTATGGGTCTAGAGGCAAGAGATACCACACACTACCACTCGAAATATGGTGTAAAATTAACGGTATAGTAGTTTGTATTAAAATCGGACAGTTACAAGTCGATTAGGTTTATCTTTTATCACTTGTAGGCTTGAGAGGCTCTTCTAAATCTGTATTGCGAAACAATCCTAGGAAATCTTAATGTAAACGTTCCCCGCTATAACTAATTATTTATTTATTTATTTAAGCTTTAATGCACAAAAGGAAAATCGTACATATAGCGGACTTAATGCCTTAAGGCATTCTCTCCCAGTCAACCATTAGGCTAAGCAGAGATGAACATATGATAGGTAGTGCAGCAAAAATAAACTAATAATGAGAAAAAAAGGTAACGAAGTGTGAATAAACCAGAATATATATATACATATATCTGTGCCATGATAAATAAGGAAAATATGTGACGATAGGATCATTCTTTAGGAAAAAGCGTTAATTCACACTTGCAATGCTTTACTAAAATGTTCACGAACTTTGTTTTTAAAAAGAAACTTGTTAGAAGGTTTTTTAATGTCAAGAGGTATTTCGTTTCAAAGTCTTGTAGCCGTAAGAGTGAAAGAGTGGGACATATAACCAGTACGGTGTAAAGGCGATAGCAACTTTAGATTATCCGAAGAACGGAGAAAACAATTATGAGTATCTCCTAGGTACTGAAATCTAGATTTCAAGTACTCAGGAGCACAAGGATCGTTCAGGATAGTGAAAAGAGTGCAGAGTATTCTAACATATCTGCGCTGACGGTTAGGTAGCCAGAAGCTGAGTACGAAAAGATGATACATGGTCATATTTACGAAGACCATAAATGCATCTGATGCAGTTATTGAGGAGACGATCCAATGTGTTAAGATGCTGTTGAGATAAGTCTGTGCAACACACATCTACGTAGTCTAATATCGGCAGAATAAGAGATTGAACAAGCAAAACTTTTGTAGCGGTACGAAGAAAAATTTTCAGGCGATAAAGAGATCGCAATGTTACAGTAACTTTGCGGCTTACCTCCTGGATCTGCTTGTTCCATGAAAGACAGCTATCAACATACAGACCGAGATTCTTAACACCTGGAGAGTATGGGATAGCATTGTTGTTGTACGAAATAAACGGCAAAGTGGAGATATCTAATTTGGATAAGTATCTAAAGCTACCTAAAATGATCGCTTGACTCTTAGAAGGATTCACGTTAATTCCAAACACAGTGGACCATTCAAAGATATAATGTAAATCTTCGTTTAGTAACGCTATTGAATTATTAATATTGGATGGTTCCGCTTGTGCATATAGTTGTAGATCATCGGCATACAGATGATAAGAGCACTTAAGGTTTAATGTGATAAGATTGATAAAAATTGAAAACAGAAGAGGTGAGAGAATACCGGTTAATACATCACTCCAATTGGAGACATTATGGTATGATATATGATGAGAACCAATCCTGGGCTGAAGACGAGATATTCAAGTGAGAGAATAGAGCTAGCAAGATAGAGTGGTCGACACTATTAAAAGCGTTAGAAAAATCTATTAAAATAAGTAATGTTAATTTGGAATTTTCCATATCCTCTCGAATATCTTCAGTGACCTTAAGTAGGGCGGTTGTAGTGCTATGCCCAGGGCGAATTCCAGATTGATATGAAGAAAGAATCTTGTTTTTTAAAATAAAAGTAGAAATTTGCTTATGAGCAACAGCTTCTAAAACTTTAGATGAAAATGGCAGGATAGAAGTTGGTCTGAAATGAGAAATAAGGCTACATTCTTTGGATTTTGGAAGAGAAATGACAAAGGCTTTACGCCAGAGTGTTGGGAAAGCACCATACTTCAACGAAAAGTTAATGATATGAGTTAACACCGACAAAACCGAATCAATTACGTATATAACCATTGTTCTACTCACATAATCACAACCAACAGCTTTAGATTTGATAGACAGGAGTGTTTTGCGTATCTCGTCTTCATTAACGGGAGAAAAAGTGAAAGAGTCATGAAAATAAGGAGGCATGGAAGATATGGAAGAAATAGCATTTGCTCTAGCACTATTGGAAATAGTTTGAACAGACAAAAAATGACTGTTGTAATCGTCTGGAGAAAAAAAGACGCTATTAGGGGCAAGGTGTGTTTTTCCAAATCCAAGAGTATTAAGAAACTTCCATATATCAGCTGAAGATGAATAAAGCACTTGTTAATGGATATAACGGTGTTTAGCAGCTCTCACCATCTGATTGCATCGATTTCTCGCAACTTTATATGCCTTCCACTTTTCATCTGTGCGCTTCATCTTAAAGGCACGGAATGCTCTGTCACGCTTTACTATGGCCATTCTTACCCCTGCTGTTATCCATGGAACTAGAAGGCGCTTAAGTCTGACAACACGCTTGGGAGCATGTTTATCAAAGAGTTTTAGCATATTGCCGTTCAGGATATTGACTTTATCATCAACTGTAGATGCAGCAAACACAGAAGACCAGTCAATTTCATCAGCATCGCGCTTAAGCTTTTCAACATCTAGTCTAGCAAAACTACGAATAGAGACAGACACTGATGTAGACTTGGGAGACTTTAATTTCTATGACAGAAAGAGCAAATCATGCCGTGAAAAACCAGAAGCAGAAAATTGGCCGTAGTTAGCAACATGCTCAACAGAAGAGACGGATATATGGTCGATCCATGTATCTGCAGAGTCAGTATTATGATGTGTAGCATTTAATGGCAGAATAGTGAGATTATGTGACGCCATGATCGACTTCAATTTGTTTGATTTGAGAGAATCCACTAAGAGGTCAGTGTTAAAGCCTCCCATGACAATATGATGTGTGTAAGCAGAACAGAATGGCGACAAATTTTCTTCCAAAACGGAGAAGTAGTTCACTTGAGGTGGACAGCAGATGACTCCAAGGAACATTTTAACACTCTTGACATTAACTTCAACAAAGATGTATTCCATTGAACTAGAATAAAAGGATGGAGAAGTATCTAAAATTTTGAAAGGTAATTCGTTACGTAAATAAATAGCGACACCCCCGCCTCTTTTGCCGGTACGATCATTACGGATTAAAATAAATCCCGGGAAACTGTCGGATGTAGAAGAAAGTTCTGGTTTAAGCCAGCTTTCAGATACGAGAATAACGTGACATGTTCTTAAAGAGAATGTATCCAGAAGCTCCGTGTAATGTTGAGGAATACTTTGTGCATTTAAGTGACAAATATGAAAACAATTCGAGGAATTTTGAAGCTCATCACTAATTAATGAATGCAAAGTCACAGGCTTATCCAAAACATCCACAAGCGAAATGTAAGAAGAACTGTTGCAAGTAGAATCATACGCACCCTACTTTACGAGCAGCAATAATATCAATGAATTTGTAACGCGATGCTATACATTGAAAACAACCGACACTACTATTATTTATTCTGTGACTCGACGCACCCGCATAGGCCTCTGTGATGTCCTTTAGCAGGCGCAAATGCCACCCGCGCATACCTGCTTGCGCCTCGCGCTCTCATTTCAGTATTCAGTCACCTGTGATTAGCTACGGCATTACGTCGAATTGTTTATGTTTCCGCGTGTGTATCGGCCGCCCACTGATAGTAGTTATCGTAAACATGTACCAATACTCTAATGTCGAGTACCTAGCAATTGCTGGTGAGCTTGTCTTGTGAAAACTTAGACGGTGCGAGACGAATGTACGCAAAAGAAGAACACCTACAATCTTTGCGCAGGGGCGGTATCCCTGTTCCTCAAATTCCCAGCACTGATTTAATATTACGGACGTATCAGCGCTTACGTGATCATGGCCAGTTCCGGCTTCCCAGCCATGCCAGAGGCAGGGGCTGGCCACCCTTGTCCAGACACATTGAAGACGCCACATTGGACTACTTCCAACGACACCCGAGAAGGAGCACCCGGCAAGCCGCTCGTCGGTTTATCTCATATCTGGGTCATATCTGGATAGCCAATTCGGAGATAGGTGGATAGGTCGCGGTGGACCTGTGAACTGACTTATTTGTGGGCCTAACTAAAACGATTAGTGTACACAGAAGAAGCACAATGTGTTAATGCTTTAAAGCAGCGCATAATAGACGCATTTAATGTGATAAATAGTAATTCAGACACGCTTCGAAGTTTAACAAACAATTTACAAAGACGTGCTAATTTGTATTTAGAAAGAAACGGTGGACATTTTGAACAATTACTACGATATCGCTAAAAAGGTATTTTTTTTGTAAATAACAAGAATTTGGTATAATTTTGTAAATAACAATCAGTGTAGTTTGTAAATAAGTCAATTTTGATCTTTTAAATACGCCTAAGATGTATGATATACGGTAGGTATAAAAATTATTATTAGAAACTGCTTATAAATTCATTATAGCGCTTTTAACTCTTTAATTCACAAGCGATACGCGATGCGATCCGTTTAATATCACCTATTTTTAGTTTTACGCAAATTCCGTAGGATAAATTGTTTTTATGTATTTTTATGGATATTCGGAAATTTTGCCTATCAGTTATTTTTTACGAATACTTTCGAGGATAGCTTCTATTCCACTTACACAAAACACCATAATATAATTTTCCAGACGGTAAAAATGTCACCCAGTATATCTGTCTTTTATTAATGAATAATGGTGAACACCAAAAAGTGAACACTCAGCCACCTGATGGTAAGAGGATGCTGTGGTCCATAGACATCTACATTTATCCTCGATTAAGAATCAAAATGCAGACTTCTTTTCGTCCCTGAATACTAAGATGGAATGCCTCGTTTCAGTAAAACGATTCCGGTTTCACATCACTACACAAACACGCATTGCTGCCGCAGTGAGAACGTGGTCATATGTCGAGCTGACCACTGTGCCCAACCAGCTGCAGCGCGATTTACCACGTATAAATGGGGTCAAGCCTTTATAGTAGATGTATGTTATGGACCAAGTGTTCAATCAGGGCACGGTTATGTTTTTCATTGTAAATTATAAAAACAAACAATATATATATATATATATATATATATATATATATATATTGTTTGTTTTTATAATATATATATATATATATATTGTTTGTTTTTTATAATTTTTAATGAAAAAACATAACCGTGCCCCGATTGAACACTTGGTCCATAACATATACATCTACTATAAAGGCTTGACCCCATTTATACGTGGTAAAGTCGCGCTGCAGCTATATTATGGTTGGAGCACGAATGGGTCAGCTCGACCGGGGTATGACCACGTTCTCACAGAATAGCAGCTTAGTAATGCTGTGTTTCGTATGGTGAGTGTAGAGAACCGGAGATCGTTTTTACTGGAAACGAGGCATTCCATCTTAGTATTCAGGGACGAAAAGAAGTCTGCATTTTGATTCTTAATCGAGGATAAATATAGATGTCTATGGACCACAGCATCCTCTTACCATCAGGTGGCTGAGTGTTCACTTTTGGTGTTCACCATTATTCATTAATAAAAGACACTGGATTTTATCCTGAATAGTGAGAGCAGTTTACATACATTAATTTCACAAGGACAAATATCCAGAACTGGAACAATTATTTGTAGGCCATGTAAACACTTGTACCGCGCGGTATTCGAACCCGCGGCCTTTAGCGCTGCAACTCATTGCTAAGCCACTGCGCCACAGAGGCGTCAAAAATTTATCACATTGTCTGTTCATAACCTGTATTTTTAACATGTAAGGACGGTCTACGTCAGACCTACTGCTTTTGCCACCGACTTTGTCCGCGTAGAACTTAAACACAAAACCTAGAGATGTATAATAGTAGCAAGTAGTTTGGCAAGCACTAAAAACCATGTGGTCAGTTTTGCTATTACCTCGAAAACTATGTGCGAAATAGGAATGTGTTCATATTAAAATCTATATATCTCACGTAAAAAAGTCTTTCGATTTATTTGTTGTAAAATGGCGTTGGACTAAAAAAAATTAATGGATTTCCGCAAAGTAACGCCTGATTCTATTAATTATCTTAAAAAAAATTTTAAAATCGATTTTGCACCAAAACTGATACATAGGAGCAAAAGATAACATTTTACGTGTAAAATGATGAAGTCGGGTGAAAGGGATGTAAAAAAAATGAAAACTCTTTGTTTTCACATCCCCTTTCACTGACCTTAGGAAAAACAATGTTCTAACGCGTTTAGTAGCAACTTACGACAAAAAAATTTAGCGCAATTGATCCTTTTAATAATACTAAAAGTGGATTCAAAAATAAAATTAACAAGTTTTATTCCATCCAGCTGAAGGTAATCAGTAAATTGTAATTAAAATAGTACTCAAATTAATATTTGTGCCCTCGTTTAATACTGTTATTATGTATGTATATATATATGTATGTATGTATGTATGTGTGTATGTATGTATATGTATATGTATGTATTTATGTATATATGTATGTATGTATATATTAGTGTCTCTTTTTAATTTTTTATCTATTTTCTATAATAACAATAACACTAAAATATATTTGCATTTATATATTCATATGTGTGTGTTTGTAAGTGTAATTATGAATGTCTTTTGTACGTATATACATCTGTATTTGTATATATATGTACGTCACGAAGGTAATATTAATATTTCAATTAATTTGTTAATGCTTAGTATTAGTTCTTACCGATTTTATTTTGTATTGTATTAGATTTACAGTGTTATGTTTGGTTATCTACTTTGGGGATAACTATAATTGGCTTTTTCATGTTTAATAATTTAAGTAATATTGTTTAAGTATTAATAAGCTGTTGTTGTCCTGAATAAAAAAATTACAAACTAAAAGAATAATTGTTCGAAACTTTTTTATTTCTCTCACAGTTTATGAGTAATCATCAAAAACCGTTATTTTTACAGTTTTTTCAATTTCACAAAAAAATCTTGCGTGTTTTTCGGATAAAATGTAGCCTAGATCACTCATGGCATTGTTTTTTATCTGATAAGATAAGCCCGGACTGACGGACAGACGGACAAAATTTTTAGAAATAGTTATTCATGCCCTAATAGCATGCAAATAACCACCGATGTTATGGACATACACATCAATTTTATTTACATGTATGCATAGATTAAAAGTTCTGTATTTCAAGTAAAAAAGGCAAAACAAAATACTTTCAAAATTATGAACCCTCCTCCCCCTCCCCTCACCCCAATTCATCCCGTGGGCATTGTAAGAGGCACCTATTAGCAAAGTTATAATAATGCCCTCCGATAGATGACGGTATATGACAGATGTAAATTAATTACTCAAACTGGTGGCAGAGCAGAGTCACAGACAAAAGAGATATATTTGTATCACTGCAATCGCAAGCTAAGCATGGTAGGGCAAATCCTTGCTACGAAGAGAGACAAGTCCAATTCTGAACTGTTACGGGCTGTTAAATAAAAAAAAAATAAAGAATATTAACTTGGTCATATTAAAGAAGTGTAAGAATTAACACTCAAAGTCACTGTGAATGTAATTAAAAAATAAATCCATTAAGCTGAAATAATTTCAAGATGGACGTATTCAGCAAAGTCGATTATTTTCAGATACCATTAAGTGCGAGTGAAGCACTTCTACAATAATTAATTCTGAACGTTCGTCCGACATTTTAATAAAGGAACTTTGTCCTCATTTTGCAAATTAATAAAAGTACACTGGGATAAGAAAAAAAGAAACACTTAATTAGTTTCAGAGAAACTTCAGGTTCGAGATTAAAAACTAAAATTGTTCGGTTCGAGCTGTGCCCGACTGCGGTACAGTTTGGAGTGTACTTGGCAAGTTCGTAATGCGCTCAGACCACCGCGGGAACTCAAATAACGAGTGAGAATGGAAAAGCAATGCTTTAACTGTTTAGCAGTACACAAAGTTATTGGTTTCTGTTTACGTTGTACCGTTGTAATAGCTTAGAAAGTTATTCGTATTTGCTTTGTTGACGTATTTTTTTTAATTTAATTAAAGTGAGAAACGGCACACCACATACAATCAACCTTATGGTAACTGACTACTACAGCCAATGAATAAACAGCACCAAACAGCACCAAACTTTAAACTAAGAAGTCTTCGAATAGGTTGTCACTTCTGAGGATTAAGATAGAAAACTCCACAGCCTGTGTCATACTAGCTCTCTTTACACTCCAGCCCGGAACATAACAGGACACGCACTGTTGTTTGGTGGCAGAAATAGAAATGGTACCTACCTAGACAAACTCCTAGGTAGAAAAAGAATGAAGTGGCCTTGTACCTAGTTTGTTTTGTGTTGTAGTGTTTTTCTTTCAACGTCTTTCTCTAAACTAAGTAATTAATAGGTATTAAATAATTATATCCTTGTTTATCTCAAATCAGAATTTTAGCTATTCTTCTTCTTCATAAGCCCGTAGGTGCTGTGCTACTCCCAAAGCATGGAGGATTCGCCTTAATAGACACGATGACCATTTGACACAACAGTATCAGACGTCTCGCACTACAAATCCACTTTGCTAAGTGATGATGAATCGCTAGTTGG
This sequence comes from Parnassius orleans, assembly GCA_029286625.1. NCBI lineage: Eukaryota > Metazoa > Arthropoda > Insecta > Lepidoptera > Papilionidae > Parnassius > Parnassius orleans. The sequence continues at coordinate 38,318 of JAGSMP010000235.1, read as the reverse complement.
TAAATCAAAATGCCTTAGTGCTACAAAGGTCTATTTTAAGTCTTGCCTTGTAGACACCAAGATTGTAATCGGACGGATAGACAGACGCCGGCAATTTTCTCACTTATTTGCTGTGCATTCTTGTGGGATAGTATCTCAAATCCCTGGATTTAGCGGGTAGGTTCCACCACCTAACAGTCTACTTATCAGGTGAACTATCAGCTTAATAAGCTGATTTTCACTACAAAGTTATAAAAATATATTTAAATGCTCTTCTTTGCGATAAATACTACAATTTGCGCTAATAGTATTAGCCACAAAACACAGATGGTACGACTCACGATAGTAAGTGGCCATCACCGTAAGTGGCAACTGCAAGTGGATAAGTTTGTTTGTCATTAAAATTTAGTAAAAAAAACATTTTGGAAAATTCATAATTATTGTGTTGATATTTTTTCTCTTTAATAAAATGCTAGTAGGATTATCCCCACATCATTAGTTTCTATTGTATCGTGGAGGCAGTTTTCCTAACATAAATTGCACAAGGACAAACATCGAGACACAAATATTTCTTATTCTTGTACTAGTTTATCAGTTTTTTTTTTCACAGTAAAAGTTGTCTATGTTCAAAATTTCTTCACAGTAAATAATTCATTAAAACAAGAAAGCGGTTCTTATTTGGTATATCATATTTAATCACTCACTTTTAACACAAAAAAATCCCTTAATTTTAATTAGGTTTCGATACAATAATGATTGGCATTTTAGTAAAATTGGAATTTATTTCAGACCGCAATAGACATTCAGTCATTGAATTAAAATCGAAACTGCGAATAACGATTACTCTTTCAGTGACAATTAATCCAACTTTTTTGTTAAACCAAATGGGAAGCAAAACAATTATTAAGGTAAGGAACGTACTTTTATGATTCGAGACACTCAATGGCAGACACATTAAACATCAAGAAACCCTGAGTAAAATTGGTTACTAGCATTTCAGTTTTTTCTAAATAAAATGAATGTGATAAGTGAACTATTAGTCCACTTCGTGGTAAGTGGCTACTGCAGCCTATGTATACCTGTAAATCACTTCATACAAAGAAAGCTGCGGATACGTTGTCATCAAGGACATATGCCTCACAGCCTGTAATTAAACTGGCTCTCTATACCTTTCAGTCAGAAGACAGCAGTAAACACTGCTAGTTGGTGGAAGAAATAGTTAAGAGGGTTATAACTACCCAGACTGACTTCTATGTAGAAAAGAGTCAACCTAGTTTGGAAATTTTGACATGGACTACATTTGCGTTAATTTTATAATCGATACCTGAGACACATCGCAACTTATGTTCTACTGATACTCTCCAATTTCAATATTAACGGAATAGTGTAGCATATTTACGTTTTTAAAATACATCACAATAATATTATGGATGCTATATTGATGACCTTACAATAATCATCAATAGAACATAAAATATTGGTGACTATTTTATTCTACGTGGTATAACCATGCTGCCCCTATACAGTTGTAGCACGAATGGGTCGGCTTGACCGGGGAAGGATCACGCTCTCACAGAATACCAGAGTAAAATAGCAGCTTAGTTCTGCCGTGTTTCGTATGGTGAGTGTAGAGAACCGGAGACCCTTCTACTGGAAACGAGGCATTCTATCATTACTCAGTGGTAACAACACGTCTGCATTTTGATTCTTAATCGACGATAGATGAAAATGTCTAAGGGCCTCAGCATCTACTTACCATCAAGTGAACTGTGTGCTCGTTTGTCACCCCTATTCTAGTCTCTGAGGTTGAGGTGACTTAGCGGTCAGTCACCGCAGAGTTTACTGTACCTGAGGATGGCGAAACACGTGTCGTATTATCGACGGTGATGTGTCTTTCCTAGTTTAGTGGTGTTGAGAGTAGTGGTGCTGGGATTAATGGTGACGGAGATAGTGCACGTAATTGAGGGAGTGGGGAAAGTGCTCTTAAAACTAGGTAATACACATTATTTTATTTTATCACGCGGATCTCATCTAATTAATTTTAACATCTTTAACTCCTACTCTAATTAAAAAAAAATAAACATCAAGGTAACATTTATCGTAATATGTAAGATCAATGTAATACATTATCATAATATATTACTTTGATGTATGTTAGTATTTGTAACAATCAAATCTTCACGTATCATAATTTTAAATCTGATGTTATTTATTTGTCTCTAGTTCAAATTTTAAACAAAGACAAAACAATCCATCATCCCCCCCCGTGACCATGGGTGCTGTAAAGCACCCGAAACGTCGGGAATCAAAATTAGTAAAATTAAACGCGATAAAATCCGTAAAAATAGTTTTATTCAATCCATCATCATTATTACAGCCCTTCACAAGTTTCTCTGAACATAAGCCTTCCCCAAGTAAAACCACATGAGTCATCTGCATCCATCGACTTACTGCATGTCTTACTAAGTCCTCATTTCATCTAGTAGGGGTTGCCCTACACTTCACTTATCGGTATCGCTTATTAAGCTGCCACTCGAGAACCTTTCGTTCGTATCGGTTGTCGGTTCTTCGAGCCATATGACCGGCCTATTGCCACTTCAGCTTACTGATTCGTTGAGGTAAGTAGGTTATTGTAGATCTATTGCGGATATCCTCATTATGAATTAAATCAATTTGATACAAATATTTTTTTCAATGTATTCGGATCTGAATGTATAGTTTAGTCATGCTGTTCAATATGGCTTCATATACTTTGGCATTAATTTTCATTTGAATATTTAATCATTTATTTTATATGATATATTTTCTGAGTTTCCATGATATATAAAGAGCTTATTATTTTGTTAATTCACTTGTTTAGTTAAAAGCTTTTAGTCTCAAATTTCTTCCTTAGTCGTAATTTTAAATGTAATCACGTTTTCCTTTGACGTTAAATGATGATCTCTCGCATAAATTTTGCCAATTTATTTTTAGAAACGCACAACAATTATTAATTTAGCTTAAAAGCAAGTTCAAAGAAGGCGTTCTTCAATCTTCTATTTCAGTTATTTTCTTCATTTTAAATAACCATAATACTTTAGTTCTCGTAAGTTTTGCGATCACGGATGTTGAAAGGAATTTGGGATGTTGTGGGCGTGTAATTGAGCACGTTCCGAGTATTTTTTTTTTGTTTTCTTTGCTAGCAACAAAAGCTAATGATCAAGAATTAAACTCGTAACCTATTTTACGACATTTTATTTCTATTAATTAAGTTATTATGCAGACCAAATTACTAAAAACCTAGACCAAAACTGGGGTGTCAACTCCAAGGCACGGAGCTGGTACTGCTAACGCCAATCCACCTAACAGTCGTGACAATTATGGTAAATCGTCTCTACATTGGTAGGGGCCTATGCCCAGTTGTGGACAAAAAAAGTATTATTATATTATTGAACAAATTTAAGCAAGTAAAATGAAAAGGTTGTACTGTGTCAGAAGAATGCTGGTTAGGAAGTCGGAGGTTAAGGTAGGTGAGAACCGAACGTTGTGGCAATGTTTGAAGAGGGCTAGAAACTGCTGTGGACCTGTAGGTTGGCGGTTATGATGATTGTTATTAAAGTACCAAGTGACTCTTAATCTGCACTTGCAAGTTCCTTGGCTGCTGATATATTATTCAAATTGACTTTTAAAAACATTAATATACATTTTGCAGATGTAAACGAAATTGTAACATAGCATTAAAAAATCAAAACCCAGAGTTTCTTTCCAGTTCTTCTCTGAGGTCTTGTTTTTCGAACCGGTGCGGTGTAGATTTCGAGATTTAAACAAAAAAAGTTTTGACTTGAATGAAAGTATGCTTTATTCTTTTCAATTAAGGGTTATAATTTTAACATCCACTGTAACTCTGGAGCTGGGTGCTCTCAACTGCTCTAGAACTGTATATCGCATGCCGTGATATAAAATTTCGGTAATTGCCTAGTTGCTCAAGCTAAACTCAAACGCGATTGCTGATCATGAGGTCCCGGGTTTGAATCCCGGGTCAGGCCAAAATCAGTTATTGGGTTTTTCTGTTAAGAAGTCCTCAGTAGCAGCCCGGAATCAGGAAGTTGGCGGTATTTCACCCCCGCGACTGGGAAAGCACATAAAGCCGTTGGTCCTGCGTCTGATCTCTCTCCGGTCGTGTCGGATTACCATCCCATTAGACTATGAGAGTGAGGGAATAGAGAGTGCACCTGTGCTTGCGCATACACTTGGACACAATAATCCTGTACTGCCCAAATAGACTCTCTGTTGAGACTGGCCACCGTGATCGAAATTCGGTCTGGAGGACTTTATTATTTATTATTAATGCATTTGCAAATTTGTGGTGTTCATTTCTAAGTTCTCAGTGGTCAACAAAACCATCCTGTGGTAATCTCCATGCATGAGAAATAAGAAGTTTTTTTTTATAGGAACAAGAAAGCTGCTAAATTAAACTGGAGCAGCGGTCGACTCGTTTCTGCTTTATGACTTTACAAAAATGAAAACAAACTTATTCAGCAGTCGAGCGTATGAATGTCTACTTTTTCTTATTTTCAACCGAGGTCAAAAATTCTATTTCGCCGGGTATGTTTTTATGTATGTTCACCCATTTCTCGGAAGCGACTGAACTGGTTCAAGTAATTCTTTTTATATTAAAAAGGCTACCTAAAGGGTTAGTTAACACTTTCACTGTCCGGTTTTCAGACACAATAGTAAGACAATAGCAATGACCAATAGCATTGTATTGCACGGGACAGCGAAAGGATTAAAGTTACATTCCATATACGTCCCACTACTGGGCACACACCTTCTCTCATTTCTGAGAGGGTTTAAGGGCATGGAAATGTCCGTTGCGCTGCCCAATGTGTGTTGGTAAACTTTAAATGTCTTCGAAATATTATTTTTTCTTATTTCTTAGACATGCAGTTTTCCTTACGATTTTTTCTTTCACCGCCAAGCACGTGGTAAATCAATACTTGAAAATGCAATTAACAATTTCATTGGTGCCGACAGGGAACATCATGGGTAGTCCCATTTAAATTTTTTAACATAATAAAAGTAACATAGTTTTAAAAAAGGGGAAATTGGCGATGAAACTTTTATTGTTACTGTTACGATGACATTTGATAACTTAAGTTTGTAATATTACTTATTCCACTCAAAAGGGTAAATAAATTTACCCTATTAATGGAAAGTAAAAATCGACTTCAGAACTAAAAATAATAAAATAATTTCAACTTAATAACTTCTGAAGTCGTGACATTAATTCTTCGATACACTACTCTTTTTATTAAATAGGTTATATAACTTCATCAAATTGAAGAAGTTATATAACCCATGGTTAGCAAAATAGGGAATGAAGTTTTAATGCAACCATTTAAACGCCAATGATACCGTGTAGTGGCGGTGTAAGAATATCTACTACCCAATATCATCCCGTGGGTGTCGTAAGAGGCGAAAGGGAAACAAATCAGGAGATGGGCAATAGCGTCTTCATAATAACGACCAAAAATAAAAATAAACAGCGGTTGCCAACCCGCTCGCTAAGCGTAGCAACTATGGCAAATATCGCCCCTATGAGGCAATCTATGGGGTGGCCTACGTTCAGTGCCTTAGTTGTTTAATAAAAAGTAAAAAATTTACTTTTGATTAAACTTGTAAACAGTCTTCAATAACTAAAAAAAATAAAATAGTTCCCACTAAGTTTCTGAAGTTTGAGGCTTTAATTTGATACTCTAAAAAAATGTCTTAGCGCAGATTTCATAAGCTTTTATGTAGAAATCATTTTTGTTTTTGGAGTCGAGTTTTATATTTTATTAGTCTTTTTTTCTACAAAATTGTTTTAAACTAAAATGTCATATTTGGAAATGTAAAACTACGATACGCAACATTATAATTACACTTATTTGTTTTATAATGTCCTCAAAGCATATTTGCATACTATGTGGGATTAGTTTTGGTTGCTCATTCTATGCTTTGGAAATAGTATTCAAATTTGATGTGACTGGAGCGTGATTAAGCAACAAACTCTGAAACTGGACAACTATGACACACATTATTCTAATCTGGAACTGAGATAGACACCGTAAACTTTTAGCACCAATATATCAAATGTACCATTAAATTTAATGCTGGTATTTTCACAATACCAAACGCTGTTTATTTATACCTTGCAATGTAACTTGTATTCATTGATGACAAAAAGTTAGCCGCATGATTAGTTTGCCCCCTTTTATAAAAAAACGTGACATGGTAAACGTGATATAAACGAAAGACTTTTTTATGGATTTTATAGCCTTTAGTTTACGTATTACTATAATTTTGTCAACCAATTTAATAAAAACGGGAAGGTTATATAATCGACCCATGTTTTATTAAATATATGTTCACCGATTTCTCGTGAAATGGCTGAAACGATTTAAATTAATATTTTTTCATAACATGGTTTATACGACATGGGTGGTTCATATAAATTAAAAAAATACAATAATAGGGAAAGACGATTTTAATTATCTATTTAAATGACTTTCCAGTTGTTACCTTTAACTTGTGATATTCCTTAGACTACTCTAAAGGATAACATAATTAATATATAAAAAGTAGAACAGACATCAAAAATAAAAAAATATATATAATAATTTCAAATAATAGCTTCTAAAGTCGGGGCTTTGCTGTAAAAGATCTTGCTTCTTCCCAAATTTCATCATTCTAGGTAGGAAGTTCTCTATAGGTTTTGATGACTTTCAAGTTGATACTACTTCTTCTACTGCTACTCATTTCAGAGAAAAAAGGCCTTGACAAATGGACAGACTGAGAGAAGGACGGAATACAATAAGATCTTATAATGGTACCGTTTTTCCATTTAGATACGGGACCCTAAAAAAAAACGAAGCATACAGTTAGTCATCAAATGGAAAGTTGAAGAGTGAAAGCAGACCGATATTGTACCCACACCCATTCCTTAACTTATGACTATACTCAGAATCATAATTAATTATGATTTACTTAATGGATTTATATTAAGGTAAGATAACACCACTTAGTGGTGGTGTAAGAATATCCACTATCCCATATCGTCCCGTGGGATTCATAAAAGGCCACCGAGGAAAACCAACCAGCTGATCAGCAGCAGCATTATCTTGATAACAGCTTAATAAAATATAGAGTTATTAGAAATATGCTACACATGCATTCTTCCTAATAACAACGAGAAAATAATAAACTGGGGGTGCCAACCGCCAGTCAAGTATGGCAAATATCACTCATAAGAAGTAGTCTATGAGGAGGGCTATGTTTAGCATTGAAATTTGACAGGCTGTAATGATGATTTCTTATATATACGCGAGCACTACACATTGAATAAAACTACTTTTACGGATTCTATCACGTTTAATTAACTTATTTTTATTAATTCCCGACATTTCGGGTGCTTTACAGCACCCATGGTCACGGGGAACTGAGGTGATTGACGTCCCGATGTCAGATTCATCCCGGAGTACCTTCAGCTTTTTAATTATTGATTTTGATCCGATCTACGCAGAATGAACTTACTGTGTCTTGGAGTCTTGCAATGGTATGCTTGGGTTTAGTTTTAATTTTATTAATTACAAGATCCCAAACAGGTGGTAGTACCCAGCCTCCCTCTCTATTGAAATTAGGATGTTTTTTTAATTTCAATAGCCTCACGTATCATCCTTGGCAGGAATCGATGTTCTTTCGCGAGAATTTGTGGTTTATTAAATCTAATGTAATGGCGGGGGCCGTCTAGGATATGATCACAAACTGCAGACTTCCCGGAACGTTGGTGATTCACGTCAGCTATGTGTTCTTTTAAGCGGATTTTTATTGATCGTTTTGTTTGCCCTATATATAAGAGACCACATTTAAAATCAAGCTTGTACACTCCTGCATCTTGTAGAGGAATATTGCACTTGACGGATGGTAAGAACTGACTGAACTTCTTCGGCGGCTTGAAGAATGTTCTAATAGAAGCTCGCTTCAAGATGTAGCCAATATTGTCTGTGACACCTCTGACATATGGTAGTACAGCAGGCACACGCTCGACTGTGGCCGGCTTCACTTGGTCACTGTGACGTAGGCGCGGGACCTGCTGTCACCATATGTCAGAGGTGTCACTGCAAGACTTCAAGACACAGTAAGTTCATCCTGCGTAGAGCGGACCAAAATTAATAATTAAAAAAGCTGAAGGTACTCCGGGTTAATTCTGACACACAAAAATAGTGGTAGATGAACGATACACTTTAGCTTAAATATGGTGGATGCGAGAAGATGGTAAAATATTGAGACAAGAAAACCTTCGAGAATATTTAGATAATCCATTTTATATTATTTATTTTCTTGCTGGTAGCACTTTTTTTCTGCACAGGTGTCCGTCTGGGTCCCTACTTTTGACCGCCCTATTTCTGCCATCACATAGCAGTGCTTGCACAGCTGTGTTCCGGTTTGAACGCTATAGAGATCCAGGTGAGATTACAAAGCACCTGTAAAGTTATTTGTTTAATGTTGGTCCATGGCCTGCAGAAGCCACTAACAATCAGGTCGACTTGTTTATGAAGAGTCCATTTTATAAAAATCACTTGAGTTTTAGAAAAAAAAATACCTTTATGATAATCGATTAATGTGACTTAAAACACGAGGTTTTGACAATTAAAAATTACATACAGTATTAGTATACATTCATATAACTTATTTATAACATCAGGTAGTTCTACGTTGTAAAATAAATAAGTTAAAAGAAAAAAAAATAGTAATATCTTTGCAATTTTCTGCTCTTTTTATATTATTTTCTTTTACTATGTCTTTCGATTGACATCTTTCATAAAACATCTTTATAGGTACAATACTGCGCAATTATAGAAGTTCAAGTTTTGGGCGAAGTCGAACTTGAGGTCTATTGTTAACATAATTTGATTTCTAAACAAATTTCTGCATTGAATTTCTGTACCTTGTTTGTATTGAATGGAATGAATCATTTTTAATAAAGTCTACACGCGTTTTGAAATGTTTTTTTTTTAACAAAGTATACAATAATATAAATGTTTTCGCTATTTCAATTATTATATTTTTTTCAATCAATAATAATTGACATATATTTTAGTTGAAAAACATTACCGAATCAAGTATATTTTTAATGAAGCGAAGTTTTACTTACATAGCATGCGAGAAACTGTATTTATTAATTAATTCAACTTTTCTCAATCAGTTCATAGTTTAATTTTTTTGTTCTGTTAAGAAAATAGGTTTAAGCACTTAAATCACTCTAGTGAGACTTTTTATTTCTTATTTTTTTAATTGGAATAATAGAAATAATAGAATTTTTTTAAATTTCTATTATTTTTAATTATTATTACTCTTCTTTCTTATCATCTAAGTGCGTACCAAATCGTCGCGTTGGTGTCGTAAACGGCTACAGAGGGAAACTCAAACAGGAGATGGACAGTAGCAACTTCCTGATAATAGCTCAAATAATTTAAAAAAAACGTTGGTTGCAAATATTCTAATATCGTTTCTATGAAGCAATTTATAGGGGAGGGTTATTTTCAGCTGTGAATTTTGATGTACTGTAATGACAATGATGATCTTCTAAGGATTAAAAAGTGACGACAAGTGAATTTTAAAAATTGAGAGGCAAGCCTACAGTTCACCTGATGGTAAGTACCTAATTCAGCAAATGGTTAAGTACTACTAATTCCATGTAATGTAGAGTTCATATAACTTCAGGTATTCAATCTAAGTCCTCAAGACTTAGCTTGATTTGCAGTGTATATAGATATAATTAGGTTGCCTTTAATTATATCTATTTACACTGCAAATCAAAAAAGTAGGAAACCTTCATGTCTAATAAAGAAAATATTTAAAGGTCATATGAACACCATGCCGTAACCGTTACAACCTATTAAAGTCCACTGCTGAACATAGGCCTACCCCATAGATTGCTTCATAGGGGGGATATTTGCCATAGTTGCCACGCTTGGCAAGCGGGTTGACACCCGCCGTTTTTCAATTTTACTCGGTATTCGGAAGACGCTGCTGCCCATCTCCTGATTTGTTTCCCTCTGTAGCCTCTTTCAACACCCACGGGATGATATGGGGTAGTGGATATTCTTAGGCCGCCACTATACAGTAAACGGCACTAGAACAGCAGGGTAGAATAATTGCTCTGTAGCCATTTCAGAAATGAGACGCGGCCTGTGCCCAGCCGTAGGACGTATAAAGGCTATAATAACTTTACAGCTTTAAAAGAACAAAGTATTCGGTGTCCTTCTGACAATACAAGACAATAGTACCAACCAAGACGGATTCCTAGGCCGAAAAAGAGACAATAAATAGCTCAATTTAAAAACATTTGTGTTACGTTTCACGCAGGAGCTATAGCGATATAATTTACATGCCCTTGGTATATTATAATCAATGTTTGTACTCCATGTTTAGATGATTCCATTAGGAAATAATGTGCGTACTCGTTAAACTTATTCCCACTTAATTATTTAAGTTCTGTTTTACTTTAGATATAAACAGTTTAAGAAATAAAAAAAATATTGTTTATTCAATTTATAATGTTAAAAATGGTTTGTTTAAAACTAGTTTAATGTTATGATCAAGTAACAAATTAAATACTTTTAATTAATTACTAATATACTATAATGTAAGTAAGTTACATGACTATCATTTTTAATTATAACATTATAACATATTCGAGAAACCTATTCTCTATATTCATACATTCATGTTTCACTTTAATAACTTATAAAATCATTGAAGATGTTATAATATAATGAGTAGATAATTTCCATGCATCTTAATTGAAATATATAAGTGTATTTAATAATATCGGTGCTTTATATCTTACATTATCATTCATATCTCTTTTATATTATATATTATACTTCGAAACATCGAAGCTTTTAAAAGATACCAACGGGAAAATTCTTTATCAAAACTTTTTAATTTAAGCTACAAAAAAATAAACATCGAAATATACTTACATGTAAGGTGTTCCATGTACGATATGGCAAAGAGCTTTCATATCCGAATATTCCCCCGAAAAAGTCCGAACATATATCACTAAATTAGAACAATCAACACGCCCGAAAGCTTTCCGCGCACTCGCGTCTGAAAGTTCGTCCCAACGCGACCGTTCGACGCGGAGGCCCGACGGCGAATGGTTTTCAGGTGCGAACTGCGACACGAGTCAGTGTAGGATGTTTGTGATAGACATTCAGCGAGTTAGTGTGCATCATAAGGGCGCTATAAACGTCAGAATGTATTCAACAGGGGTTAAGTTAAAATCTACGCTCATACTCGACTCTTTATTTTGGTTTCAGCTCTCAGCTTCACGATACGTAATTCAATATCGGGATTTTTCTACTTTATAAATCAAAGCAACCAGATACAAACAAAATGTGTTATTTTTATATAAAAAGTAAGGGTGACTAGTAAATATTGCAGCCCATAGACAACTACATTTATCCTCGATTAAGAATCAAAATAAAGATGCGTTTTCACCCCTGAGGACTAAGATGCAACAATAGTTTTCAGTAAAAAGGGTCCCTAGTTCTCTACACCTCCATACGAAACACAGTAGAATTAAGCTGCTATTCCACGCTGGTTCAGTGAGAACGTGGTCTTTCACCGGTGGAGCCAACTCATTTGTGCTACAACCATAATATAGCCGCCGCGTAGCTCTACCCGGTACACAATTATATAACGTATTTAAACCTTCACATTTAACACGTACATCCTGCTAGCCGCGTTAGTAGAGCTTACTTACATGCCGATAGATTGCGTGTTCGAGTCCCACTGAGGTAAACGTTTGTGTGATTTTAACCATAGACTTAATTAAACTAGTATTTTTGAAGTATATAATTAACATACCGGTAAATAATAAATAAGTCCAATTAAACCAGTTCATTTAACATATAGCGTTGTCTAACACCAATTGCAAAATCCCCCCTATGAATCAATCTATATGGGAGGTCTATGTTTAGCAGGGGATTTTTGAAAGACTCTAATGAGTTACTGAATTTATAACAACACATGCAAATTTATGAAGTTCTTTTTGTTTTTAAGATTTGAGAAGTCTTTTAAGTTTTAATATTTTATTAAGATGATGTGCACAGAAATTACATGATTTAATTCTCCTCTTACCTTTTCACAATCGAACATCCAGACGCTCAGCGGATCTCCACCCCTTTGTTGTAGATATTCCACGCATTCGAACTAAACGGTTTGCTTCATCTTTGATAATGCGTACAACAAGGGATTGGAATAATTTGCCAACGTTTGCCTTTCCCAATTACAATGTCGGAGTATTTAGGGCAAAAGTGACTATGGTTTCATGTGCAAAGAAATTGCGATTTACATCTGGGGCTTCATCATCATTGCAGCCCTTCACAAGTCCACTGCTGAACATAGGCCTCCTCCAAGGAATAACACAAAGAACGGTCCTAAGCCATCTGCATCCATCGACTTTCTGCATGTCTTACCAGTTATTCACTCCTTCTAGTGGAGGGCCGCCCCACACTTCCTCTATTGGTACGAGGCTGCCACTCGAGAAGCTTTATTCCCATCAGTAGTCGATTCTTCGAGCTATATGGCCGGCCCATTTCTACTTCAGCTTACTAATCCGTTGGGCTATGTTGGTTACTCTGGTTCTACTGGGATATCCTCATTTCTAAGTTTATCACGCAGAGAAACCCCGAGTATAGCCATGGCTCGCTAAGCAACCTTGAGCTTCCTCATAGTGGCCGTATGCCTAGTTCTAATCTAGGGCTTCTTTACCACACTTAACACCAGGTGGAATTGTAGTCAAGCACTAGCTTATAATAAGTAAAAAAAAAAGATTAAAGCATAATAAGAATTTATTTTAAATATTTTTCAGTATCAAGCACAATTATCATGTGAATGTATGATAGATACAATCTAAACATGAATATAGCAAACTTATCGTGATTTTCTCGTACGTATGTAAGTACACGTACTCGTACACGTGTGCGAGCAATCAACGATTAATCAAGGGATTAATCTCAGAGTAATTCAGGTGATATAAGTCTTGATAGAGTGGAAGCTGAGTGATTATTTGCGTAGTCATTCAATCGTAAACTCCCGGAGTTTATTGAAAGTGCTGTTTTCTATCGTGAATATTAAAAAAAAAAACATCGCAATTTAATAACTAATCGCACGGTCTTTTTGAAAATTAATAATAACATTTAACAGCTTAAATTACTTACCTATTACTTGTCCCATCTTTATGTGGGGCTTATAACAATAATAAAGTACCAACAATGATATCTAGAATTTCGTTAAAGGCGACTAATGGGATCTTGGGTTGGTGTTTCTGATAATTTAATTTGATACCTTAATATGTATTTAAATTCGCAAATTATATTCGAAATCTTATAAACACAACAAAAAGTTGTATAGCATTGTATTCAATGAAATATTTTGAATTGAAGTTAGAATACCTGTTAAAGTGCTGATAATTGGGTTCGTTACCCTATTCAAATGGTTCCGTGAAACTTACGCACATATTACGGAGTCAAAAATTTTGGAGCTTTTTATTATTTTTTGAAATACAAGTTCTTGATAAAATTAAACACAAAATTTTGTTGACTAAAACTCATTTATTTAATGATTTATTATTATTATTATTTTTACTTTAATTCTGGAATTCTTTCATTCGGGGCCTTTGCAGTACCCATGGTCACAGACTAAGGTATTTGACGTCCTGATGTCATCACCCGGGTCACCTCCAACCTCCAGCTTTTGAATATTAATTTTGATCCAATATACGCAAAATAAGATTTCAGTATTTTGAAGTCTTGCAGTTGCATGCTCTGGCTTGGATTTAGTTTTTTAAATTTATGAGATTTAATTTTAAGACTATTTTGCGCCGAATTTTTAAATTCCCGTTTTACTCCAAAAACAAATCTCAGTTCAAGGGGTGGCAATGAACCAGCATTTTCATTTTTAAATGAGGATAAGTGTAAATGTCTATGGGCCACAGCATTCACTTACCATCAGGTACACTATGTTTGTCAACCTTATTCTACGAGTATAAAAATTACGTGCTCTGCGGTTAAGGATATTATTGAGAGGAAACCGGCATGTCTGAGAAATAAAATTTGTATAGAACATGTGAAATCCATCGATACGCACAAGAGCAGCGCGGCGGATTATTTGCTCCATAACCCACTTACAATCAAAAAGAGGACATTGGTGGTAAAAGACGAAAGATTTGTACGTTTTGAAGAGAAACCAAAGTAACTAGAGAATCTAAGATACTCCGTGTAGTGACAGTGTAAGATATTTTCCCATATCTTCCCAAGGGTTTCAGGTGTGACAGAGGGAAACAAACCAGGAGATGGGCAGCAGATTCTACCTAGTAATAACTAAAAGACCAAAAAGCTAACCCGTCTGCCAAGCGTTGTTACTATGGCAAATATCTCCCTTGTGTGTCAATATATGGGGCGGAAGGAATATTCAGCATGGTTACCTAGCGAAATACGAATTTTAAATACATGTGATTATACAACAAATTATCTCAAATGTTTGTTAAAATTAATTATTTATCCAAAGCAGAAATATCCCGAGCCATAAAAAATAAAACCGGTAAAATCCATAATAACAAGAATCTGTATTGATAGCGTAATAACAACAAAAACGAACCTCTTTCAGAAGTTTTCGCATAAAGTATTTCAACGCTAGTAGATGAATGAGGAATTACCTAGAGCAGTAAAAAGAAATATTATGCAGCATTATACGCCGTTCCGAATGTACGTAAGTCTTTTATACCATTTCCTATCTCACCCTCCTTTGATCGCAGACTCTAAGCGATAAAATTACTGAAGTAATTTGGTTAGCTGTTGTACTTTGGAAATAAAAAAAAGTTACTGAATCATCTGAGTAGTTATTATTTACTAACTTATTTTTGGTTAATGTGGTGATAAGTTTTATATGATAATTTTTAATGTGACGGCTTTGACGGGAATTTGACGGCATTGAGTGGCGCTGAGGGACGCTGGTTCAAATCTCGTATGGAACAAGTATTTGAATGGCCTACAAATAATTGTTTCAGATCTGAATGTTTGTTCTTGTGTAATATATGTATGTTAACCGCTTCCACGATATAGCAGAAATCCTAGTGTGGAGGTATCTTTCTTTAAATAAAAAAGATGATTTAGACGTGTAGTGGCTACGTATGAGGAACAAAATGGCTTTCGATAGGCGACGGAATATCCAGTTCGTTTACGCCCGGCGTAAAACATCCAGACCGGAAGTCTGAAACTGTGATCGTTAATCCGCCTGCAAAGCGTGAACATTACGGTTGTTGCAGCGCCATCTATTGTCTGTAGGAACTACTAAATTTCTAGAAAATTCCATTTTATTGTAAAGGTACTTTGTTTTGTTACTACCATACTGGCATTCGCTTTTAAACCTGAATACAGTTATAATCTGACGAAATCTTTATTTTATTTCAAAACCCATTCGAAATTCAAATACATTTATTTGCTAAAGAATTTAAAAAGATGAATCCCTACAACAGCAAATGTCTCTGTCTCTTACAGTTTTTTAACTTTGACTCTTTGTTTTTGTAAGTTCAAATTCAAGAGAATGCTACTAAGATATATAAGAAATCATAAGTTTTACTTATTATTTTCAGCATCATCAATAGGTCCATATTAGTCCATCGCTGGACATAGGTCTCTCCCATGCACGGATTAAACAAACTTAAAATATATTTGGTATAAACTTTTCCTTATTTTCATATATTTTATATGTTATAAATAACAGTAGATAGCTGAGTATAGAACTCCTTTGCTGTCTTTTAGTGCATCTGGGTAGGTATAACATTCTTACCTGTTTCCATCAATCCATCCATTACAGCCTATAAAAGTTTACTGCTGAAAACCTCATAGGGGGTATCTTTCCATAGTTGCCACGCTTAGCAGGCGTGTAGGCAAGCGCAGTTTTTTTTTATTATTTTCAGTTGTTATCAAGAAGATGCTGCTGCCCATCACCTATTTCAATTTCCCTCTGTCGCCTCTTACGACACCCACGGGACGATATTGGGTAGTAGATATTCTTACACCGCCCCTACACGGTACCTGTTTATTGCCACCAAATAGCAGTGGGTGGACTGTGACCGTGTTCTGGTCTGAGGCTATAGAGAGCCAGTATAATTACAGACTGTGAGATATTCCATTTAAACCTCAAGGGTGACAACGCGTGACTGTACTCTGCTTTATTTGAAGTTTGCTACAGGTGTCTATAGATTGGATTGTAAGTTCGTTTGTCAATTCAGATTTATAATATAAAAAAAAACTTACGTAAATACTAAAAGCCATTCATTAAAATAACGATGTAATGCATTAAAATTACCAAAATATATTTAAAAAGCAAATCGCTATTAAAGGTACGAAAGTGCTCATTAAAAAAAGTATCTTGAGATTTCACTGTGCATTTAAAATATACATAAATAAACTCTTTCACCATTTCAGAGGGTAGACAGAGACTACGAACTTCTATTCGGCACAATCCTGACACACCTCTCTCGCTTCTATCACATCCATATATCTACGAATGCATGCTCGTCGACCAAGGGTAATCTTAATTTGGTCAATCTTCAATATATCGCCAATTTGGCCAATAAACTTCCGTCTAGCGCGTCCTTTGCTGGCTGTACCACTGACTTGTGCAGCCTAAACTCTATTTTCTCATTCATTGTTTCTCGTTTCATAAACCACCGAAGCATTCCTTTCTAAATCGCGGTGACTGCCTCGTTGGGGTAATTGTCATACACGCGATTGCTGATTATGAGGTCTCGGGTTGGAATCCCAGGTCAGGTCAAAATTAGCTAGTGGGTTTTTCTGTCAAGAAATTCTCAGTAGCAGATCGGAGTCAGTAAGTTGGCGGTGTTTCACCCCCTGATCTCTCTCCGGTTGTGTCAGATTACCGTCCCACCAGGCTATTAGAGTGAGGGAATAGAGAGTGTACTAGTGCTTAGCATAGACTTGGACACTATAATCTCGTCCTGCGCATATGGCTAGTCTCCGCTGGGACTAGCCGCCGTGACCGTAATTTGGTCTGGGGCACATTATTATTATTTATTTAATGCTGGTCCTAACATGTTCATGCAGTATATCACATTATAATTTGAAACAATATAATATAAGGATGTAGAAAAATAAACAAAGCGTGATTTTTAAGAAAGAAAAACCGAGTTTGTGAAGGGTCTTTGAATAAGGATGCTCAAAATTTCAAAAGATATAGCGGCCATCTCTTAATTCAACATATGCCAAATTTAGCGATGTTGCGTTGTTCAACGTGTGCAAATTATCGAGATATTGGAAGGAGCACTGTCTCCGTTCAAAAAATGTTCTACGCACTAAGCGAATTTTTATTATCGCAACAACCGTCCTGCCGAGATTCGACGTGTGGTAGCCAAATTCGAGACAACCGGTTCGACTAATAATCAGCCAATGCCCGTACGACGTCACAAAAATGCAATCTGTAATCATCGCTGCAGTTCGCGTGAGTGAACGGGAAAAGCCGGAAATGTCTCTTTTTTTATAGGATGGGGTGACAAACGAGCACACAGGCCACCTGATAAGTCGTTGCTGTGACCCATAGACATCTACATCTATCCTCATTAAAGAATAAAAATGCAGATGCGTTGTCACCCGTGAGGACTAAGATGGAATGCCTCTTTTCCAGTAAAAAGGGTCTCCGGTTATCTACACTCACCATACGAAACACAGCAGTGTTAAGCTGCTATTTTACGCTGGTATTCTGTGAGAGCGTGGTCCTTCCCCGGTCGAGCCGACCCATTCGTGCTACAACTATACTACTAATATAGCTGCAGCATGGCTCTACCACGTATAAAATTGTGCGACCACAACTTGGCGAATTTCATGGGGCTTGGGTCTGCACCGTATAATTTAACTGACCTAGAAACTAAAGGTAACATTAAACATAAATAAAGCCGTGTCCTCATCATGTAATCATCTTCAACAACGAGGCCCATTTTTGAATGAATGCATGAGTAAACAAGCAAACTTATTGGATTTTGGACGATACCAATCCACATGAAATACACCAGCACTAGTCACTGTTTAGTGCAGATTTTGGTCTGGCGTAATCATCGGTTCGTACTTGTTTAAAAACTAAACTGGCATTGCCTTATCCCTCTACGGTGATCGCCATAGATTGATGATAAACAACTTATTATGACATAAAATGGATGAAATTAATACCGACATGTGGTTCCAACAGGACGGTGCTACGTGCTACATAGCGCATGCAGTGATGGACATTAGTGGACATGCAAATCGCACGCGGCGGCAGCTTCAAGTGGATATCGAGATCAAGCGATTTAACACCACTATACTTATTCCTTTATGGCTATCTTAAATCGCAGGTCTATAACAATAAACCATAAGGAATTGATGCCCTCAAAGTCAACATAAGGATCACCATCCAGAAAATTCATCCATATTTATGCCACAAAGTCATCGAAAACAAGATCTCCAGAATATGCACCACCAAGCAAAGCCGCGGGAGATATCTAAATGACAACGTAAAATATTCTTTCAAATTAAATAAAAATGGAGTGGATTCCGCATACACAATTTATTTTATTTACATTTAATAATGAAGCGTCCTTATTGAAATATCCTTTATATAATAACATAATTCATTATTCATGACGTTTGACTTAAGGTAAATGCTACAGAAACAACACTATATCTAATCATAAATATTTTTTTCTCCATTTTAACTTTAAATTATCATTGATTAATATAGATTAGGGCGTTTGTGCTCAGCAATAATGCGTTATATATGCAGTTTTTTTTTTTATAGGATAAGGTGACAAACGAGCACACAGTCCACCTGATGGTAAGTGGTTGCTGCGGCCCATAGACATCTACATCTATCCTCGATTACAAATCAAAATGCAGATGCGTTGTCACCCGTGAGGACTAAGATGGAATGCCTCATTTCCAGTAAAAAAGGTCTCCGGTTCTCTACACTCACCATACGAAACACAGCAGCTGCTATTTTACGCTGGTATTATGTGAGAGCGTGATCCTTCCCCGGTCGAGCCGACCCATTCGTGCTACAACTATAGTACTAATATAGCTGCATCATGGCTCTACCACGTAAAAATTCACTAAATTCACTAAAACTACACTAGGATTATCTCCTGTATGGTGGAGAGACAAACATCCACACCCGGTTCAATTGTTGCTGTAGGCAAATAATTGCACCGAGCGGTATTAAAACCCGCGGGCCCACGGCGTGGCAGTAAGCGATTAGCCACTGCGTAACTGAGCCGTCAATAATAATATTAAATAAATAAATAAAAACACTTCTTATTACAAATAGAATTTTGTGTATCTTATTTCTGAAATAGAAAAATATATTGTAACCTAAGATTCTAAGAAAAATAAATTGGCCTCCTCGAATATGTGACCTCAAATATCTGATAAAGAAGAAACCGGAAGTTGAATTTGTGGTACCGGAACTGCTGAATGTACGGCGGCACATTGTTAATGAGGGGGTGACGGGTGGATTGGGCGAGAATTGAGTTCAGGTCATTTTGAAAATAAAATTACGAAATAAAAGCGGTGAGGTGGAAGTGAACGGTGTTATATTAACGCACTGTGACCTTTTCACAGGGTTGTTTACAGTATTCTTTCTCTTCGATGGATTTTTTGTGTCATGTCAATTTTCAGATTCAATTTGATTATGTTTGTGAATTTTTTTAAGTGTAAAGAGAATTACTGTACATAATTTTATGGACCCAACGTTACTTAAATAAATACTCGTAAATATCACTTTATTGACACATTCAAAAAACAAGTTCACATTTAAACTAAGTACATACTTTATATAAGTAAAATTTCAGCAATCGGATGTGACTCAGCTTTTGCTTACATGGGACTAACATCCCATGAAGTGCTGGTTTTCATGCACTCCTACCTCTCTGAGATGTAACATGGGTGTCGTGAGAATTGCGGGCTCTCTACTTTGAATCTAATTATTTTTAGGTAACATTTAGCCTACTAGAGACCCGCCCCGGTTTCGCCTGGATAGGACCTATTAATGTGTCGTTATTTAGATTAAAGATAATCAAAGTCCATTTATATATAGCCCGAACAGACAGACAGACAATTTTAATAATGGTTCTTTATGTGTTAATATCATGCAAACAACCCCTTGAGATTTATAAAAGCCAGTTATTTCAGTATTACGATATATAGAAGTATAAGTATAATTATTTAGACAGTCACTTAATTTTATTTATATTTAAAGACATGAGCTCTAATTTCTTCTAATGCAATATTAAATTAGGGTTAAAACTAACACGCACAGATCACTGAACTGTGATAATCCTTGTGAGAATACTAGGTTATAGTGAAATTATATTATTATCCTCGGTTCTTAATACACCTGCAAGTTTCAGATTATTCAGACGTTCAGATGCGGGTCAAAACTAAAATAGAAAATTTAATTAGGTTTATTTATTAAAACATACATATATACATACATGCATACATAGTGTTAAAGCTAATAAAAGCTTGTAAAAAGAACAGGGCGATCCGCCACCTATCTTCAGTTCAGCATCGCTCTCCACCTACCAATTTTAGCTTCCCCACGATGTTTTACTTCAACATCGAGACTATGGTTAAAATAGATGCAGATGGCTAGCTTGAGAAGCGTGCTTTATGGCATTGATGTGAGAGGCCTATGTCCAGTTGTCGACTCTTGATCGGATGAAGTGATGATGATGATGATGACAATGGGGTAAAATCTCAGTAGACAGCGTTCGGTATAATGTGTGACGTGTCGGCGTGTTTCCTATACAACTCGAGCGGGTGCCAGATAGGGCACTAATGCAACAGAGTATGTTTGTCATGACATCACGCCGCACGCCCCGCCAAACGTTTTACGCTGAAGTCTTACCCTAACACAAAATTATCATCTTTTAAAGATGTACCAGCTGGTGATTCATTGCAGCCGATCAAAGATATACTGATGAAGATGCCTGCCACTATTGCTCATATTATGTTTTAATTTTCTTCTGTCACCTCCTTTGACACCCACAGGACGTCAACAAAGATAAAAGACGGAACGCTCCGTACATTTTAAGTGACACCCTAACCAAACCAAGACCATTCTTAACTAATTGTAAAAATACGAACTAATGTCCACATATGCATCTAAAATCATTTGCAACCAATAACATCCATTTAGCTACATATATGTGTATCGAGCAGTGGACTTTTACGGGCTTTTAATGAAAGAAAGAGAAACATGTGTGTGTGTGATTGCGTGTTTAGAAGGTCGGCATGGTTTTCTTTCTTTATTGGTCTTAGATCGTCAGAACATTGTCTGTCAATCAGCAAGGTGCTTATCTTATCTTATCATCAAATGGTAAGATAAGATAATGTATATGTAAGATAAACATATTCGCAAAAAGGTGATTACCCTTTCACTAAATATTTTTCAATTATTAGCATGATATTAATTCTCCATCAGCTCGTAAGCGTCCATTGCTGGATATGGACCTCTCTAGTTGAAGGGAGTATTGCCTTAAACGTCATGGAAATCGGGAGAACTGCCAAGTAAGAATACTGGCGTATGCTGTATTACTCGAACCGGAAACCCTTTTTACGATACGGTACCGAAGTATTCCATCTCAAAATCTTCACGGTTGCCAATCCATGTGCATTTTAATTCTAATCTAGGAAAGGTGAAGATGTGTAATGTGTATATAGAATAGATTTTTCTCATAATCAGGTGGACTGTGTGTACATTTGTCTCTTTACTTTTATAACAAAAGTCTCTATTTTTGTATCTGAAGAGTCGATGAGAGCATGGTCCTTCCCGGATGAGCCAACCCATTCGTACTACAAGCATAATATAGCTGCAGCATGGCTCTACCAAGTTGTAAAATTATGTCAATGGATGCCTAAATTGCTACCCAAAATTGTAGTGATATTGTAGAAATATTACTGTAAATCGAGTTAGAAATGTGTTCACTTAGTAAAAAATTATCGCGTGACGGAATTGATTATCACACCATAAACACAGGGTTAAATACAAAAGGCTGGCGCTTTACCAAGAAAGCCTTTCAAATTTTTCCTAAGCTGCTTGTTTCAACCCAATTTCAATTATGTAATGCTAGATTATGCATGTTTTTAAAACCCTAATTAAATATTACATTAGGAATCTAAAATGCTTATTATTTTCGTCAAATTCTATATTGTTATAATGACATTAGTTACAGCCTATCAATGTCCACTGCTGAACAAAGGCCTCCCCATAGATTGATTGCCTCATGGGAATATTTTCCATAGTTACGACGCTTCAAAGGCGGATTGGCAGCCGCAGTTTTTCATGTTCTAGTTGTTATTATGAAGATGCTGCTGCGCATTTCCTGGTTGTTTAGGTACCTCTGTCATGTCTTACGACATATTACACGGTCAAATTAAATTTTACATTACTTTTCAAAACATGGTAATTATTTTTTTATATTCTATATTTTTTAATTACAAATAACCTTAATCTTTTTTAAGTCATTATCATCATCGTCATGGGTAAACTTTGTTAACCGAAACGAGGCTGCTACTTGAGAATCTTTAGCGCGCCACCTACTGTAAGTTAATTGTACTATGCGTATAACCTTCGCGCAAGTGCAAGCAATTAGTTGACAAAGTTTTACTGCAATCTGATAAACGATATGGCTGCGCATAATATACGAACAAACAGAGATTCATTTATAAATATTAGATTTATAAATAAAACATTAAATGTGAAGTTCTTCTAACGACTACAACTTCAATAATTGCAAAGGAGAATTAAGAATTTTATGACATTGGCTTTATGTTCCAAAGTATAAATTTACGTGAGCTTACTACAAAACAGTTAAAAATAATTTGGTTTACAAAATGGAACAAAAAGCGTTTGATTTTGGGTAAAGCTGACTAGAATATTGAAAAACGCTTTATTTAAGAGTAAGTGAGTATCGATTAGCCATAAACAATTGTTTATTTTTTCATTATTACTCTTATCTTGTGATAATTATATACAAAAGCCTACACTATGTGAGAATATATCCGAGAAATATATACTCACATAGTTTTAGTGTATTCTGTTTCACATAAAATATTAATTTTGGAATGTCATCAATAAATGAGTAAGAAACAATATTCCATTTCTGAAAAGTTTATCACCTTCCTACCTAATTTCAAACTTTTGGGTGTAATTTTTTTCCGCCGCTACATCACCTTCTCTACACAACGATCCCTCACTATATTCCAAGGTAAAGTGGCAAAAACCGCTAAGGTAACCATAAACTTTGATTAGATTTTGTAACACGCTGCGGCTTCGCACATTAGAATGCGTGAATCGCGACCGCCACGAAATTGAATTTTCTAGGTCATTGCTCCAGATTTTGTATTAGTCTAAATTTATGCATAGCAGTGGAAGTAAGGATTTTATTTACGTGTATCGAGTTAAAGATATTTTTTTTTTTAATCAATTATTGTTTTTGATTATTACGCGTGCACAATAACATGAGACACGTGGAATGTGACACTCCGCCTGCTCTACCTCGCACCTCCCCACGTGCGCTAATGTTTTTACAGCGAGCGACTTTTGTTAGTCTCATTATATTACTTAGCAACGTAATATATACATTATATATATATATATATATATATATATATATATATATATATATATATATATATATATATATACGAGTATATATATTATAAAGAGGTAAAGTTTGTAAGTTTGTGAGTTTGTTTATAGGAAGTAATCTCTGGAACTACTGAACCAATTTTTAAAATTCTTTCACCAATAGAAAGCTACATAACTCCGGAGTGACATAGGCTATATTTGATTGTGATTAATAATATTTTTAATGCGAAATAGCAATATTTGTCAATCGATTCCGAAAATAAATCCCAAACACTCAGTACTAAGAACCACACAAGATATTTTCATCACAAGTAAAAATGTTTGACGCCCAACAAAGTGGGCACGGGTCAGCTAGTACATTAAGTAAACTTTTTTGTACACTGTACAAGTACGCCGCTGTGACGTCATCGTACTCAAGTGTAATGTTATTATGCACGAATAGTACAGTAAATTTTACAGTACACGAGCAACCCACGTTCAATCCACGATAGCATCAAAGAAATATTTAATTGCAATTTTAAGTACTGATTTACTACATGCTCGGCGGTAAAGCGGTGAGAAAATCATCGTCCCAATGTCATAGTTAACCACGGCTACCTTCAGTTTAAAAATTATTAATTTTTGGTCTGATCTATGCATAATGAGCTTATAATAAGTAACTTAAAGTATTGCAGTAGTGTAAGCATACTACTGCAATACATTAAGTTACTTAGGATTGGTAGCGCCCAACCATCTTCTCTGTTAAAATTTGGATGTTTTCTGATTTCAATAGCCTTGCGAATTATCCTTGGAAGGTATCGGTATTCTTTAGCGAGGATGTTTGGTTTATCAAATCTGATGTAGGCACGAGGACGAGCCTGTAGGTGTTCACAGACTTGCAGACTTGCCGGAGCGTCGATTCTGCACATCAGCTAAAATAATATTTTAAAACTAAAAAGTAAAAATATAGTATATAAACGTCTCATTCCATGGTACAGGCCTCCTCTCATTTCTGAGAGGGTTTTAGGGCAAGAAAGTGTCCACAGCCCTGCCCCGATGTTTGGTGGTGGACTTCTCATATATGCAAAATATTTTTTTTATTACTTAGACATTTAGAGTTCCTCACGAATTTGTCCTTCACCGCTGATTTCCACACCTATAAACTAAGTGTTAAAATGGTCTTTAAAAACTTAGTCAATAGAAGCTTTCGATTTCTGCTATCTCTTTTAACCATTGTCTCTTGGTTGTTTTATCAATGGCATACATTTTAAACAAATTTTAATTTCTACATCAAACTCAACAAAAACTAGTGTGTAATCTAGTAATCTTATAACAAAATTAGCAAAAACGGGAACCCTGTGTCTGTAACAGTCGTTTGAAGCGTTAAAGATATCGTCAGGAGTAACATAAATATATGCCTGTAAATTTTAGATTATACTAAAGCAAATACGGGGATAAAAATATGTCTCGTCAGATAATCAGTTATTCGTTATGAAAGTCATACGAAATTTGACTGCCTCGTTGGTTTAGTGGCCGTGAACACAGTTACCGATCAAGAGGTCCCGGGTTCGAAACCCGGGTCGGGCCAAAATCAGTTATTGGGTTTTTCTATCAAGAAATTCTCATTAGCAGCCGGGAGTTAAATAGCTAGCTACCACTCTTGATAGGTGAATTGGCGATCGTTTAACGTGATAGAGATTTTTTATAATTTATTTTGAGTTGTTTTAAGAAAGATGCTGCTGCCCGTATCCTGCTTAAGTTTCCTTATGTAGCCTTTAACGACACCCACGGGATGATATGGGGTATTAAATTCCTTTACGAAGCTACTACACGGCTGTGTCACTGTAACATAATATGAATTAGAATTTTATAAGAACCAATTATGGATCCTTACTCCAAAAATTGCCTCATTAGAACATTAGATTAGTGCCGTTCCATTGGACTATAGGAATGAGGAAACAAAGAGTGCACTTTATCCCTGGCCTGCACAGAAAGCTATTCTCCGTTGAGACGACTCACCGTACCCGAAATCAAGTCAGGAGGACATTGTTGTACTATCGCCCATTATAAACAATGGAAAATCTGTAGGTTAATTATTCATAACGTACCCATCATAGCATCGGCTTAGCGCAGCGGATTAATTAATCTATAACCCCTTTTAGTAATGAGTAGGAGCCTATGTTCACCAGTGGAACACATGTAGACAGCATTTTAACTTTAATAACTTATACATGCCATAGCGGCAAACATAGGCCTAATATTAATGTACTTTTTGTGCTTTTCAAGGGCCATATTTGGATATTGGTCGGCTTTAAACGCATAAACATAATCTATATAATATGATAAGTTAAAAGACGGAAACTTTGTGTATTTGGAATTATTGCATATAAAGTGTAGATCGAATTTCATAGGCAAGGACCTAATATGAATTGTTACGAGTGAACTTACACGCATTTAATACTCTTTCATGGTTAGCTTCGTACAGTAAAATTTTAACTTCCGTTGCGTACTTAAATGTTACACTCAACGAATCTAAAAATATGTACATGTATATAAATATATATAAAGATAAGTGGGAGGACTACTCCTTTTCAGCCAGTTGTGTCCCAGTACAACTAGCTAGTATATTTACAGGCAGTGAGCCATTCCATCTTAGTCTTCAGAGTTGACAGCGCAATTGCAGCTTTGATACGTGGTAGACCTTATACTTGGTAGAACTATGCTGCAGCTATATTATAGTTGTAGTACAAATGGATCGCCTCCACCAGGGAAGGGCCTCCACCGGTGTCTCGTACGGTGAGTGTAGAGAACCGAAAACTTGCTTTACTGGAAAACAGGTATCAGGTGGATTAGGTACTTCTTTGTCATCATTATTCTATAAAAACGCTTCCTTTTTTGTTAGAAGTTTATTGCAGGTGTACATCTTCAGTATTATTCTTACCATCAGGTGAACTGTCATCTCTTTTGTCAATTCAGTTAAATAAAAAAACATCCTAAATTTAATGCTCGCACGTGGGTAAAATAATACTGGTAGCCTAAAAATGATTTTGCAAGTCTTACTTTCTTTATGGTTTAACAAGAAAATATTTTTATGTCTTCATCATTTCAAGTAACGCGCAAATGCTGTCAAAATAGTTGTTTCGTTGTAAATAAAGTAGAGATGCGTGTCACGGGCACTGGCCTTTATAAATAAAAACACGTCGCGTTTATTGCCGACGCGTGCAATTTGTTTCACCTGTAATTTGATGTATGAGCAGAAAAGAAAAAATAAGGCATACGTTGTGTGCGTGTCCGTAGCGACTTAAGAAAAAATGTTCTTAGTTATGACGATCCTAAGAGAGTTTCACTTACTTTTATTTAACTTTGAAGTGTTGCATAGTTTGATGTAATAAATAGGTTTTAAATAATCCAGATCTACTAAATGATTTTTTGTTATAAATAACACGATTTGTTCGTATTAATTTTAACACATTCAATGAAACAAGCGTTTAATTAATTAGATTTTTTCCAGATATTTTGAGTACTTTGCAGCACCTATGGTCACGGGGGTCATTAAATCCGATACTAACCTAAGTATGCCACACCTCACCTAAGTATACGATAAGACTTCAATATATTATAAGTTCTTTCTGCGTAGATCGGGACCAAAAGTTAATTATTTTAAACTAAAGATAGGTTAACTTTGACACTGGGACGTCGTTTAGAGATTGTTGAAGGTCAATCTCTAAACGACGATTTTATCACGAGGGGGCGGAGGAGTGTAAGACATTTCTCTTCCCTATATCATCCTGTGGGTTTCGTAAGAGATGACAGAGGGAAACTGTAACATGGCATGGACAGCATCATTTACATGATAACCAAACTTGGCAAGTATGGTAAATAACCCCATTTTGAGGCATTCTATGACGAGGCCTATGTTCAGCAGTGGATTTTGATAGGCTGTAATTAATAAATAAATAAAAAAGCAATAATTATAAAAATCCGAGGTTGCCAATCCAAGAGCGGCAACTATGGAAAATATTAATCTATGAATAAATCAATGGCAGAGCCCATTGTTCAGCTGTGAACTTGTGAAGGACTGTAATGAATGTATGATTAATATTATTTGAGCCGAACAAGTTTCAAATATTAATTTAGTTGTTCCGGTTTGCATAATCTTACCTTTGAAACCATTCTCACCCAATCCATTTAGCTTCAATCAACAATCCTACTATGCCTAAAACTAAAATTCACATCTGGGCAAAATGTGAACGAAGAAAATAAAACAAAACTATGCTTGTCAAAGCGCCACGATTTGACTCGTCTAATAGGATATAAAACACCCAATAATTGGATTCTTTCTAGACAGCTGATATGTACATAACGGCCTTCCATTCATGTGTATTTTGTATTTTTTAGTGTTGCATAAAGAAGGTTACAATTTGTAGTTTTTAACTAATATAATCTAAATTTTTATTCTTTAAACACAACAGTATAAAAAGGTAAACTAAAGTTACAACTTATAGATGTCACACTGCAGGGCACAAGCCTCCTCTCATTTCTGAAAGGGTTTTAAGGCAATTCGTCTATGAAAATTTATTTATTTTTTAATCTCTCAGGTTTCTTTAATTTCTCAGGCATGCTGGTTTCCTCATATTTTCCTTCACCGCCGAGCAAGGTAAATCGGCAATTGAAATTGTAATTAAAAGTTTCAACGGTGTTAGCGGGAACTGAACCAAGATTGCACACGTAGAGTGGGAGTAGCTCAGGTGCACCTGTAATTCCCTTGGTGTTGTTTGTTCATGGCCTGCGGTCGACACTCGCTACCAGGTAACCACGAACCACTAAAAACCACTCGTTTGTCCCCTCTTCTATTTAAAAGGCTAAGCGTTCATCGTAAATTTCATGACGATATAATTTTTTTATAGGAGAGGGGCAAACGAGCCTGCGGTTCACCTGATGTTATGACTACCGCCGCCCATGAACAACTGCAACACCAGGGAATTGCAGATGCGTTGCCGGCCTTTAAAAGGAGTAGGCTCTTTTCTTGAAGGTCCCTAAGTCGTATCGGTCGGAAAAATCGCTGGTGGTAATCGGTTCACAAGGAAGTTGTGCGAGGAAAAACATCTTCTAAATCGCACAGTGGTGGACCGCCAATCATCCAGATGGTATGGATGATATTGCGAGTTTTGTCGCGATGTGCGATGGTCAAATTGAGCGGCTGGAATTAGTCGAACAATTCCTCAGAGCACTCCCGTGGTACATGCGATAAAATACGCAAAGAGATGCAACATCTCTACGCAGTGCTAGTGAGTCAAGCCGATCGGAAAGAACTCGGTCGTCGACGATTCGATCCGCTCTGCGCTGAATGCGGTCAAGTGGAAAGAGCTGGCACTGGGGAGCCCCTGCCCAGAGATGGGAACAGTATTCCATGTGAGGCCGAACCTGCGCCTTGTAAAGTTGCAGGCGGTGTGCCGGCATGAAATACTGCCCCGCTCTACTGAGCACGCCAAGCTTTTTGTTTAATATACAAAATATTAAACAAAATATATAAAATTACAAATGTTTGTAATAATACAAAAACCATTTTGTTTAATATACTACAAAATATGCTCTATGCATTAAATTTTTTCTAGCAGTTATTCATAACCGTTGCCGACAAGAGTTAGCGGTTTTACAGTGTTTAGCGTCAACGAGGTAGTTCTATATGATAATTTTAGTTTTTTAATTGTTTTGAAAAAGATATTCGCAGTAGAACCAGAGTAACCGAAATAGCACAGCGGATTATTAATCTGAAGCGACAATGAGCTCGCCATGTAGCTTGTAGAACTGACCACCAATGGAAACTAAATTTTCTCGAGCCGCAGCCTCGTACCGGTAAGTTAAGTGAATGGCTGCTCCCATCAGATGCAGTGATGATAATGTTTTGTGGCATTCCTTGGCAGAGGCCTATGTGGACTTGTGAAGGGCTGTAATGATGGTGATGATGATTTTTTTACTATTCTAAGCTAGCGCTTAACTACAATCCCACCTGATGGTAAGTGGTGATGTAGTCTAATATGATGAAGTGCACTGACTTAACTTGATTATTGATTTCATTAAATATCGTATTAATTAAGAAAAAGTTAAGAGATTCAAAAAAATTCATTGCGATTTATTGATTCCGATGAAAATTTCTATCTGAACGTCTGAGCCAGAGCTTAGACAGCGTAGGTGAGTGAAAACGGATCAAAATTGTTCATTTTCAAAAGTTCCCATTGTACATACATGTAAGCGGCTTTACGTAGAGATTAATAAAAGATAGAAATATGAAATTCAAAAATCTCAAAACTATTTATTGTACGTACTGGTTAACTTGTAACACCAAGGTATCGTATTCGATGTTAATGTGTAACTTATTAATGTGACTATAGACAGTATTTATATGGTTTTCTTATATATATCGCAGCCAACCAGTTAAATTAGACTTTCAGATAACAAACTGACCTTTTTACTAAACGGAGACGTTCAACTAGCGGCTTAATGTCCTCCAGGCCGAATTTAGGTCACGGCGGCCAGTCTCAACGGAGACTAGCCATCGGCGCAGGACAGGATTATAGTGCCCAAGTGTATGCGCAAGCGCAGGTGCACTCTCTATTCCCTCACTCTCAAAGTCCGATGGGACGGTAAACCGACACGACTGAAGTGAGATCAGGCGCAGGACCAACGGCTTTACGTGCTTTCCAAAACACGGGCAACTTCCTCACTTCGGGCAGCTCCTGAGAATTTCTTGACGGAAAAACTCAATAACTGATTTTTTTTGGTCTGACCCGGGATTCGAACCCGGGACCTCATGATCAGCAATCGCGTTTACAATCACTAGACCAATGAGGCAGTCTCAAATAGCGGCCTAAATTATATTTCACTAATCAATTTTACGTGGTAGAGCCAAGCTGCAACTATATTGGTAGTATAGTTTTAGCACGAATGGGTCGCCTCAACCGGGAAGGATCACGCTCTTACTGGATACCAACGTAAAATAACAGCTTAACGCTACTGTGTTTCGTATGCTGAGTGTAGAGAACTGGATATCCTATTTACTGGAAACGAGGCATTTCATCTTAGTCCTCACGGGTGACAACGCATCTGCATTTGGCCGCAGTAATCATTTACCATCAAGTGGACTGTGTGCTCGTTTGTCACACTTATCCTATAAAAAAAGAAGCCGATAATATAACTAAAGCCGCATACATTTATGTAATATAGCACATAGCTCATAATTAGGCACAGGTCAGCGACATTACATGGCATTGAGTTAAACAGCGCCGTATAGTAAAAAGAGTAGACTGTTAACGAAATGTCTAATAAGGCAAGTTTGCTGCGACATATATATGTTAGGTACCGTTACCGTACCGTACTGCTGCAGCCTATTAAAATCCACTGCTTACCATTGGGCTTCCCCATAGAATACCTCAAAGGGAGAATATTTACCATATTTCCCACGCTTGGCAAGCGGGTTCGCTACCGCAGTTTTTTATTTTCAGTGGCTATTTGGAAGACGCTGCTGTCCATCGCCTGATTTTTTCTCTCTGTCGCCTCTTACGACATCCACGGAATGATATAGGGCAGTCGACATTCTTACACCGCCACTTACACGACGGATATGGTATGTAAATATGGTATATTATATGGTTGACTGCAAGAGAATGTCTTTAGGCATTGATTCCACCATATGTACGTACTATGCTTGTACATACGAATTGAATAATAAAATAAATATGAATGTTATGAATATCGTGTGTTATATTAATTATTTTTATGTTTACTGCAAATATAAAATCATTATTACAGCCTATCAAAAGTCCACTGCTGAACAGGGGCCATCTCCATATATAGCCTCATAGGGAATAATTGACATTATAACATCCATACAAGTCTCTTAGATTATATAGGAATACTCGTAGTATTTATATTCCTTTCACGGAATTAAATAAAAATTGGTAGATGTTTTACTTCAGTTGTACAATCACTATTAAATAACAATTAAAAAATTGGTTGCGACGGCTTATATTCACAAATCCCCAAATCTTGGCGGTCATGTTGTCATAACGGAAGTGAATGAGTCAATATAGCAGCTACAGCTGTGGCAGGCTGTTTGCTCCAGTCATATCCGTTATATTTAATTGTTTTTGCATCTCGATTCAAAACGCTTTTCGTATGTCTATCGCTAACATTGGTTGTTTCACTAACAACACAGTACCTTGTCTAGCCCGATAAATATCGACGATGTTAATAATAAATAAAATGGGAGTAGTTTACGCCAATCACATAGCTCGCGTGAGCAATCGAATTAAACTTTCATAGGCTCTCACCCGCCAGTGTTGTCAATCAAATAAGCATTGCGAGCGGACAAATACTTTATTGAGCATTTTTTTATTTACCAAGAGGATAAAAGCGCGGTTGCCAGCTACAATAGTATAAATAAAATAAGGCCGCAAGCGGATAAAAGCATGGGTGCGTAATACCATGAAGAATTTAAGTGAAAATAAAGAGACCATGAATTTATTTGCAAGTATATAGTTATATACTGATTGATTATATGTTAATTAATCAACTTTACAGAGAAACTGTTTTTTTTTTTGCTATAATTTTTGCACTTTCCATCAATTTGCAGAGATACTTCTAAACACAAAAAGTACTTAAAAGTTTCACTAAAATATGCATAATAGTTAATTGAGTAGTGGCGGTGTAAGAATATCCACTACCTCATATCGTCCCGTAGTTCGTAAGAGGCGACAGAGGGAAACAAACCAGGACATGTGCAGTAGCATATATCTGATAACAGCTCAATAAAACTAACAAAATGGTAACTAGAAAAGTTGTGATTGAAAAACTGCCAAGGGGATTGATTATCAGAAGTTTTACTAGCAAGAATTCTAACTTTGAGGGAAGAAGGATGTTCCACGAGAGAAATAGCGCGCAGAATTGCTGTATCCTGTGTCGTCGCCATGTTGCAGAGGTATCACGGCATGGATAATTTAGCTGACCGACCCCGCAGTGGTAATCTGATCGACGACCAATGCCATTACAATAAAAGCAGAAGAACGGGCCGCCTCTGGACTTGAAGTTAACATTCAGAGCATACGGATTTGCTTACACCAGGCTGGACAACGAGCACGGAGGTCTTGGCGAGCACCTTTGAATTCACGGCAACATCAGCGACGGAGATTGCAGTGGGCTAGGCTCCGGCAAAATAAAGAAGATGAAGAGGAAAACATTTGGCAAAACTGTCTATTCGTTGACGAATCGCGAATCAGTACTCATCAAGATAAGCAACGTGTTCGTGTCTGGAGAAGATCTAGAGACTCTGAAAGGCAAAGAACTGCCACTGAAACCGTTCAGCAAGGCGGGAAATCGATGTATTTTTGGGGTGGAATTATGATTGGAGCTAGAACGCCTTTAATCCCGTATCGAGGCTCCATGACGGCAGATAGGCACAAAACAGTCGCTATTGATGGAATTGTCAGACCAGTCCGATTAAACCATGGGCACCAATTCGTACTGGTCGATGATAATGCACCCGTACATCGAGCTCAACGAGTCAATGCTGCTCTCCGAGAATACGACATCACAAGGTTAGACTGGCCTGCCGGCTCGCCTGACTTAAACCCAATAGAGCACACGTGAGATGCTCTTAAGCGAGCTGGTTGGAACAATCAACCACCTCCTCAGACAGTACCAGAGAGCAGAGAAGCCGCTATTCAAGAATGGGACAGGTTATCGCAAGAAATGCTGGATAACTTGATCCTCAGCATGCCCAGGAGGACCTCTGTATGTGCTCGACGTATTAAATAAAAATCTTCTATTAATAAATTGTTACGTAGGAAACTCGGTCGTATGTTGTACAATAATCGGTGAAATCAAATCTTTATGAAAAGGACTATTGCAAAGGACCGGAAATTTGGAATCTAAGACAGATTTCCGTAATCATCCGAGGGTTAATATTCGATATATAAAATTGTACACGGCTTTCTCGCATCTCCCTCCTGCCTTCCCAATTAAGTGTATTTGGCTTATTTATGGATAAAACTAGTTATAGAAAACCATTCTACGACATACATATTTTAACCTGTATTATTAAAACGATAAAGTTTTAAATTAAAAAAGCAGTCGAGTTGGTAAGAGCAAAAGTGAAAAACGTGCACAAGTAATTCTTCTCACACCACAGGTAAAATATATTTATTCAACAATATCGCGTAAAAAAATATTGGGAGAACACAATACAACACACATTAATATAAAATAACACCACCTTTTGTTTAAAGATGAAATTTCTTCAAACATAAATTATTGTTTTTGGCACTGAAATCACTCTTGTTATTTTTAGCATGATAGACTGCTTTGCTGGCTGTACTTCACACAAAGTGGTCTCACTGAAAATCAGCTTTGTGGGCCATCATTAGCCTGAGCTGAGTGAAGACCAGTATTCGACACCGCAGTACGTTGAGTAATTAATCATAATCTATTTAGGAGTTATATTACTACCATGTAAGTGACTATTAAGTAGGAATCCTTTTCCGTCTATACTTTAAATTTATTCCTACTATCATCAATTATTGCCTGTTCTTCCACCATCTTACTTATTTCTGCCACCAATTAGAAATGCTCACACTGCTGCGTTCCGGTCTGTAGGGTATAGAGAGCCAGTACAATTACAAGTTGGGAGGTATTCCATCTTAGTAGACAGAGGTGACAACACATCTGTTGCCGTCTTTGTTTGAGGTTGGTTGCAGTAGCCAATTACCATCAGGTAGGCCGTTAATTTCTTTTCTTGGTTCAGTTTTATATAAAATAATCCTGAATGGGTTTTTGCAACTTGCTGAGGGAAATTAAAATTATTTTAACGGATTTCATCGCTTTAATTTAATTATTTTAATTCCCGACGTTTCATTTACGACGAATCTGTGACAGCAAACATCTGACCACCGAACTTCAGCACGTCTCGCTTGTTTTTTACGACAACAAGCTTCGGGTCCCGCGCCTACGTCACAGTGACCATGTGAAGCCGGCCAAAGTCGAGCGTATGCCTGCTATACTGCCATATGTCAGAGAAGTAACAGACGAGATTGGCTACATCTTGAAGCGAGCTTCTATTAGAACATTCTACAAGCTGCCAAAGAAGATTAGTCAGTTATTAACATCTGTTAAGTGTAATATCCCTATATAAGATGCAGGAGTGTACAACCTAGATTGTGAATGTAGTCTCTCTTATATAAGGCAAACAAAAAGATCAATAAAAATCCACGTAAAAGAATATATACCTGACGTGAAACACCACCGCTCCGGGAAGTCTGCAGTTTGTGCATATGAAATCTGATGTAATGGCAGGCTATTACATCAGATTTGATAGACCACAAATTCTCGCGAAAGAACATCGACTCCTTCCAAGGATGATACCCGAGGCTATTGAAATTAAAAAAACATCCTAAGTGCAAAAGAGAAGTAGGCTGGGTAATATTAAAACTACTAAGCTCATTATGCGTAGATCGGATCAAAGTAATAATAAAAAAGCTGAAAGTATCGAAGATGTTGTGTTGGCAGATCGAAGAGTGACCATCAGGCATGTAGCTGAGGTCACAGGGATCTCATATGGCAGCGTTCAAAGAATCCTTGCGAACGAGTTGCATATGAAAAAGGTCTCTGCGCGTTGGGTACCCAGAATGTTAACCGACGAGCAAAAAAAAAATCGAGTTGACATTTCGAGGGTCAATCTCGAAAAGTTCCAAGCAGATCAAGAAAATTTTTTGTTCCGTTTTGTGACTATGGACGAGACCTGGATCCACTATTTTCATCCTGAAATGAAACAACAATCGATGACTTGGAAGCGAGCCTCTCACCCACGCCAAAGAAATTCAAAGTTTCAAGTTCGGCGGAAAGGTTATGGCATTTGTTTTGGGACGCTCAAGGCATAATTATGGTGGAATATTTGGAAAAGAAGCCACTATTACGGGCTCTTACTACGCAGACCAAATAAGAAGATTACGGGAGGCCATTAAGGAAAAAAGACGCGGCAAACTGCGAGCTGGAGTGCTGTTTCACCAAGACAACGCACCGGCTCACAAAGCCGCAGTTGCGATGGCTGCCATTCAAGAAACGGGATTCGAACTGCTCGAACACCCTCCCTATTCGCCAGATCTAGCTCCTAGTGATTTCTACCTCTTTCCTCGGCTCAAGGAACGCCTCCGAGGCAAGAAATTCGAAGACGATAGCGAAGTAATGGCCGCTGTTGAAGCGTTTTGGGAGGGTCAAGGCAAAGAATTTTTTTCAAAGGGAATCCTGGGTTTAGAAAAAGATGGACTAAATGTATTGATTTTTTAGGAGACTATGTAGAAAAATAAATTATTATTTTAACTTTAATTACCGTGTTTTATTTTCATTATCATTACTTTTGGATCACCCTTCGTATATTAAATAAAATTTATATTTATATAAAAAAAATTAAAAAAAAACTCGAAAACAAATATGTATGTTAATCCTTTAGCAGGTTATTCAGTTTATAATCTCCTTGTACATAAGTAAGGAATATTTTACGCCCGAGCCTATTTTGCTCGTTAGTTTAATTAAAAGCAATTTATCAAGGAGGGAAGATTACGTTAAATTCACTATTTAATTATAAAGGTAAAGGGGATTTAGCAATGAACTTATTGTATTCTTGATATTTAATGCTATAATCATAGACATAAATAACATGATACGGCGCACCCTACAGATTGAAAATTATAAACTCAACGCCATATCTTTATGCCTACACGTAGTAGAGCCACGCTGCAACTATATTATGGTTGTAGCACGAATGGGTCAGTTTGAACAGGGGAGGTCCTCGCTCTCATGGAATACCAGCGTAAAATATCAGCTTCATGCTGCAGAATTTCGTATGGTGAGTGTCTCTACACTCACCACAGGTGTTTAGTTTCCAGTAAAAAGGGTCTCCGGTTATCTAACCGAAAAACTTTTTACTGGAAACGAGACATTCCTTCTTGGTGGTCCTCAGGGGGGCTAAGCATTTGCATTTTTACTATCAATCGAGGATAGATGTAAGTATGGGCCACTGCATCCACTTACCATCAGGTGGACTGTGTGCGCGTTTTTCACCTTATTCTATAAAAAGGAATTTAAAAAAATGAAGAGAACTACGCGAAGAAATTAAAAAAAAAACTCAATATGACATTGTTACGCCTATACGAGAAACTATTTAAATCTTCATCTTCTTCATTCTCATCAGTCTATAAAAGTCCACTATTGAACTTGGGCCTCCCCCGTTGTAGGAAAGATTTGCCATAATCGAAGGCGAAGATCGTAGTACGAGACGTCTGGCACCTTTGAAACTCCTGCCCGTCACCGATATCAATCTCATTTACGCACGACATAAAAATAGCCAACTATCGGAAGCCATAAAATTGTTCTGGTCTTTCCCAAAGTAGTTTTTTACAATACCTTCAAAATGGGGTAATGGGTTCTCTTATGGCGCCTCGACACGAAAATTATTTAAATAAGTTTTGTATAGGGTAAGGGTGACAAGCGAGCACACAGTCCACCTGATGGTAAGTGGTTGCTGTGGCCCATAGACATCTACATCTATCCTCGTTTGCGAATGAAAATGCAGATGCGTTGTCAGCCGTGAGGACTAAGATGGAATGCCTCCTTTCCAGTAAAAAGGGTATCCGGTTCTCTACACTCACCATACGAAACACAGCAGCATTAAGCTGCTATTTTACGCTGGTAATCTGTGAGAGCGTGGTCCTTCCCCGGTCGAGCTGACTCAATCGTGCTACAACTATACTATTAATATAGCTACAGCATGGCTCTAGCGCGTTTAAAAAATTAAAAAGTTTTATTATTTTAAATGTATTAAGTAATAATATGTTTCTTATTTTTATAACAATTTATTATTAATCATTTATTTTTGCTATGGTTTGTAGGGACCGCGAGCTGTCGCAACATTGCCTTAACGATTCAAAAAATTATAATCGTTACATATGTGCGTATAATAAAAGTAAGGTCTTTTTTTTAAACATATTTCACTTTACAATAATTTTGTTTGCACAAATTTTAAATGAATTTTAATTAACTTTTCAGAGACTACGGACTTCGATTTGGCGCGATTCTGATACACGTCTTTCGCTTTTTTGACATTGTATTATATCGATGAGTCGTGTTGCAAAATTTTTTCTCTACAATTTCTAAGTGAGCGATACTTTCAGTATTATTTTTACGTGAAATTTAATTTCAGAGCTTCGCTTCGCTTTGGAAAAAACAATTTTAGGTTGAGTCGTTTTCGGAAGGTAACGTATATGATTTTCAGTTCAATTATTCCTTTACATTTGAGACTACAGTACTACGTACATACACACACACACAACGAATATTTCATAAAACTTCTATTATCGTAGTGTTAAATTCAAGTTCTCTAAATTTAAATGATGCAATGGGTATTTTTGATATTTGAACCTTTCTGAGACCTTAGATTACTAATCGTAATTAACAGCTGTTTAAATTATTATTAGGACTTACGTTACATTTTTTTGTCAAAAGATTATTTTTAGTTGAACACTGTTTAGGCAGTATAGTGGATTTATCATCCAGAATCAGGAAGGTGACCGCACCTAATT